>VXBO01006815.1:353284-449658 GCA_013400135.1 Rhinoptilus africanus
GAGCAGCGGGAACAGCGGGCCCCCCCCTCCGCCGAGCTCCGCTAATCGCTTTAGGCGGCGGGGGGCCGCGGTAAGCCGGGGGACGGGGAGGGGGCTTCCACCGGGCCGCGGTGGGAAGCGGGGAGCCGGCCCAGGCGACCCCCGGGCCGGGGCTGGCGGCCCAACGAGCCCCGCCCGGGGCTGGGCAAGCCGCCGGCCTGCAGGCGTTGCCCTCTCGGGCAACCTGCCCCTCCTCGCCTCGTTGCCCGCTCGGGCAACCAGCCCCTCCTCGACTCGTTGCCCCCTCTGGGTTCCGACGTTTTACAAATGAAAAATTGCTAATTGTAGTAGCCGGCAGACAGCGCCGGGTCCCATTCGGAACGGGGTGAACCGGCATCACCCTCTGGGGACCCACTGGACAGGGCTGATTTAACCCTCCTGAAGAGCCAGCACTAAGGAATACAGTCATTTTCCATGCTGTCACATTCCCATCTCTCGGAGGGTGGATTTTTTTAGCGGTCTTGAAGGAATCCGGGCCATGACAACAAAGACTCCGTCTTGGCCGTGCTGCTTTTAAATCAGGCCATTTCAGAAATGCCCAGGGCCGGAGAGGAGCCTCCACATTCTGGGTACAGATGCTCCATTGTGCCAGGAGCATACTGGATGGGCTACGATGTCCTGGTGCTATAAAGGGAAGATCAGAGCTTCCGTAGTTAACAACACCGTGCTGCTTGCAATAAGGCGCCTGGATGGGGACAGAGGGAAAGAGACAATAGCCTGCAGAAGCAAGTTGGTTGGTTGTGTGTACAGCGGAAAGAGTTGTCAGGGGGTCTCCCCTGCAGACGTTTCTTGTTGCTCCTTCTCAAAACCTTTGTCTTTATTAAATAGAACAGTTTGCATTTTCCTTTAAGTGCATTTAAAAATAATTTAATGGAATTCAAGATTCATATGAGGGTCTGTTGCTGTAGCTACTCTGACCAGTTGTCATGTTGTGTATGTATGTGTGTGGTTTTGAACAGCTCCAGGTAGCACAAATACCTGGGCAAGTGCATCTTCTTTATCGCTGCGTATGGGAATACATAGGGCTGTGGAAAGGGTCCTCCACAACACATTTTAATTTTAGTTCCATGGTAAGATGCTGCTCTTTCTTGTTCCAAACCTGATTCTGAAAATGTAATGGACGGTGTCATGTGAGATGACAGGCTGGTCTGATTTGTGTGCCTGGCTGGCATTGGAATCATGGAACTTTTCCGTCAGGAAAAACTTAGGTGTGTGGACAGGTCTGCAGAAGGTATGAAGCTCCTTCTTTAAACCTCTGCTCACTTAGCATCAATTAGAATTTGTCCGCCCCGCCTTTTTCTTTTTTTTGACTGTCATTTTATCCTATTGTGCTGCAGAGTATGTGAACTGTTCAGTGGCATCCTTCCAGAGCAGTGACTTCACTGTCCAGATGTCTCGTTCCACATGGCAGTGACCCTTTTCCTGGTGACGTCAAGATTGATTGATATGTTTATTTATTTATTTTGCCTTTGGTGTGTGTGGGCTTCGGGCCAAGTTTCTTAGTATGCAGGCAACATCATTCTGCTCTGTCTGTTCCATCCATAAAAACAAAACAGCCCTCAGAGCACTGTGTTGGACCTTTATCAAAAGCCAGTTATTTAAGCTTGGAATTATGAACTATTTCCCAAATGGCCAGACACAGTCTGCCTGTTACAGGGAGAACAAGAGATTAGACTAGAGAAATAAACCTGTGTATTTCTGGACGTCTGAAATGTATGTAGCAGGGGAATATGTAAACTACGAACACCTCAAACAGTAAGAAAATACTGATATTTGCAGACCCATGTCAAAAAAAAAGAGAACAAAATAGAATTCTTCAGGCTTTCTCAAAGGGTACAGATTTTAGCTTCCTTGTGTACTTTTCTTCCTCCCAGTTCTTTAATTTGTTCTTCTGTTACAATTATTTGTTTGTAATACGAGAGAATCCTTAGATGCCTGTAAAGGACAGGACTTCTATAGCGCATAGCAGAGATGCTTACTAACATGTCCCTAACATCTTACAACTATAAAAAAAGTAAAATATCATACAAGCTAAACTACATAGAAAAATATAGATAAAAACAGGTTGAGAGAAGGTAGCACGTAATGCACTTTCTCAACAGAGACCAAGACAGCCATAGGAATGTATAGTAATGCCATAGGAAACATCTATGGAAGAGGCAAAAATTTAATCCAGATTTCCCATACGAGTCCCTTAGCTAGATATCGCCCTCCCTTTCCTGCTGGCACCCACTGCTGCTCCGAGCCCTTTTGCACTTCCCAGAGCAGGGCTGGGCCATGTTTTACAATTGGCTTATTCCCCTCAACAGCGAGCCTTTGAGATAATCAAATTCCTTTCTGTTTGTTATACACAGGGAGAGAAAGAAAACTCCCCAAAATTTAGCACAGGCATAAACACTGTATTAAGCATCCCGTAGCAAGGCTACCAAACTAGTCTACTTTAGCAATCAAATCCAATTACATGTCAAAACACTCCAAATCAATACTCAATATACAGTCAATCCATCATTGCTTCCTATTTTATAGGGACCAGTTGCTACAAAGAAAACTTTAAAAATAAAATTGTGTTACTTAAATATGTATAGATCTTTAGATTGGTAGATAAGCCTTATTTCTGTAAGGCATCTTGTAGAGACATGTATATTCAATTCCAGTAAACAAATATAATTACCTTGAAAGACCAGTTCTAGCGCATTTGAATGTAACCCCAATAGATTCGGCTTTCATCTCCCTGCCGTGCAGAGCCCTCTGTTTAACTAGCAGGAGCCTGGGAAATCTAGGAACATGTTTCTGACTTGTTCCACTCAGTCACAGAAGCCAGTGGTCTGGAGGGATGCAACGAACCCACTTCTGCCCTTACCCTTGCGGATCTGTTAAGCGACACTGCTAGATGCGTAAATTTGGCTCGTTATTGCAAAATGGAAGTCCTTCGGCATTCTGCCAGCTCCCAAGGTTTCCCCCCTGCCTTTATTCCCTCCTCACTCAGGGAAGACTCGCTTGGTCCTAAGGGATGGGTAGGGACATCGTTCCGGGTGTATATGCACTCTAGGAACAATCAGGAGGACAAGGGAAGAGTAGGAACAAATTGCAGAGGTTGGACCTGGCTGTAGCACTCCGTGGGTCACAGAAAACCCCAAATGCCTCTGTGGTAATTCCCACAAGGGAGGGAAATGAGCGGTTATTTCCTGAACTAACATTGCTATTGCAGTTGTTGTTGCTATTAACTAACCTTATTAATCAGGCTTGTTGTGAGGTCAGGGTTACCCACTGCGGAGCGGGCTGCATGTCGGTGGGGTGAGCCAGGAGGTGCCGTGCTCTGACTGATGGAATCTTCTCAGGAGGAGCCCTTGCAGCTCCCACGACCTCAGGGAACAGACAGCTAACAGCATCCCTCCACAGACATCCAAGCCTTGGGCCACCAAGGGACCTCCACGCTGCTTAGCAGGAAAGGGAGACGTGCCATTGAGGGGTAGGCTACGCGAGAGCGTGTACGTGCCCAGATCTGAGGGGTGCCACCTTCACCTCCCCCATGCCTCGCAGCCTCTTGGCTGGCAGTGCCGCAGCAGCTCAGACGCTCGCAAAACTCCCCGGAGCGGCACCGTCATCAGGCAGTGACCCAGGGACATCGGCAGAGATGTTTGTTCTAGCAGCGTGCGGCACTGTCTGCACGTTATTGCGGCTCTCATTAGGCAGAGAAAGATGCAGGCACATAATGCTAGCTCCGTGAAAGATGCAAGGAAAAAAATATTGTCCTTTGCCAGAGGAAAAGAAAGGTAAAAAGGGTACATTTCGAAAATGCTTTCTAACTTGTACTAGGGTGTTTCAAACAGAATGGGAAGAATTAAAACCCTTAGTCAAATTGATCTTGCGAAGTCTGATTAGACAAGTTTAAAGCTAGCAAAACCAGTTTTAATGCATCCATGCTGTGTGAATGTGTGTTAGTGAAGGCCTCTGCAGAAAAAAACCGTAGTGGCTTCTGTGTGATTTGCTCTGCAGTTTGAGGTAAGCCAAATTTATTAGCTTAAGTTACCCAAAAGCTAATTTAAGTTACACCCAGAATGGCTAAAGAAGGACTCTTCATCTGTTTAACTAAATCAGTTTAACAAAAAGAGCACATGCATTGATTTGAAATTGGTTTTTGTTACACAAGGCATCTTATGTAAGTAAGATCCCTGATGCCGATTGCAGTTGCGTGAAGATACGCCTACACAGAGAGCTTCTTTTTGAATCAGAGACTAATGAGTACAATTGCCATCACTTGCTGGTTTAGTTGCACGAGAGAAAAGATATTATCACAAAAGCAGCATGATATTATCTATATCAATCATAATACTGGTCTTTATCTATTTATTCTATTTGTTATCTCTTTATCACTGCACTCCTAACGTCAAAGAGCCTGAAGTATGGGAAGGGAGAAGTCAAAGTAAAGATGTCACCATATAGTTACTTCCTCTGACAGCACCAGCCATGAGGTGCTCTCCCAGTTACAGCAGTCCATCCTGTCCACTCAGGCCCGAAATACCTATACATCAGCGTGGTGCTTTCTGAATGCAGAGAGGCTTGGTTTCCTCTCCTGGCTCCCCTTTAAAGTGACCCCGAGTCAGTAACACAGAACTGAACTGACCTTTACTGGTGTTGTACTGGGGCACAATTTACGGTGGGATCCATCCCTCATCTAATAGGTTGGCTTCTTCACCCCACATGTGTATTTATGGCAGTTTGTGCCTGATGTGACATAGCGAGACTCTAGTTGTGACAGCTTCACCCCAAGGGGCCTCCTTTGCAGTCATGGATGCGTTAAATTTCAGCTGTTCTTGCATCGGGTGAGTCACATTCACAGCACATCACAGCAGGACCCTCGCACGGCACAGGGTTTTTTCCTCCATAGGTGGTATCACAGAAATACATGGAAGCAGATGTCCCTTAATCTGAGGTTCCCTGTCATCAAAACTGCCATGTGAACCCTGAAGTACGTAGGAAAAAGCTGTAGCCCTTCAGCCTGCGTTACTGTGGGCAGATCTGAAGGTATTTATTAAACGTGTAGTCAGGGAAAATCCGCTGGTATGAGAGAACTGACTGGGTGATAACTGGCTCTAGATCTCTGGCTTGGCTTCATAAATGGTATTTTGTGCCAAATTTTTGGCAAGCACTTGCCTTAGTAACTTTGAATTGTGAACTGCGTAAGCAGGGTATCCCAAAGGGCCGAGGTTCTGAAGCTAAAACCCCACTGATCCACCCCAACACTCCAAATCAGAAAAGGATTTTTAAATTATTTTTTTTTCCCCAAGATAAAACTGCCCAGACTAAGAAGCTGTGAGTTTGCAGTGGATGATATTAAACTCTGAAATACAGTCTCTTGGGCTGCTCATGGGAGCTATGAATTTCATGCTGTAGCACACGGACAAGGGAAATTTTGCTATTTCGTAATTTGAGGATTGACCTTGTTACTGGAATAACACTCCTATAAAACACCTTGCTTTGTAATAGTGTGTACCCTGTAAGAGCATCTGCAAACACTGAAATGTTTCTGGTTGTCTAACAAACCAGTTTCTGAGTTGGAAGTTGCTTGTTTTCAGTATCTGTTCCTCTCTGTTGTCTTTCTGCTGTCTGGGATGTGTGTGGCTACACGGAGATGAAAATCACCTCTTTTGTCAGCGATAGTTTTCTGACATTCCTCTCTCTCCATGGCTCTCCTCCTGGCTGCCAAGAGATAAGCGTAAGGAGAAAGCTGTTCAACCTGAAGGATTTTGCAGGAGAAGTTTTGCAAAGTGTAAAACTCTGGCTGAAAGTCTGGGCTGCTTTCCCTCAAAGCCTTCCAGGGGGCAACACCACAAGGAACCATAGACTTTGTCCCGTTAGGGTGGCCAAAAGCCACTGAAAATGCCAAGATCAGAGTTTTCCTTGTTGCTAGTCTTCTAGCTGTAGTGAAGTATGTAAGAGGGTTGGAAGTTAGATGACAAAGCTTGCTAAAAGGGATAAAATGAAAAGCGCACTAGCCCTGTGGTGAAAGAGGGTAATTAGACCCAGAGGTAATGCGGCTGAGAGATCCTGATGCTGGTTTATCTGTGCTATTGTAATTATCTGTGGGAGAGTCGTCCATTCCTCCTCGGAGAGTGCCACATGTCTTGATAATTGCGTTTGCTGGTTGTCTTGGCACCATGCAGTGTCTCTGGACTCCAACCCTGGTCCTCGAAGGGCTGCGGCGTGGCCAAGTGAGCACGTAGAGTAAGAGTTCGATGAAACATTATTTGGCGTAGCCTCATTCGCGTGGACTCCAGACAGGCTCCTGTTGAAATGCGTGTTACTGCAAAGCCAGGGAGCTTTGCATTCTAGGGATAAGTCAGAGGCCGTTGTCACTCGCACTGCTGGAGCTCAGGAGGCTGGAAATGTGCCACCCGGCCAGTTTCGTGGAGGTGATGGGAAACAGTGGTGTTGGGCCTTCATCTGAAGGGAACTCGGGCTCTCTGCTAGCTCGAGTGGAGAACGGGGAGTGCAGGGGTTGAGGGCTACTGCTTCCTTGGGCATCCAGCGATTGTGCGACTGAGGAAAGTCCCTTGTATTCCTTTCAACAGCCCCTCTGTTTCATTCTCCTTAGCTTAAGGAGAAGGGCAGGATGGAACGGTCACACTGTGTATCTGAGTCAAAAGCCTGTGAAATAGTTAACGTTTGTGATGACAAAGCACCTTCTGTACAGCACTGATTGATTACTCATTCATTGCTGGGGATCCCTTTAGGTAGGGAAGTATGGGGTTCCAGCAGCGGGCTCCAAGGGGAGGAGGGTTAGAAAGGAGGGCAACGTACTGCTGCTGCGCACACTGGGGACCTCTCCCAGCCAGTGTGAGGGAAACCATACATTTATCTTCATTTCCTTATGCCTCCCAGAGACAGGAAGGCAGTGCAGACTCCTGGAGTCAGGCTGGGTTTTTCTGGTCTCAGTGGCACCATCGAGGCTGCTCTGCAGGCTGGTCAGGGAGAAGGGATGCAGCAGCATGGTGGACAATCCTTTGCCTGGAGGAGCTTGGACTGTGTGTCTGGCAGGTTTCCCTGGCTGGTCTCCCCTGCGCCAGACAGCCTGAGATGGGAGCTTGTTGCACGTTATCAGCGTTATCAGTGACATCACCTCTATTAATCTGGGTGCTTTTGCAAAGTTTTGCACTGTCAGTAGGGCTCTGACCTATAATCACTGGACAAGGAGTAAAGCACTGTCTCATCCGCTAATGCACAGATCAGGGCATTGTAAATTTCACTACAACTCCTGAGTTAGTTAAATCTACGCTGGGGGATCTTGCAAGTCCCTTTCGCCGGTTAAACAGTGTTTTCTGATTTGTAGAGCATGTATTCTGGGGTTACTAACACAGTGAGCTGAGAGACCCCGTTCGAGTCACATAGTGGATATAAAGAGGCTGAAGACCTTTCAGTTTGGTATTAGGGCTCAACAGGGTTACAGATGAACTCAGGATGGAAAATGTGTGCACTGGATTATTTGGGGTTAGGAACACATGAAGGCTGAGACCTGTAATTAGAGCTACAAGAGTGGCTTTGGGTCCGGGTGCAGCTGTTCCTTGGCTGTGTCCATGCTGTCCCTAGGCTGTGTCCATGCTGTCCCACAGAGTCTGTCAGGGTAAACACATGCCTACCCCCTGTTGGGATATATGGGGCTGGTGACAGAGCCAGTTTCTCCACCACCTAGCAATTTCCTGTAGCCATTGCAAAATAAGTTTATGTTCATTCTCGCACCTAAAAGCTACCTGAAACTGCTAATCCCGTAAAGCCTGGACTGCTCAGTTCTCGAGGGGCAGTGGAAGAGGAGGGATGGGAGGGAAGAATGAAAGCAAGCACAAGAGCTTTGGAGTCCCAAGCTTTTCTGAAATGGCGACTTTAAAACTGGCTTAAATAACACCATGAAATTTCAGCCACAGTATTATTTTTTTTTCAGTAGAAAGGCCAGAACCATGAGTTTTTCTGGCTTCCTAAGTACTGGCTTTGCTTAAAAAACCAGGCTACTGCTAGCTTTCTAAGTCCGGTTATCTGGGATAAAGAAAAGAGCCCTAGAAACAGAGCTGCAATCCAAGTTTGGATAAATTTGGGGACGGGACAGAATGTTTCTGTGGAGCCAAGAGTGCTTGCTTGCTTGTTTGCTTGCAGTTCTCCTCTGCATCAGGGCTGTATTCTGATTTCAGAAGTTAAGCACACAGCTTGTTAGCTTTTCCCGTAATTAATTGTGGTTCCTGTCTAATGTTAAGCTCGCTTTAAAAATGGGGCTGAAGGAAAGGAAGTTAAAAAAAAAAAAAGGATAGTAGATTCAGCCCTGTGCTAACACAATTCCATGCTAACTTTTCCTGTGGGGAAAGGAAGAGGAACTAAGGGCAGAATTTGTTCCCTCTTTGACCAGCAATTGCAGAGTTGAAGGGAGAGAGGGAAGCGGGCATTATGGCCAGTATGGAAGGCTGAGATTTTTACCTGCCAGTAGCTTTCTGATTGCTTCTTTATCTTCTCTGAGGCACTGCAGAGCCTGCTCTGTTAAAATCTTGGAATAAGCAAGACAAGTAATTTAAGCTGCAGAATTCCCAGCATGGAGTACATTGGAGCACTTGGGAGCTGTACACCTCAGTCCAAGGAGATGGATGACATGGCTTCATTGTGGCCCCAGGGAGATGTGTGGATCTTTTGGGCTGCATGGAGCTGAATTCTGTCTCTACTGCCCAGCACACATCAGCTAGAATGTAAGCTGCCAGCCTTCCTCCCTGTCGGACCCAGTAGGATAGAGAGCAGAACTGGGATACTGAACAATTATTCCTGTGGACTGCAAGGAGGGTGGAGGCTGATTTCCTGCATCTCCCCTGCATCCATGCCTAGCTGCAGCCAGACTGGCCCTCAGCCCAGAAGGAGCTGCCCGCAACTACAGTCACAACACCCATCAGGGCTGGCCAGGTACCAGCAAGGGAACAGCATCATGCTTCGTGTTCTGCCCATTGTTGGGCATCGTGTTCTTTCCCATTTCTGCAAGCAGAAAGGGAAAAGTGTTTCTACTGCTGTTGGAGCACATTAGAAAAGAGGACAGGGTATGCCGGGGACTCTGTTCCTTTAGAAGGCTTAGAGAAGAGTCTTTATGTGTTTCTTCCTGCTTGGTGGTGAGGAAACTGGCTTTGCCACCAGTCCCGTGCGTATGAACACAGCCTAGGCATGCATGTATCTGCCCTGACAAACCAGGTGAGACAATACCAACACAGGTCAAAGTAGTAGTGAGTAAGCCACACATGTTGCTGCAGGAGCTGATTATTCCTTCCAGCCACTGCTCCCAAAGGAAGAGAACGAGGCAAGATAATTACCCCTCCACAAACCTCTTGGCAAAATTTTTGCTTGGTAGGGTACCTGTTTTGGCTTACTGGAGAGTGTTTGTTTGAAAGAAGTGCATCTACAGATCTTTTTATTTTTGCATGTTGCTGTCTCCTCTGGCCTCTCGTTTTGTAAAGAAGGGAATTCAGTTCAGAGACTCTGATTTATAGGAAGGAGCAATGAAAAATCTCATGGAAAAGTTGTGTGTGTTCTCAGCAGCCCATACCAATCCGCTGAATACAAGGTTAACCAAATGTGGTGTGGTACATTTACAGAGGAGTGTGCCCACACACGCGTTCCATTCTTGTCTTGCTTCACCTTATCTACAGGAGAAGTTTACTTTGCTCCCTCTTGAGGGAGGCGGAGAACATTCTGTTGCTCTGATATAGTTAACCATCACTTAATTCTCTGTGGAATAGCACACATGTCTATGTGGTCTCTGAGAGCAATCGTTCTAGCACAGAACTTTTACTGGATATAGCAAGGGAATGGCGAAAAAGCAAAGCAGTATATTCATTACGGTGGATTAAAGGGATGACGTCAGAACTCAGGGGTGGCACATCCCAGAGTGAAGTGCTCATTCATTCCTTAAATAAGCATAAAGTGGCACAGTCTAAACAGATTATATAATATCAGTGAGTGAGATAATCCGTTCTCTGCATACCCAGTCTGCTTCATCACGCTGCGGCAAGGCTTAATAATTTCCATACTCTTTATTAAATGCTACTGCTAATAGTAACGGCATATGTGAACATGTGTGTAAATGCATATGTGCACATGCAACATTTCCAAGGGTTGGATACATCTGCCTGTTGATAAAGCAAGAGGATCATGGAACCATAGAATCATAGGGTTGGCAGGGCCCTCTGGAGATCCCCCAGTCCCACCCCCGGCCAGAGCAGGGNTTTTCTGGGAATAAAATGCAGCCGTATGGCCTGCACGCACATGTGTTCAGATGCACAGAGGTCCACACGTACAGCTTGTAGCCCTTTCTCCGCACCCAAGCAGCTGTGCCAGTCTTTATTTAACAGTGCATAGAGAATGCTGACATATGGTTCTGTCTGCTAAATCTCTGACCATTGGGCTGAAAATACAGTATATTATGTGTGTAGATTTTACAGGCATGGTCTGCATACAGTAGGGTATCTCCATGGACATAGGGAATGGCTAAAAGAGATTTTTCTGTACTCCTTACGACAAAGAAAAGTTAGGTTATGCAAGTATACACACTTGTGGCTTGTTTTGAGGCTGTTTGATGCCTGTGCACTTGAGAAGAATACCAGCCTTAACATCAGCATAGTCCTGCTCCATTCACATTATTGGGGTGATGCAGAAATCTCCATGACTCTCTTGAAGAATGGCTGTTTAAGCACATCAGTCGTTCCTGCTCCATCTAGCTCAGTGAAACAATGCTGTATCCCACAGCTCAGTTTCTTTTCAGAATATCACCCCTTTGTTCTCTCTGATAAACTCAGGTTTTGGCAGGAAGTATGGATTTGTCCCCGTACTGTGACCTCACTCCAGGACGTAGGAAACAGCCACTGTGATAGCACTGACATAGCAAGAGGCCCCCTTCCCTTCCCTTCCCTACACTTCCCTACACTTCCCTACACTTCCCTACACTTCCCTACACTTCCCTACACTTCCCTTCCCTACACTTCCCTTCCCTACACTTCCCTTCCCTACACTTCCCCACACTTCCCCACTCTTCCCTTCCCCACACTTCCCCCACGCTTTCCTTCCCCACGCTTTCCCACACTTCCCTTCCCCACGCTTCCCCCACACTTCTCTTCCCACGCACTTCCTGGCTTTTCTTTTCTCCCCCAGCTGGAGGCTAGCACTTCAGCTGGTGCTCTCAGATTTGCAGAGAACAGCCTACCTGAAGGTTGGAGGAAGAGAAGGCAGCAAGCTGACATTTGTAGAAAGACACCAGCCTTAACTGTTCAAAAAGTGCAATAAAACCGGTTCTGCCAGATTGAGTTTAGGAGTTTGGAATAATGCAAGCTCTTGATGTACCACTGACTCATCTGAATTCAGAGATAATGCATAAAACTATGGGATGATGCCAAACTAGTAAACAGGACTGAGACACTGGAAAACTCCAAGCTGATATATATGTAGGTGGGATGGGAAAAGGCTTCTCTCAGAAGTCAAAATGCTATAGCATCTAGCCTCATGGACTTTAATCTTTGCTTGTGTTCACCACAAATATTCCTAGTTTAGTACTCCATACTTCTCTTTTACCTGAACTGTGTGGGTTGAGATGAGACGTGTGAGATGCCAGGAAATCAAAAAGTGGAGGTTTCTAGCTAAATTTTCATCATGGAGGAGGAATATCTGTGAATCCTGTTGTTCTGACCCCTGACTTTGTGCTCCAGTTCTTTTTCTGCCGCTGAGGCCCAGGTACTACAGTGCCAACTTTGTTCTCCCTTGCCTGGGCCACATCACTCAGTACAGAGGATGTATTAATTTTTACTCACAAGTAGCACTCACTGGTCCCTGTTTCCTGCTCAGTGATTCCCTCTACCCCCAACATTTTGGCTTTTTGTGTGAGCTTAGGAATTTCCTCCTTGTATGAGTCTAAGCATCCTATCTCCAAAGCAGGGTCCAAGATAACATCGGGTATGCAGCAGGACAGTAAGGTTCATCCTGCAAGGATGATTTACTAGCTCAAAGGGATGCGACGGTCCATCATCTGGCTACAGAGAGCAGATAAGCAATCTGTGGCTGGTAAAAGTCCTACAGGCTGCACTCAGAAGAATGTCCTTTTCTGAAGCTTGATGACTGAGACACTAATCCTTTATATGAGAATTAATTCCCCAACCCCAGCCACATCACAACAGTTCTGTTCCCTCTGGAGAGCTGTAAGAGGAAGTCAGAGCTAGAAAAATGGGACCGTACCCAACCCTTGAGAGTAATAAATAAAAGCAAGGGATGAGTAGTGTCTAGGACACTTATTCATCCTTCCCCCAGCAAGCTTCTATGCAGCACCAGCTGAAGTAGCACAGCCATAAACTCTCATCCCTTTTGGAAAGGATTTTGTTATTACTGGTATCATTACTCTACAGGAGAAAAACCAGTTGCTTTGTGGCATTGGGACACAGCAAAAAACATTTGGCACGTCTGTGAGGGTGCAAGCGACACCCAAGTCTCCCAGGGCAAAGGAAAGGGCAAGGAGCCTCCCTTATTGCCCCCAGGTCAGTCTGCACTTTCAGCACTTCTGCTGCCAGCGAGGGCAAGACCTTCGCTGAGTTTGGCAGGACACGACACAGGAAAAGCCTTTCAGAGAGAGACAAAGGGAGCATAGAGGTTGGGGAGCTCCGGTTCTGGGCCAAGGCCCAGGGGAGGGAGAGAAAAAAGAAACAAGGAGCATTTAGTGCTGAAAGAGATCCCTGCTGGGAGAGGGTGGATTGAGCTAAACTATGGACTAGGGGAAGTCTCAACAAAGCCTGCTGGATCTTGTCCAGCCCTGTTGGTAAACGGATGCTGCTGAGTTCACTTAGGGAGAAGACAGAACTGTTTGATACAAGTTTTTTTGATAAATCCATTTTGCTTGTAAAAGACAGCAAACAAGTATCATCTGAGGAGTCGCATGGCCACGTGCTTCTTTTTTCAGCTCAGAAAGGAATATTCCTGTATTCAGTCCTTGCTGTGCAGTTTCCCTATTGCCACTGCAAAAGCTCGGTCCTTGCGACCCAGGGAGGGAAATGCTTTCTGATGAGCAGACAAGCCACCTCTGCTGTAAAGCTGCTTAGCAAGCTGGATCAAAGTGTGTGGGACAGAAAGGGTATCACTCATGGGAAAGGGCTAATGACCCACCTGATGAAGTCTTGAGGGTGGGGAACATTTAGTCATTAGCATGCCTGTTTCTGGGCATGTGTCTCACTGGGGTCCTCTTTGTGGACCTTGTCAGATGGATCAACTAGCTCAAAAGGATCAAATAAGGCAAGTTAGCTCTCTCCATGGGAGACATAGCAGGCACAGGTCAGCAAAAAGCAAGAGCCAGAAATTTGGTTCAGGAGAAGTCACCTTCAGCCTGCACGGTGCAGCTGGACTGACCGGTGTGTTGTGGTGTCACCTAGTTCGCTCAGGATGAGTCTCTGGGTGATATTTTCTTCCCCAGAACTCAAAGCCCTCTCTTGCATTGCTCTTCTGAGTGATGTTGCAGGAACTGAAGTGCACAGTGTGATGCTTAGAGAGGCCTGGGGAACACTGAGCCACGGGAGTGCAGTTGTCCATGCAGATTTCAGATGCAGAGAGCTGTATCTCTTCCTGGACTTTTCTCAAAGCGTATTAGAGATGTGGTGCTGGGATGTACTGCACATTGAACCAGAGACGGTGAATCTTGCAGCTGTGTTGTTGTTCTGCAACACATATTCAGAACAGAAAGAAAGGTAGAGATCCATTCAGTTTGATAACCAGAAGAATTACTATCTATCGGCAGAAACAGCGCTATGCTCTGATGAGCTAAAGCTGGAAGTTGCGATGTGGTAGTTACCAGATGATCTTTGTCAGTTGCTGTGCCAATTCATCAGCATTAGTGCACATGGCTGGCCTGTGAAATGGTCCGCATGGAGAATCCATCACTTTGAGGTGCTCAGCTCAGCACTTTAGCTGAGAAATTGTTTTCGGTGAACTGAAGGGGACAAGAACAACGTTGAACAAGAAATAGCTAGTCCTGACTGCTCTGGCAACTGAAGAACCCCCTTTGCGCTTAGGATGGTGCCTTTTTAAAGTCAACTCTCTGATTTACCATCAGTCAGACTGTGGAATCCCTGGGAAGTTGATGTTCCTTACTGGTTTTACCATAGTTTGCACAGACATCTGCAGACTGCTAATCTGAAACCACCAAAAGGGCTGTGTAGAGAAGAGACACTACCCTAGGGAAGCAGGCTACTGCAGTATTATTTCTTGACCTGATCTACCTGTCCTCACCGATTCAGTTTTCTAATGGGATTTTCCTTTCCACACACACTGACATAGCAGCATTGGAAGATTAACTATACTATGACCTTATTGGGCTACTTCCCTTTTCTCTCAAGGTTTGAGAAGCTGCTCAAGTGCTATGGGCAGAAGTAGGAAATAGTTTGCTGCAACTTCTGTCAGAATTTCCCCCCTAGGCTGTAATGAAAAGTAAAACTGCCTTCTGTACAGCGTTTCCTCCCTGCTTTATATACACAGCGTGACCTGCAGATCAATCCCTGTTGGACGGTGAGAGATCCAGATGCTCAAGTTGCTATTGTCTCCTTGAACATTTGGCTGTGGAGAAGAGAAAGCTGGGGAAAACCTGTTATCATGAGATACATTACATAAGGAGTGCATTAAAAAGCTAAGGAAGGATTTAATCTTTAAGCCATTAAATCCTAGAGTAATTTAGGTTGGAAGAGACCTCTGGAGGTCATCTAATCCAATGCCCTTCTCAAAGCAGGTCCAGCTAGATCAGGTTGCTTAGTGCCTTGCTTCTACAGGAGCTCAGACTAGCTACCACAAAGTAGTGATGGAGAATTCAGTGTATGGGAAAGTACTTGGTAAACTCCAATGCTTTAATAAAGTCCAGTGGGCCTTTTTATAATTTGAATATACATGAGAAGCAAGACTGGAAAACGCCTGTACTTATGTGTGTATATAGCAGAGTGCATAAAAGCCGTGCCTGTCATTGTATGTCTCCTGAAGAGAGGTTTCAGTTTTTGCTAAATATTAATGTACTGATTTAAAGTCAATGGAATACCATGCAACCAAAATACGAAGTCTTATTCATCCTGCTTCAAAACTCTGTCTCAACATACACCTCCAGCCTCTCAGCAGGAGGATAAGTGCCATAAACTGACATTTAGCACATTTCAGACAAAAACTTGGATATTTCTGTAGCTGTGCAAAACGTGCAAAATGTTACAAACACTATTACCAAAGCTAGAGCTAACTTAAGTCTCGGCACAGAATCTCTTCACCCATGAGAAGGCATAGTGGAAATGGTTTTAGGGCTACATCTAGCCTCCAGGAAAAACATGAGAAAATAGAACTCCAAATACCAGGAAAACATCTGTATTCATGTGCCAGTGAAAACCAGATTTGGGCAATCTGTTTTTCATGTCTTGATGTACTTCCCCTATTTTAATTGTTTATGTAGTTGGAGGTTCCCGTGGCACTCAGAAGCTTGCTGAGACCACCCCTGGCTGCTCTTAACAGTGGAACAACAAGCTCAAGTCACTCGCTGGCTCTACAAGCTTGCTGCAAACCAGTAATCCAGACCCCATTTTACAGGAAGAAAAGCCAGCAATCTCTCAGTCTCTAACTGTACTGCCCACTCACAGAGAGTGAAGAGTTGAGGCTGGTGGCTACTTGTAGTTCAGGAACAGAGCTGAAGTTGATAGATTTAATGACAAGTTCAAGTGTCTGAGCAATCATTGGGCTCAAAAACGGAGAAAAAAATTTTTAGTGGAGCCTTTGAAAATAAAAAAAAAAGAATAGAACAACGAGGAGAGAGATGAGGACGCCACGTCTGAGAGTCATTTCAGTGTCACTTATATTATCAGAGCTTCTGCTCTTCTACCTCAGTTTTTTACTGCAGAAAACTCTGTTGTGCTCCCAGGATCAAAAAGCATTGGCACTGTCTTCCACATCTGCATCGTGCTTATAGCCATCTGTAGAGAGATTTTAGTCAAGATTAGAAATACAGCTTATTCCATTATCCTAGAACAAAAATAGGAGACTCGAACCACTGAAAACAGCTCTTGTATTGCCATTTCTCCATTAAGCAGTTGGTATGGTTATCCCAAAGACAGATGCATTTTAATGATAAGCAAAATCCCCTCCACACTCCTGAGTTCACAAGAGTGACAGTAAATGAATTACTCTTTACAGAACATAACATGAGCCTCAGATATGGTAATAAAAGCAATTCAATTTTTTTTTTTTTGGCAATGACTTAAATGCGAGTGGCTTTAAAACTACTTGCATAATCTGTTTTTACCTAGGTTTCTCCCACTTACTCAAAACATAGTGTAGATCTCAGATTGAGCCAGCAATTTCCACAGGGAGATCAGCAGAGCTGCAGGAAATGGAGTGCTGTATGGACCACCGAAAAGGGAGGCAAGGGGAAGCACACAGCTACCTTAGAGTAAGAGCTGATGATCCAAGAACAAAATGAGTGCTGGCTGCACAAAAGCTGTTAAAAAGCAAAGGTAGCAGAAAGCAGCATTGCTCCAGTGAGTACAAGGGGATCAGACCGGCGTATGGAATTAGCATGACACATTATAAATAGATTTATCTGGGCCAGAGTAAATCTCAGCTGTTTTGACCAGAATGACGAGTCACCTCTAAACGAAGCAGATCCTTGCTGCGTTCAACTGCAAAGAAGTGCTTCAGCCCAAACTGCAGCCCTCAGGGTTCATGGGAGGAAGGGAGAGCAGGTCCTGTCACAAAGCCAGGGAGACTCGAGGCATTACCTGGCTGCAGACGGGGTTGGTCCCACTGAGGATGCAGAGCTGTAACAGACTTTCTGCAGAGCAAAACTGAACCAACCACAGTTCTCTGTGTTGGCCAAACAAGCAAGCTTGGTCTCTTCGAGGCCAGTGGCAGCAGGTCACGCTGTCCTTGCCAGGTTGCTTTGGGGCACTCCAAACTTTGGGCTTCAAGAACTGGGCTGCATCAAAAGAACTGGGGCCAGCAGATTGAGAGAGGTGATTCTCCCCCTCTACTCTGCTCTCATGGGACCCCACCTGGAGCACTGCGTCCAGCTCTGGAGCCCTCAGCAGAAGAAGGACATGGACCTGTTGGAGCAGGGCCAGAGGAGGGCCATGAAGATGCTCAGAGGGCTGGAGCCCCTCTGCTGTGGGGACAGGCTGAGAGAGCTGGGGGGGTTCAGCGTGGAGAAGAGAAGGCTCCGGGGAGACCTTGGAGCCCCTTCCAGTCCCTGAAGGGGGCTCCAGGAAAGCTGGGTAGGGGCTGTTGGCAAGGGCATAGGAGGAGGGGCAATGGTTTAAACTAGAGCAGGGCAGGGTTAGATGAGACATGAGGAAGAAGTTCTTTATACCGAGGGTGGTGAGACACTGGCCCAGGCTGCCCAGAGAGGGGATGGAGGCCTCATCCCTGGAGACATCCAAGGCCAGGCTGGATGAGGCTCTGAGCAACCTGATCTAGTTAGAGATGTCCCTGCTCCCTGCAGGGGGTTGGACTAGATGGCCTTTGGAGGTCCTGTCCAACCCAACACATTCTATGAGTCTATGAGTCTATGAAGAGCCAAACAAGGCTGGCAGCTCACAGACGAAGCTCTACTCACTCACTTCAAACACAGACTCTTCTCAGCTTCTTCCCCCACCCAGCTTCCACCCCCCCGGCTCAGCCAGCCTTCCCTGCTGCTGGTGGCCTGTCCCCTAGCAGGGTGCCTACGTACAGCTGAAGCCAGCTGAGAGCTCTGCCCACGGCGATGCTTGGGGAGGTTTAACCCTCTCCCACTAAAAGTTTTTAAATTATTATTATTTAATTACAGAACAGGCTGGAGGAGGGGCTGGAAGGCAATGAAGAATATAGATATACGTGTATATATGTATTCCCTTGAAAGAGGAGAAGACTTTTAGCTGCTCTGACGCTCAGTTTTCCTCCATCTTTGGAGCAGAACCTCTTGCAGCCAAGGTGCAGGTGTGGGTTAGTGCTCACCTTGTAGCTAGTTTTACTGGTTCCCTGCTCCCTTTCCCCAGCCCCTTGGCCCATCCTAGTGTTTGGCCTTTTCCAAGTTCTCTCTGGATGTTATGCTTTTCTTCTGATTTATGGTTTCCTGTGGGCTTGGAGGAATGCGAGGCAGGAGTAGCGTTCTGCTTTGTCACTTCGGAGCAGAAAGGGAAACAGAGATTAGCAGCAACAGGTCTTGGTTTCTGTGGAGATTTGCAGGCTGATAGCAAAGCTTTGGGAAGGATCAGAACTACCCTGTGGTGACGGACCAGTGCTGAAAGCACAGCCAGCCCCAGACCAGGCAGAAATCATTGCAGCCATTGTTCCCTTCTAGCAATAGCAGAGACATGGGTGCTGTCAAATACAAAGAGCAGCCATCTATTTCTTATTGCAGATGATTTTTATTTTAGACAATCTGAATATGCAGAAACCTTACACAAAATAGAGCAAAGGCCGTGGTTAAGACTTGGCAAGCGAGCAGAGTGAGCCTTCCCTTCGGCTGCAGATCTGAGAATAAACTAGTTACTGCACAAAGGGAGCCTTAGAAATGTGAAGATAAAGAACACAGAAACCAGAATACTGTGCGTTATTCCTGCATATCCTTCAGGAACATGTGGTGGGTTTGTAGTGCCATTGGATCATCCCTGTGTTCAGGATGGAGGCAAAGTCCTGTTAGAGCCTTAGCCTGTGAGGTAGTTCAGGATACGTACTGCGACACCAGAGCCCCTTTGGTTCTGGTTTGGGTGGAATGTTGAATTTAGTGCCTTTTAGGTTGGTTGGTGTGTCACAGTCACCAGTTCTGAGGAGGTTTTTGTCAGTTGTTTTCCAAGTCAGGCTTGTGTGATCTCAGTGATCGAGAATCCAGGGCTGTGGCTTGGCCTTGACTCAGCCTCAAATCAAACCCAGGCACTCCTCCCCACATGAACTCTGTCTCCTTGGCTTGGTTCTTTCCAGGACATCTCATTCAGGGCTCTGCATTCTCGTCTTCCCTTTGCAGTGGGAGGATGTTGGCTGTGTGGAGGACGCTGACAAGACTTCCACCATTACCTCTTCCTGTCTGTCAGACCTGTTGGGCTCCCTGCCTTTTGGGCAAGCATAGGGAATACTTGCCAACAGGGGCCTTCATAGGCTTCTCAGTGAGTTGTCCATGGGTCAGGGTCTTTAAACACAACCTGCCTGCTACTAGAGGCCATGAACTCTTCCCTGGCCACCACCCACCATGATAAGTACAGCCCAAAAGTGTGCCACGGAGCCCTGTCTGTCTGAAGAGCATCCTTGGCCTGGCACGTGTTTAGCACATGGATCACTCTTGGATGGCCATAGCGGTTAGCACTACGGGTGGATATCCAGCTTGTAGTTACATCTTGCCGGCAGCTTGTATTATCTGAACACAGACACGGTTTTATTTAACGTAGTGCACAGTTATGCTCCCTCTCTTTGAACAAGGCACGTGGTAAAATATTTTCTTTGTTAATCTGCTGTGTGAGTCTGTATAACAGAATATTCAGAACAGAAATCCTCATGTGTGGAAGAAAAGGCTTTTATAAACAATGTACTGATAGGCAGTGGCCCTGCTTCCCAAAGCAAATGAGGCCTTCATTAATTAAATCAGAAGCAGTTGAATCTCCATTCCAGTGGACGGAGATGTTCACTTAAATCATGGCTGATATAAATAGCATTACTCTGCCCACTGCCTCACTGCTTATTAAGCTCTCTCTCCGATGGGAGGATGAGAGTGACTGTGTGGAGCATCTTAGAGCTGCTGTGAACTTGCTGCTTGGGGATGCCTGTCTGAGGAGTCAGCTGCACTGCCAGGGGAGACATCCTTCCCTTCCAGGCGCCTGGACAGTTGAGAGCCCAAGTGGGCCAAGATGTGTCACACAGTGAACTAGGAACCCCTGTCTGCAGGATTAGTACCAACATCTGGAGTGTTTTGGCTCCTGTTGTTGCTCTATCGGCAGAGAAGAGAGCTCAGCGGTCAGCAAGGACTTGCAAGCATGTAGTTAAATGCTATCTGCTTTCCAGAGTGAGGTCAATGCAGTGCTATCATCTGACTTTACAGAGGGGTTGACAATCCCTCCCACCTTTGGCTTCTCTCCTGTTCCCTTGTATTCTTACTTAAAAGCCAAAATCCAGATGTGCTAGGCGCAAGGTAGACAGGCAATGGGCTTCTTCCCAGCATTGCCTGAACCATTCCACATTGTGTGTGCATGGTCCATTATGGGCCAGCTGCAGGCTTGAGAACATCTGGCCTTCCTCCCAACTTCCAGTCTTATTACAAGACGTATTACTTCCAGCTTGCTTTTGATGATTACCTTTCATTTTTTTAGCAGAGGTTTTGAGTTATATTTATCTGGCAGGCAGCACAGAGTACTGGATGTGGGATCAGGTGGATCAATTCTACTCTTGGTTTGGGTATTGACCTTTTGGTTTGACTTTCTTGGGTCGCGTTACCTCTCCTGTGCCTCTCTTTACTCCTCTTGCTCTTTACCTGCCGTATCTGCTTAGATTCACTGGAGCTGTGACAGTCTCTTTCTGTGACATTGTATAATATCAAATACATAGGGGTTTCCGTGTGCTTGGAGTTGCTGCTGCAAGTAATGCCAACAATAGCATCCTTTTCTTTCCTTATTTTTCTATGGGTGTGGCTTCTAGATGGATTTTGTAAGCGTCAAGTAGTAGGCAAAAACGAGTACAGAAAAATATAGCCCCTGGCTTGACTAGTCGTGTAAAGATATTAATAACCACGCAGACAAAGGAAATGATTAAGGAATAGGCAGTGTTCCTAATTGGATGCTTCTTCCCCATTCATGGGAGGAAGGGTGTGAAATCTTTCTTATGCTTGCCAGCTCTTATTACAGAAATCAGTCATTAGCCCCATTTGTACGACAGGTTAGGCTGCGATGCGCAGCCAATTCACAGGGCAGGGCTGGGCTTTCTTTGGAGCCGTGTGAGGAGCTAGGAGTGCAGGTTTGCAGGAATTCCCATCATTTTTTTTCCCCCGATTTTTATTTCATAAGTGGATTGGGCTGAAAAATTGGCCCAAGAAACTCCTGTGATATGAAATTCTAAAGTAATTTTTCATTTGGAAACTGTCATTCCATTTCCAGCTGGGTTCAGATCTTAATATGAATCTTTGAAGTCAAAGGAGCTCAGGTTCAAAGTGGGGGAAGCAGAACATATTGGTCCATCTTTCCCTTCCGGAGTGGAACATTCCCAGTCTCAACACTGTCCCATGAAATGTTTCACTCTGATAAATCATCACTTCCCAAAGCTAAAGGCGTTCTTTCAGAAAATATGTTTTTTCTCCAGAAATTTCCCAGGCAGCTCGACGTTTGTGTGTCCCACTTTCCAAATTCTGTGCTATCCCAGACTGCGGAGCAGTGAGTTAGCTCCTTAGCTCTTGGCCCTAGTGATTGCAAAAGCAAAGCCTTTGATGTGTAATCACTCTGACCCAGCCCTGAGCAGGAGAACCTGTTTCACAGGGAAAGGAAGCATTTGTTAAAACACATCAGTTATATCCAGTGCTTTTCAGATGTTTCTTCAGCCTTTCCTGTCAAGTTAGTTCGTTGCTGTATTATCCAGACCTTGTAAATTAAGCATTAACAGAGTTCTTCCTACAATTCTTTGTTAGATAGGGAATTGAACCTCATTTTAGAGCTGATGATCCAAGGCTGGAATTTTAAAGGCACTTAAGTGCCTATAGAAATACATGGGCGGCTTGTGATGTTTTTAAAAATACCTTAAATCCCAACTTCAAGTAGGCACAGGCTGAAGTATATAAAATATCTCATAAAAACAGCAACAAAGGTAATTTTAGCTAGTTCTGCTGGATTTTGCACTGCAGCAGAGTAGAGCCTTCTAATGATGTGGTGATGGCAAGATAGGGAAGCGGAGGGTTGCATAGGTGTTCTGCTAATTGCCTTTCAGAATAGGTATCTGGAGAGACAGAGGGATGCGCTCCATGTACTATGCAGCTAAAAGCACTGGATAACTCTGGGCTTTTGGTCCTGTAAGTCTGTCCTCACGCAAAGGTCGGGGTGTTTAAGGAGTTTGAAAAGTTTAAGTTAAACCAAATTAAACAGCATTGGACCAATCGGGAGCATTAAAATATGCCTTTGTTTATCAGTGTAACTCCCAGTGACTTCTGCAACGGTAATTAAATACCAGGCCAGATTTCAGTTGTGTTTACACTTGTGGAAGTTTGCTGAATTTATTGGGCTGGTATAAATGGAGGAGATTTAGGCTAGTGGGGGTGGAAGTGAATGTCCTAAAAGAAAGCCAGCACATTCACAAAAACAAGTCTCATTCAGTCTTAAGTTTGCTTTGTGGTTTCCTTGTGAATCAGAGAAGAAAAAGGGAGTGGGAGGAGGGGAGAGAAAAGACGTTCAGAACCCAATCCAAAACCAAGCCCCTTCTCTCCCCCCAGCCAGTATCTCTCATATAAGACATTTGTTTCTTCTGGCAATAGCAGGAAACCTTTCCAGACATTGTCCTCTGAGAACTGCTCAGTATTTACAGTTTAAAAGGGCAGCGCACGTGTAAATATGTGTGCACTAAGAAAGGGAAAGAAGAAAAAATAACTGTTATTGTAACACAAAGGACAGGTTATTTTAATTTTTTGGCCCGAAGAGTTCACACTGCATCCCTTAAAAAGTTTGATTTCATGGAGCACATCCTGATATGTGGGGCTTCAGCTGCCTAAATCATCACACCCCTCAGTTAATTCCTGCTGTGACCCCAATTTCTCTGTCGATGGAGGATACGATGAGGATTCCTTTTTTAACGCCTTAGGGCTACACATGTATCCCCAAGACCCAAAAACAGTGGATAAGAAAAGCAATTGTTTTCTTATCTGTCTTCATGAATCAGTAACAACATTTCTTCCTACGCTTCTATGAGAGGCCAAGCTAATTTCTTAACCCCCATCCTACTTCTTCAGCCATGGAGCTAGTGATGTTGTGTGTCTTGATAGCTTCATGTCGAGACTGGGGACCGCTCTGGAAGATAAGCTTTCAGCCATCATGTTTTTTTAAATAGCCTATGCAGTTTATGCAGTTAGTCAAAAGAGCCTTATTGGCCTTTGAATCCCGCAAGCTATAATGTATTAAGCAAAGGCCCATTAGTGCTGTGGAAAGACTGGGAGGGCTGGGGCACAACCTGTTTTAGCAGATAACAAAGAAAGCTAATCAACAAATACAAAGGCACCTAAGAACGACATACTGTCCATTACCCTGGGATCTGTGGCGTGGCTTGTTTTAAACCTTGCTGTGTGTAACCGTTCAATAGGATTATTTTGGAGGCCACACTAATTAAGGGATTATCCAATGAAAGTGGTAGATGCTCTCTCTGCCTTAGATAATGGGACACTGCTCCTTCTGCGGCTGGGACAGAGATTCAAGGACTGTGTCTCTCACAGGAATTAGCTTCGAAACTGGTGATTTTAACTGTAAGCCCGTGTGCCAAGGGGACCGGTGCATCACGCCGAGTTGAAACAGGGGCAGTTTGGACCTGCTGTGTAGCACTTCCCAGGCTGCGGTACCTCCCAGTGGGTCGTCGTGGTTGTTCTAATGTCAGATCTACTGTTGGCTTCCATGCACCCTGGCTCCGCTTCTTTCAATGAAAGCTGTTGTGCTGAGACAAGCTTGAAGTTTAGTTTTGCTGCAAAGGCAAAGGAGACGTTGAGTGGTGGTAAGGCATAAAAAGGGCACCAGTGTTTGTTCCCAGGAGAGTGGAGTTCTGACTATTGCTGCCCTCAGGGACAAAAGAGCTCCTTCCTTCTGGAAACAGAGAAACATTTGACACTGGCAGATGTTGGCGAGGTAGGATCAATGCGTGGGGTCTGTGTTTTGTGGCTTGAGACTGAGGAGGATGGTGCCCTGCTCTGCTCGTGGCCTTGCGAGATGACAGGGTGACTTTTGTCCCCATGCGCATCCCCATCTGCAGGCTGGAGGAAGGCACCAACCTCCTCTGCTGCGTGCTTTAGACCTGCCTGTGCTCAGAGGGAGTGGGGACTGCCATTCATATCCATGTGGCTGTCTGGATGAGGTGTTCCCAGTGAGCTAGAATTGGTCTTGGAGTGACTGGTTTGGGTTCTGGTTTGGGTAATGCAAGTATGACTGGACAGTCTGAACTGTCCCTAGTGCTTGCAAACCACAAATCTGTGATTTTCTGTGTTCTTTTGCCATTGATTTTGATCATTATGTTTATCCTAGCGGCCTTCTTTGAATTTCCCTGTTTTACCAGTATCACAGCAATTCTCCACTTAAGGGTTTGAGCAGTGGGGCCGAAAGGAGTTGAAACTCTGGGAGGTAGATTTTCCAAAGGACTCAGCATGATGAGCAGAGAGTAATTTCAAAAGGCTGGTCAGAAGCATCCCAGTGAGGACTGCCAAATACCAAACACCTCTCACAAACCTTTTGGGGTTCACAAGGGAGGATTCGGGGCTTCTGTGACAGTCTGGGCCCCGTACTTCCAGCAGAATGGGGCGACCGTAGGCTCAGGTGCCGGCAGGAGCTGGGAACGTCACCCCTGCCAATGGATCTGCAGTGACAACAGTGCCGTGCTGGGAATTGTAAAGCAAAACCCCAGCACTGAAAAGGCCAGTGAGGCTCAGCTTTGGCAGAGGGTCGGGAAATCTCGCAGAGCGGGGAGAAGTGTGGGGAGCCGGCCAAGGGGAACACAGCTCCAGTGTGGGGCACACAATGGAGTTCCTGTGGCGGCGGCCACAAGGGAGGGCATTGTCTGTGGCCCTCAGTGTGCCTGGGCTCCACGTGCAGAGCCATTAGCAGCTACACTAATGAGTTCAAAATTCACCGTCGAGGCAGGGGACAAGAAGTAATCAGTGCAAGATGATACTGTGCCCACAGAATAGGCCCTGTGTGGTTGTCTGTTCCGGAGCTAATGGGAACAAGCGATGAAGTGTGTGTGAGTGTGTGTTTGTGTTTAGGAGGTCAGGGTGACATTTATCACTGCCATCGCAGCAAAGAGACACCTGCCACTGGCAAATCAGGACGTTTGCTTTGCTCTGCATTTGTCTATGTGATTTTCTCGACACAGTCCCTCTTTCTCTCTTGTTTGGCCCTTCAGATGTCCAGGGACAAGAAGGGTTCAGAGCCCAGCCAGGTGCACAGTCAGGGAAGAGGCAGAGGAAGCAACGGCCTGATCTAGCGAAGCCTCATGGCAAAACTCTCTTTGGCTGCAAGGATGCAGACCCAGTGCTGAAGGCTAGATTCTCAGCTGGTGTAAATCAGCAGTGCTTCACATCCACTTGGTATGAATGGAAACTCTGCCCCCTAGACTCAGCAGAAGCACTTTTCTCCTGCTTTCTTGCACTTCCCTTTGCTAATCGACCCTCACCTCCCTGCATCGCTCTCCTGGTCCCCTCCCTGACTTGCAGCTTCTCCTGTTACTGCCGTTGTGTCTTTCCCCCTTTCCATTCTCTGGCTCCCTCAGTCTCTCTGAAATGCTGTTGTATTCCAGCTCGAGGTTTCAAATGAGCAGGCTCTGCGTCTTCTGCCAAACTGTGTGTGTGTGTGCATTGTGGTCATGCATGTGTGTGGGAGAATGGGTATTTAGGAGTAAAACAAAGTTTTCTCTGCAGCAATAACTATGATAGACTAAACAAAATCTTGCGCACATCTGCAGTCCAGCTATTTCTGGTTCGAGGCAGAAGGCTTGTGCAGCATAGCAGAGTCCACCCAACATCTGCCAGTGGTGGGTTTTTTTCCAAAACAACTTTTCCGTGCAATTCTGGTGAGTCATGGGCCCCGAGTCTACCTGCCACTCCACACCGTTACCAGCAAGGTGCAAGGCTGCGCTGTTTTGCGTAAACCGGATCTGTTTTCTAACCAAAAACTTGTTTAATCCCTACTGATGTGAGAAGATTTTCCTCTATGTTCCTATGTTATTAATTCGATGTAGATCAGGGACAAGGTGTGCAGCCTTCATTTTCAGGGTCTAAATCATCACTTGTGCAGGTGAACGTTTAGGATGTGATTTAAGGCCTCCGTTTAATGGGTAGACATTGAACAGTCAATTCTGGAATTCATCACCCGCCTACTCTCACTATACATGCCGATTCTGCATGTGTCCTGCCCTCCTGCCTTAGAATTAAGGATGATATTTGTGGCAGGAGTGGGGAGAGTGTGTCTCAGTGTCCAGTGCTAGAAAACCCAGCCTGCTGGCTTTCACTTGCTGGCCAAATTCACCTCATGCCATAGCAGTCATTCTGTTAGGTTGCTGAGGATCAGGAGTTGATAATTAGTTTGTGATATGTAATTTTTTTTAAAGTTGCATCTTCTGGTAACAAGGGATCACATGGGACCCAGAGAAATCAAAGACTGACTAGTTCCAGAGAAAAGCCCAGTAGCCACAGGCAAATAACAAGGATTTCATGCTTCTTATTTTAAGATCTGTCATGTGTTTGAAAATATGTCTTCTGGAGTCACAGCAATGCAGTTGCACGGACAAGGACATCTGTAGTGCCCTTGCGTTAGGCAGTGGCAGAAATGAGAGAGACAAAATGGTCATGCAGACCTCCATAATACCTCATCCTCACTTTTGTGCCTGGCCTTACTGTTTGTTTGTTTGCATAAAAGTAGGGTGAACATATTTTTATTTAGAGAAATGTAGCAACCTGCAGTTTGACCTGCTGTGGTTTGAGGCAACAACTCTTTCTCTCACTTTGTCTCGGCGGGCCTGAGAAGCTCAGCTGCGATGAAAACACTGGCTTTGTGGCTGGCAGTTTTGTGGGACTCCAGTTTGGTAGCGTGCACACCTCTCGTGCTCTGCACCAGATTGCTCTTTAATGCCAAGTAATGCAGATGGAACAAACCTAGAAAAAACTACGAGTGCTTCTTAGCATCTTAGATGTCTTCTATCTCTCATCCTTGGGACAGCGAGGCACCTCAGGCTTTAAGGGTATAAGGGTAACATTAACGCTGTAGTTTATTCCTTGCTGGGCATATCTTTGGATCTAGTTCATCCTACTAGCTATACCAGCACAACTGGTTTTACAAAGACATTTCTTCGCTCTGATTCCTGTTCCAGCTTAGCAAGTTGGGTGAAGCATGTGCTGAGCACGAGGCATACATGTGAAATCCCATTGAATTTGGTGGGAGTGAGAGACAGGTTTAAAATCAAGTATCTGCTTGAGGACTTTGCATATGCATGCCCTTTAAAACCGAGCTGGCTCCAGGACTTTTCCTCTAAGCCTTTGCCAGTGAAGGTCTTGATGTTAACCCACCTTTGGTAGCTTTCCCACTGGCTCGCTGTTGCCACCAGAGCATAAAACAATGCCCTGGGAGTAAGTACTTTCACACCTGGCACTGAATTGCTGTGTAAGCACGTGTGATTATTTATTCTCCCTGCCTTAGTCTTTCCACGTGGAGCGTGAGGCTAAAGGCCTCCACTGACCTGCGGTGAAGCCCCGTGGTGAGACCTCAAACGTCAAAAGCAAACTTTGTCCTCAGTGAGTCTCTCTCCTCCAGGTATCATGGAGGTGTCAAGGATCCTGACACTCGCCTGTGCCTTGTGATTTCTATCCCTGTCAGAGCCAGCCGACTGCAAGAACTGTGCTGTCTGGGGCAAGAGCTTCATGGATGCTTCAAGCGAGCCGCGCAGACAAGGCAAGCAGAGTCCCAGTTCTGTGACAACCAGCATCTCATGAGATTTCAGCACCAGAAGCCAGTTCCTTATACAGAGAGAAATCAGAAAGGAAATAAATGTTTTCTAGTAAAACCGGACTTTTCTCCTTAGCCTGATTAGGCAAGAGCAGTTCTGAATGTGTCACTGGTGACTTGGCCAGATGCGCTTCTTTGGCGTTGCTGTGTGACTGAGTATAAGACGGAGATCTCAGCCCTTTGTACCTTTCACGCCTGGCTGTTGTCTGCAAGCCACGGCCTTGTCCCAGGCGGTGCAATGGAGCAATATAGCCTGCATCCCATTCTCATATCGTTCACACGAGTGCTCTTCAGTCCAAATTGAGCCGTGACTCCGTGGTTTGACTCTTGTGAAGGACTAAGCTCCTTCTTGCTGCACTGTGCACCGATATTTGGGGCTGTTGTGCCAAAGAGGTGAGAAACTGCAAGTTCACATTTAGCAGGAATGGTGGATATATAAAAAAAAAAAAATCCTGATTTAATGAGGGGATGGAAAATGGGTAAAAATTCTCACTGTCAAGATGATCAGTAATATGTGGGTGTTCTACGCTCAGACACAGTAAGAATAGCCACACTAACACCACAGCTCATACCGCCTGTGCACTGGGAGCGTTAGGAAGGAGCTCTTTTCCCCGTTTCTCCATTGATGATTAAACTGATGGGTTACGGGAGTTTCTTTCACTTGCAGCCTGGCCACTGCTGGCAGCACAAGACTGGTCTTTGCCACCCGGTGTAGTGATACCCATGTTCAGTCCGTGCTGCAGTGAGTCACCTTGGGTTTGTGAGCAACACCGCCCTTTCCTGGATGGAAGCTGAAGTGTCATGGGGTGTTTCAAACCTTGTTTTGCACCTTGCAAACAATTCTGCTTCCACTCAAGCAGCAGAGAGCTCAGTTTGGGGATGGAAAAAGAGAGACTAATCTTTGGTCTGGTCTTGCTAATGCTTTGAAACGCTGAGTGGCGGTCAGAAAGGGAAAGCTCTGAAACAAAAGGTAGCTCTATATTCTCTACTTACCTGACTACTGCTGACTTGAAAGCCAGAGAGCAAAAGCATCACATGTACCAGTTTCCAGCATAACTACTCAAAATCTAGGTCAGTGTTTGCACTGTGTCGAGCATTTATGCTTGGGAAGGCTATTGACTTGTCAGCACTAGGGGTGTGTTAATAAATCTCTGGCAATATTAACAGTAATCTCTTCACAGTATCTTTGATCTGAAGGTCTTTGAATGTGGTGCAGTTGCCATTAAGTGGAGTTCAGGGTGCAGCTTTGTGAAAACAGCCCCATTTTACAGATGGGGAAGCCAAGGCAGGGAGCGATTATGGGTTATTTTTGATGACATGAGTGAGTCATTGCCAGAGGTAAGGATACAACCCAGGAGCGGTGGCTCCCAGGCTCCTGCTCCACGTCCCTAGGCAGCACTCTCCCCAGCCTAGTTAGACCCACCCTTGGAATATGGTATTCCAAGGCATTAGCTTCAGCTGCAGTGAGACTTGTCTCCTGAGCTCTAAGCACAGCAGTGATATACATACCAAAGAACCAGATAAACGTTTACTTTTCCTTTGTGTGAGAGTGCTGCAGCCAGCAGGGACTGCAGGAACTCCCTCCCCCTCTGCACACACAGAGAGCTTGCAGGGGGATAAATAACAAGGGGACGAGTCGTGTTTCCCAAGAATGTGAAGGAAGCAAATGAACCTGCTCAGAAGCTTGGTGAGAGCAGGTAGCAGCAGGCTCAGGGGCTGACGGAGGGGAATTTTCTGTGACACCACTTTCTCCAGATCCAGACCACCATCAGTAAAACCAGGAACCCTCACAAGGGTAAGAAAAGGTTGGATTTCATCCTCCTGGTTCTAAATGCAGAGTTTTGCCATTGATCTGTAGAAAGAGAAATGAAGCTTGCACTTTGAGAACTTGCTGC
The DNA here is from genome assembly GCA_013400135.1 of Rhinoptilus africanus. Taxonomy (NCBI): domain Eukaryota; kingdom Metazoa; phylum Chordata; class Aves; order Charadriiformes; family Glareolidae; genus Rhinoptilus; species Rhinoptilus africanus. Next base: position 382,905 of record VXBO01006815.1, read on the forward strand.
TCTGAAATGGAATTTAAGCGTTACTGAAGTCATTGGTCTTCTACGCAACTGAGTTTTAATCTCGTTTGTCCTGATCTTGCTGTTGACAAAAGAACAATGGACTCTAAGGCCCAAGGAGTCAACATCAGCTGAACCGGTTCATCTCTGGAAGGGAGGAGGGACCAGTGAGACAACTGAGGACAGTGCTGTTCATGTGCTGTGACTAATTCGTGCACATCAGACCCAAGACTATGAAGCCAGCTCCTTTCAGCAAACTTAAACCCAGGCAACAGTTGAATAGTAATACATGGGATCTGACTTCCCTCAGTTGCGTGCAGAGTTTTCAATTATCCAGGCTGCTCCTTTTCTCTTTTTATGTGCTCCCCCAACCATGTGAAGTGCCAGGTGTCCTGAAGAGGATGAATGGAGGTGTGGAAGAGCGAGGGCTAAGGATCGCCGTGCCCAGGATTGATGTAAATGCGATGGAAAAGCACGGTTTGATTAGAAAGTATTATGCTGCAGAGCTTGAAAGAAGTGGTGGCTGCTGGTTTCTAAAGGGACAGTGTGATAGGGCTGTGCCTGGCCCACATGGGGGTAGTTGGGATGAAGGGCTGGTTAGGAGACGTAGTAGAGAAGAAGCGAAAGAGAAGCAGATGGCAGCAGCACTTGCTACCGCGACCATCAGTCAGGGAGCCACTAAAGCCTCAGGTGCAACTTAATCCCAAATTAACACTCTTTAGCTCTAGGCATTGCACTGCTGTGTGTGTAATTAAGGGAGTACAGTGCCATTTGTCGGGTGTGCATGGCAAGGATGGATTTGTGCTGGGTATAGTAAATTGTAGAATCACAGAATCGCCTAGGTTGGAGGGGACCTTTCAGACCATCCAGTCCAACCATAAAATAAGAGCCACACTTAGCTGAGAGAGCACCAGGATTTAGTGGGCTGGGGAGGTTTCCTGCAGATGTTTCCCACCTATTCTTCCTGTCTCCTGGTTAGTTTCGCTTGCCGCCATCCCTCTTCCCAGTTCTAGGTTGACTCTTCCAAGAGGAGCCCAGTTTAAGACTGGGACCAGGGCTCAGGGGACTTTGTGCTTATTTGAAGTTCAGCAAGATGAGTCCCCTTTTTTGTGCCTCAGTTTTTCCACCTAAGTTATATGACACATGTGAAGCATGTGAGCATGTAAGGCTCCATTCGTGTTATCAGAGAGCTTTTCATTTTGGAAGTGGCTGGCATTAACGGAGGGAGTCTGTGTTCTCATCCCGGGTAGCTCTTCAATCCCTTCCCCTCTGGGAGGTACTCCTGTAGGATCGGGCTCGTTAGGCCTGGCAGAACCAGCACCAATGAGGTGACTGAAATCTCCAGAGTCTGAACAAGTGATGCGTCTGGGTGAAGCGGCAGTTTGCTGGCACGGCTGCCCTTCTGCTTCCTCTATGGGAACGACAAACGTACTGGGGCTGTAGCCTTGAGAAAACATCTCATGTAGACTGTCCTTGCTTTCCAGCCCACACTCCAGCTGAGGTGGGATGCTGAGCTGGTGTTTAATGACACAGTCCAGTTTCATTATTCCTTAGAACTGATATCTCCAACACTCTCCTGTATACTCTGCTCATTACCTCAGAAACCTTTGGCTGGGCTTAACTATCTCGTAACCAGTCCACGAGCGAATGCAAAAAGCCGTGCAAATCCACCTCTCGGTTTGAACGGGAAGCTGTAGCAGTTGCAGGATCCGGTTGTCATGGATATTGTCACCATGGAGCTGTTGCCATGGTGCTGTCCGCTCGCATATACAGAGATGCAAAGTATACTTATTCTTTTGAAGAAAGGAGGAAGAACAGGCGATACTAGAGGGCACAGAAGCTTTCAGATAGGTATTTAGGGAGGTTAATAACTACTTTGTTTTAGAGTTGTGCTGACTCTGCTGTCTGTCTGTGTCAGGTTCCTTATTATTCTCTTTTGTATCCAACAAAAAGAAGTGAGACAAATGTACTTCCTATAGGGTCATCCACAGCTGTGTTTCACCGTGCAATCAAAGCAGCACTTTCCTCTCTTGCAAAAAAAAAAATCCAAAGAGTGACCACCACTAGACAGTTCTTGCCTTTTACCTCATCTCAATTTAAGCTTCCAGAAATACAATATCTTGCAGAAGACGAGGTTATGGAGGTGGAACTTAAAACCGCATCTTCCCCTGCAGGCCCCTTTTCCTTGAAGGAACACGCTTACCTTATTTTAATTTCTAGAGAAAGTCTGTGCTGCTTTGGAAGGCAGTTTGGCAGCTGGTAGTGACCTTGTCAGGCTGCTGATGGCTCTGGAAGAAGGAGCTGAATGAGAAATGACTTGTGTCTGTGCCAAACAACCTTGTCTCATTAGGGGCAGAGCTAATCTCACCAAGGCAAGTGCTGGTTTCACTCCATTTCAAATAGAACACAGTCAGATTGAATAAATAATAATAACTCCGCTTTGCACACCTACAGCTTCTCACTCGCTGAACATTCCGCCGCTGTTTATTAAATCCTACAAACACTTCTGCGAGAGAGGGAAGGATTCCTTTTTCTCAGTCTTTTAAGAGCGATAATAGGGCACAGACAGTGGAAAGTGGTCTCCCATGGATGCCATGGCCATCGGGAATAGGATCCAGGAATTCCTGTTTCCTGTCCTTTGCCCTGGAAAGCCCATGTTTCATTCTGTCCTGCTGAACATCACTGCAGTGACATGTAGTGTAGGGCCCTTAGTAGCCTGATTTAGGACTATATTAAGCAGAGATCTGGATGCTCTGGGTGGCTAAATAACATTGCCTTTGATCTGAACATGCCACTGGCTCACTTCCAAACACATTAGGCTCATACAGCAGTCCTTTTCCTGGCCACAGAAGCTGTTTTTGTGGAGGAGTTGTCACTGCAAGGCATGGATTAGCTATTTTCCTGGATTTGACAGTCATTTTTTGTTGCTGCGAGCAAAGTGGGTTTCATGAATCATAGAATCATAGGGTTGGAAGGGCCCTCTGGAGATCCCCCAGTCCCACCCCCGGCCAGAGCAGGGTCACCCAGAGCAGGGAGCACAGGAACGCCTCCAGGCGGGTTTGGGATGTCTCCAGAGACAGAGACTCCCCCACCTCCCTGGGCAGTCTGGGCCAGGGCTCTGCCACCCTCACGGGAAAGAAGTTCCTCCTCATGTTTAGGTGGAACTTCCCATGGTCAAGTTTGTGCCCGTTACCCCTTGTCCTGTCACTGGGCACCACTGCAGTTATTCCTGGCTCAGGGTGGGTTTCGAGGAATTACCCAGCCCACTCAACATGTTGCCCAGGTATAAAAGCATTGCTTGGAATGTGGTGCTCCTGTTTCGTGTGTGACTCATCCACAGCAAGAGAGATTTAAAACTGAGCAAGCCTGCGTGCATCCAAGCCAGCAGCTGGAAACAGCTGGCCTGCAGGTGAGGCTTCAGTCAGGGTTCAAGGGCTACAGCTTCTCCTCTCCAAGTGGGGGAGAGTTTTATGGGCAGCAATACAGGCAGCTTGTAAGGGAGTGGTAACACCATGTAGCAGTTCGATCGCGTAAGTAAGAGTCACAAATCAGCCTGAGCAAGACTTGGCACCAGTGGAGGTGGAGGGAGGCTCTCCGGAAATGTTCCTGCTCCTGCCGAGTGAAAGGGATGTTCTTCATGTTGAGGGCAATGGGAGTTGGCTTGGACCCCATGTGTCCTGCTGATACCACTCGGGGCAGGATCAGCTCGTGCAGAGCAGAGCCGTGTGGCCCCAAAGAGGCGTACCTCCATTTGGTGGGCACTTTTGAAAGCAAGAACTTCTGAGGTGCTTTTTACATGCTTGGCTATAAAAATGCGTCTTTTTTTGTAGATGGTGAAGGAGGTGGCCTTTGTATAGAAATGTGCCTTAGGGACAAATGAGCCCTTTACTTGACCAATTTAACAACCTGTAATCTGGTGACTGCAGGCAGAAATAGCCCTGTGTTTTTCTGTACTTCAATACTGAAAAAAATATCTTAGTCTTTGTATTCTTGTGCCTCAGTTTCCCTGCCAGAAAAGTGAGGAAAACCAAATGCGCTTCCCAAGGAAAAATAAGGGCATGTTTAATTAAGTCAGCTTTGTGAATTGCTTTGACAGCTGTAAGTGTAAGTAGCTGCTATTATAGCAGCTCATAATTTGGAATTACATTTTATGTTCTTTTGGTTCTCTTCTTCATATAGTTGCCAGATGTACCCAAGCATTTTTGGGCAGCTTCATTACTTTTTAATACCTAGGTTGGTGTTGTGTTTCTACCGTACTTGCCTTCGTGTAGAACACGTGTGTGTTTGTGTCAAAGGCACTCAACAAAAAATTTCAAGAAAACTATGACCACTATTCCACCACGAAGAAAAAGAAATGTGAAAAATGCAGACAGGCCTCTCTGAGAAATGTCTGTTGATCACTTCATGCCTGAGCTGGTTAGTAATACGATACTGTTTAATGCTAAGGTTTATTTATTGAATACATGACTGTTCTTCGCTGTAGTCGGCTTGTCACCTGAGGATCCCTCGGAGCTCGCCAAATGTGGATTAATCACTGAGTACTCACAATGTCACCATGAAGCAAATGTTTATCAATTTAGCAATGGGGAAGTCCAGGCTAAGAGATGACTTACATGGCAGCTAATAGCAGCTCCGTTAGGCCTGCTCATTGCTCCAGTCATCATAAACCCTTTCAGCAGAGTAGAAGTAACAGGTGACTAATGATAATCTCATGAAAAAAGAGGCTTTGTTCTTGACCTGTCACAGCCCAGTGCCCCTCTGTCAGAACATCCTTTTCCCTCAGGTTTTCTCCGTCCTCCTCTACCGGCCTTGTCCTTCGAACTGCACCCCAAGCACAGCTTATAAGCCGCAGTTCTAGGCACCCACACAATTACACTCAGCCACAGCTTGTAGTGGTACCAACGACTTGATTTCTGCACCAGTTTGCCAGTGGGACTGGTCTGCTTTGATCACTTTTTGGATGCAGGTGATTATTCTCTCGGTCCTCGGCTAGGACTGTCTAATGGAAGTTAGTTGAACCAAGCCACAAGAGGGGAAAGGCAGATGTGTTTTTGCCACAGAGACTGTTCTCTGATAGCAAAATAGCTTATTATTCCTGTCCCCATGGAATATAAAATTGCTTCTGGGAAGATTTTTGTCACATACAAATCATGCTTCTGAATGGCTTCTTTAAAAGGAAAATTCACAATGCAAAACCCTATGGACTGTGGGGAATTACTGATTTCTCTGAGCAAGGAAACTCAAGCTTCATCTCTTTAGTTGGAAGGGCTCCGCTTTGCACTGCACAAGTAGCAGATGAGGTCGTGGATTGTTTTCTCTCCCCTCATGACTGAAATAGCCCAAGGCCTGGAAAAGCATTAGCAGGAAGAGCACAGCATCAGGAAACACGGAGGGCACCCAGCCAGGACATGACTACACAGCTTTTAGCTGCCCAGCAATCGGGGCATTGCTTTTTTTGGGTGAAGGGATTCAATTTTCCCTTGTCAGAATCACTTGGTTTCCAAGCCAGATGCCTCCAGCTGGGCGAGTGTGGGAGCCCGAAGTGCCGAGCATCCCTGGGTGCACACTCCAGCTGCTGCCTCTGCCTGGGGTTTTCTCTTGGTGTCAAAAGCCACAAGTGCTGGGGACATGGCAAGCATCTAGGTTCAGTAGGGAACCTATGTGCCTCTTACCATGCCTCTTCGTCTCACGTCTGTATTCCTTCAGGATGGAGCACTGGAGCTCAGCAGTGCTGAGGTGGCATTACTCATCCCCATGGAGTTATTCCAGGTTCTCAGCTTGCTTGTGTAACTGAAGGGGTTTTGCCTTTTATCTCTGACACACTGGTGGAACAGTGGGAGGATATAAATTTGGGAATGAAATTGGCAGAGAATTTAGCCCACTGCTTGTGTTCTGCAGTAAGCAGTTGCACTGAAACCTATTATTTCTCTAGGGAAGCCTGATCAGCTTCCAGGACTCTGGAACTGCATCAGTGAGCAGGATAAGGACATTTTGAACCCCAAAAGCCCAGGAATGGATTTAGGCATCCCCTTGAGGGATGGGAAATCAGGTGTCAAATAATCTGGTATAATCTCTTTCCCCAAGATTTCTACCTCTTTGGAGACGATGTGCTCGGCCTATCCTGGCTGTATGAGGCAGGGCCTGTCAAGAAGGACCTCGGTTAACGCTGCTTCGGCTCATTACCAGCTTGTTTGCAATATGCTGGAATAGCACAGATCATAACGAAGGGGGGAACTTGAACTGCTTCTGGTTTTGCACAGTGCTGCTCTGCTCCAACCTTCTCCCAGCCCTTAGAGAGCTTACGTTGCTTTCTAAGAAGCAAAGGGATGGAGCTGCAGAAAGAAAAATCCCTGGCTGACAAGACCAGGCTTATGGAAAAAGACACTGCAGGGTAGGAGCTGGGCATTAATTGAGGACTGAGGTCCTTTTGTCTTCCACTTACAGCTTACCCAAGATGAATGCATGGCTGCACTACCCCTAACCACATCTCGGCCTCATAATTCATCTCCCCAGGGACTTCATTCAGATATAAAAGCATCATGTAACTGGAAAGGATGGATAAATGTTCACCCTTGCTTCCTGTAACGAAGCTGGAACTCCATTACAGTCCTGGAACTGAATAGGTCCCTGAGATCACTGTCTTTGAAATCAAACACTTGTAAACTTTTATATCAAGTCCGTACACCAAAAATAAAGCTCAAGTTTCATGCTCTCCTAGCCATAGTCAGTTGTAGCCACACCTTAGTGGTTACCAGACCCAAAATGTCTTCCTCCTCCACAGAGAGTTCAAATTTACCAACTCCTTTTCTTAGGTTATGATAAAAATGGGGAATAAATTATAAATGCTCTCTCCACCTTCTGGCAGGAAATATGCGGCTAGACAGCCTTGCTACCCTCGCCTCTAGCTGATGGCTGCAGATTAAACAATGGCTGCTGTTGCTTTCCTGAAAAGAAAAGCATCCCCAGAAATCCCATCTCTCTTTTTTTAGCTGGTTATTATGTCCAGCTATCAGAAGCATGAAGAAACGAAGTGGAAAAATTGAATCTGGCAGCAAGAGTGCGATGCGTGGAGGCACACGACTTCCAAATCCAGAGAACAAAAATAGCTGCAAGAGAAAAAATTTGCCTGAAAGAAGCTCTTTAATTATTCCTTTTCTTTCAAAAGCTTTGCCCCCAGCACAGCCAGGCTGCCGTTCCTGTAGGGCAGCCATATGTGTTGCAGTAAAGCTTGAGCACTGCATTATTAGAGAGAAAGAAGCTTCTTTTTTGGCTGTGTTTCCAAAGAGCTGGTAGCAGATCGATTGTGGCCAGAGCCCTGGGCACAAGGGACTCTGTACTTTCATTATGAGTCACCAGGATTTCATTTTCAGTCCGGCTGAGGAGTTTAGGTTTCTGCTTGGATTCTAGAGGCTGCTCCCAGAGGGCTGCTCAGGGAAGAGGTTGGAAGAAGTGTTGGGGGAAAGCAAAGAAAGGGCCACCCAGCACTTTCTTTTCCAGTCCGCTGGAGAAGGTTCCTGGGCTGTTGTTGCTATGGCACAGGGGACAGAATTTTTTGTGATGGTGCTTTCTGCCGCTGCTACAGAAAGACACAGTCACTTAGCTGTGCTGACACCGCGGTAACCAGCAGCCCGGTGGATCTGTGTTTCCGGACACTGAGAGAACATCCAGTCTTCTAGAAGCCACCATTCCCTTCTGTGGTGTCTAGGCCTTTACATCTTTCTCCAACACTTGCAAGTTGGTGCTTTCGAAGCTGATGAGGAGCACTGAGAGTATTGCAAAGCTTTGGAACACTCTTGTGGGTGGTGTTTGTGCTGGAGATGGCCATGCGGACATCTGAGTTTTCTCTAATCAGGGAGCAGATATTTGGTTATATATCTTTCTCTGGAATTAAGCCAACAGCAATTGTGTGAAACCTCCTTGTTGGCTGAGATGTTGTTCCAAGGAACACTGCAGCAGGACTGAAAAGAAATTCCTAAACACTCATAGCCAATCAAATGTAATTTGCAAGGCAGTGAAAAGACTGCTGTTAAATACACCCACTAAAATAACCTTTTCTGAACTGTCAAAGGGGCTTTGCAGGAATATCTGTGTCTGTAATTTTTGTACACAGAGGAGCTGGGAGGAAGAAGAGAGGGGTGCCAGGTCAGGTGGGCATTGCAGCACAGCGAGGGAACAGAGTATGACATTTCTGTTGCGCTGAAGCAGAGACCCTCATTCTCTAATGGCATCAGTCTGTGGTCTGGCCCTTCTCTTAGAGTTTGCAATGTCCCTTTTATCTGTATGGCTTGAGTAAGCAGACAGGGAGACAGAAAGTGCAATGGATCTTTCACTAGTAGGTGCTTGGCTGGTAGGACCTAAGCCGCTGTCTGGCAGTAGCATCGCAGCTTCACATTGTAGGAGTCCCTAAGTCAGGCCAGACCTTGGAAAGACAGCGGTGGCAGTGCTGTGGGCTGGACATGGATCTGTGTTAGTAATTTTCCATAATGTCCTTATTGGGTTTTCTTCTTTCCTGAGTGCCTGTGGCAGGAGAGAGAGGTATTTGTAGAAAGCAAAGGCTGGCATTACAGTGTCGTGCCAAGGCAGAGCTTATTCTTAAGCAATAAAAGCACAAAAAAAGAAATGGGTGCATTATACTTGGTGTTTCTGCTGTTATCACAGAAAATTATACTTTCTTGTAAACCTGCAGTGACCGGTTCCCTCCCTTTCCATAACAGAACCGAAGAGCCTTGCAACCGCAGCAAAGACAGGCCTTGGGTCTCTGCACGAACATGCTCCTTGCTGGGGTGTTGGTACAATGAATTCCTAAACAAATGTGACCTACACACAAAGACTTGCTCCCACCATGGTGGGTGCAGATTTAGCCTCTCTCTATCTGCAGTTTTAGAATCATAGAATTTCAGAACCATAGAATGGTTCAGGTTGGAAGGGACCTTAAAGCCCCCCCAGTGCCACCCCCTGCCTTGGGCAGGGACACCTCCCACCAGCCCAGGCTGCTCCAAGCCCCGTCCAACCTGGCCTTGAACCCCTCCAGGGATGGGGCAGCCACAGCTTCTCTGGGCAACCTGGGCCAGGGGCTCACTGCCCTCACAGCAAAGGATTTCTTCCTTATATCTCCTCTAAATCTCCCCTCCTTCAGTTTGAAACCGTTACCCCTCGTCCTGTCATTACACTCCCTGACCCAGAGTCCCTTGTTGCCAGCTTCCTTACAGGAACAGGAGCAGATGAGGGATCAGGTACAATCCTGAGCACCCATGCTGCAGCTTCAGAGAGGGAAGGTATAAGAAACACTCTTCATTTAGAGTGCGCAGCAGGTAGCGAACTTTTTGTAAGTACATCTTTCTCCTTGCGTGGCAGGAAGTATAGGAGCCAATTGTAAGCAGTAGTTGTATTTTCTTGCATCCGGTATTTTTGAATGAAAGCAGATTCCAGACTGTCTGCTAGGATATATAATGGTGATTAATAACCTAGCCTGTTTCCTCTGGATTTGATGTTCGGCTTATGTTAAGATGTAGGGAGTATTGTTTGCTGAGATGACATCAAGAGCTCTTGGATGAAGGGAGTAGAGGCGCATCCCTTCCTCACACAGCACTGGCAGTGTTTTGGTGCTTCTTGCTGCTCACAGAGCTGAAGGATGTCACAACTTATTTGGGAACAGCAGATCTACCCCTTTTTCTCCTTCAGACTCCCTTATTAAAAGAAACCAGGTAAGGAAAGGACAGCAGTGCAGTCGTGGCCTGTAAGTGTCCAGCATCCCCCTTCTGCCCTCCCTGGCTGGCAGCAGCGTGGTCAAACCACAGGCTAGAAGGGATTTTTAATGGAAAGGGGCATCGATGGAGCAGACGCTCCTCTGTTTGTAAGTAATATCATCTGGGAACAGGAGAGCAGTGGAAGAGGAGGACAGTGGTCTCTGAAGGAGAGTTACAGCAGTTACATCGCATTTCTTAGACCTACAATCTTTGAGGCCGCACAGATTCAGGGCTTTGTCTCACTCCCTTGAAGCAGCGATGGGCTGTTGAGAACTAGGTCCCCAGCCAGCAATACCAGACAGCGTCTGCACGGTGGGGATGGGACCAGCGCATGGTGGCTTTGGCGCGGAGCCGGCTTTGCCTGGGGCTGAGGCAGCGTCCCTCAGCATGTGAGGAACCGGGTGATTCAAACCTCCTGTAGCACACGGGTGACCACAGCCAGCAACGCATCAGGTTGTGTGTCTGGGAACTCCCAGCGAGCACCTCCAGGCAATAAAGAAGTTCTTGCAAACGTTTTTTGAGAGTTTAGTGCAGCTACAAGGAGGATATGGTCCCAGGATGTACTCCTGGTCTGCAAGTACCTGTGTGGATGTCAGTAAAAACATCTGAAGTACGAAGGCAGTAGAACAGACCTTCCTCTCACAAGTCAGCAAGTCGTGGGCAAAGAAAGGATTAACCTTTTTATGCTGATGTTTTAACAGAGGCCCCAGGACACACAGGGCATTTCTGTGCTAAGTGCTGTGCAGTCCTGAGGGGATAATCCCTGTCCCAGAGACCTCGTATTCCTGGGTGCTCCTTTTCCAAAGCAACTTCATCACTTCTAAGTGTTTCCTCACCTGCTACTGGGTGGGAAAAGGCAGCCAAAAGGGACTGGAGATTTCCAAACTGCCTAGGACTTGGAAAACCAACTCCCTACGGGAAATTCTCTTTAAAAAGATGCTAAGGAGAGAAGATCTAATTCTCAATGCAAATCTTAATCTGAACCAAGATGTAAAAGCTGCTTTATTTAACGTTGTCAAGGACAAAGTGACCAGATGGCCCAACAGGGAAAAAGTAGTTGACTTCTGTTGCCTCCAGCAAAGTCAACAGGGAAGACTGAGGATCTGCTGGGGAAGGGTGCTAATCTGTCCCTCTCCGTGGCTGGTTCTTCAGGTGATGCCCCGTGGAATATTTAGCCTTTACAGCCTTCCAGTTTGCAAGGTGGTGTGTCAATGTCTCCTAGCTCTCCTACCAACTCCAACTTCTTGGGATTCAGCAGTGTTGGAAGGGTCTTTGCTGTGCTTCACCGTGTTACCAGTTACGTGCTGCAGTACCGAGCTGTGGAAAGGCCAGGCCCGGCGTGCAGGGAGGGGAGTTCCCACAGTCATATGACATGGCCTGGCCTCTGCTGTCGTTAATCAAAGAGCGGTCATACGACATCACCTGGCCTCGGTTGTCATTAGTCAAAGAGCTACCGCACAGGATGTCCCAGTCAGCTGGCTGCTCACAGCCCACACCAGGCTCCGGAGGGTGCGCGTGATGGGTAGAAAAGCTGCTCTCTCCTGCGGCGTGTGTCTGAAGCTGCTGAAGATCTCCTGGAGAGACCTGACAACGCTGGGTCTTCTGTTTGGCTCCAATACGGTGTGAGGACGGACTCTCTCCTCTTTGCTCCACCCGGACTGTAGCAAATGTTGGCTGTCTCGTAGCTTACAGATGGGGATGGCACGCACCCGTGTAAGGTATTATACATATTTCCCATTGAAGAACGCTTAGAATAGATGTTACTGAATGAACCCTTCCTCAGCTTGGCAGAAATTTAGGGTTAGACCCCAGCTTTGTGATCTTTTGGGCTTTCTTCTTCAATTTATCTTTCCTTCTTTTGGAAGCACTTCCCCTAGTGAAGACAGTCATGATCTTCATCATTCACTAATGCACTGAAGACACCAAGAGCCTCAAGAGGCACAGAGTTACTACATACTTTAATGGTTCCTTCAGGACTTTTGCTGTTCCCTTTGGTTTGTGGGTGTCCTGTCCTTTTGCTGAGATACCAGTATTGATTCATGTGGCTCTAAATCACATCTCTCCCCTGCTGTTCTTTCAGCTGGCACATGTTCAGTGCTGGATTTTTTAAAGCCTGAGTGTTATATTTCAGGAACTAACCCTTTTAAATTACAAGCCCACAACCTTAAGCAGCTCCTTGCAGTGAAATTTGGGTTGCATATCCTTGGTGCACAAGGGTGGCGTGAGGCTTACCACATTTCCAGGTGTGTGGTTAAAGAAAGAACCGTATAGACATCATGGAGCAGGGAGCAGCTCTGGAAGGGAATGCTCTCAGGTTTACTCAGCGCTTACTGATGGACTCTGGCCTCAAAAAAATCATTTCATAGCGCATGCCTCAGCCTGGGAATGCCTCATGATGTCATGTTAATATTTTGCTTTGTGAGGGAGGCCTGGTGACCTTTGCAGCTGGATTGTAATAGCCTCTTACTGTCACATCTGTCCAGTGACGTGGAAAGAAAACAGATATGATAATCATGGGGCAGATTTATCCGTATGCAAGCAAAGTGCCACGTGTGTGAAAGACACTTATGGTGTTCAACAACAAAAGCACCAAGATGTGTTTCTGCTCGAGTGATGGTTCCTAAGGTTCAAAGGGCATAATTCGCCGTGTGGCTGCACTTCAGGCGCAGTTACAGCCTGGAAAGTGGGTTTTGGTGGTACTGAAGCAAGGAATTTGTGCCTGATGTGAATGGGTGGCTGAGGTGTAACGATGGTTATTTCTGAGTCACTTAGCATTGCCACCAATTAACAGCATTACCTGCAGGATCAGAACAAGGCCACTGCGTGAGTTTGCTGTGGATGACTACCACAGCACACCTGAATTTCTCCATGATGCTGACAGGAGATAGCATAACCTCCATCTCTTTTCCCAGCCCTGTGGAATTCATTCCTGATGAGGTGTTATCCTTGTCCCGAGTAAGTCACTCCCGATCTTATGTAGCAGCAGGAAACTCCAAAGTGGGAAGCGTGAATCCCACCTCCCGTCCACCACCAGCACACATAGCTTTGTCCCTCTGATCTTTACTCATATGTGACTTCCTGGCTTCTTTCCCAATCATCATAAGCAATGAATTAATTAATCCTTCTTGCCGTTGTCATTGCAGGGCAACCATTGATGAAGTGGAAACAGATGTGGTGGAGATAGAGGCAAAGCTTGACAAGGTAAGATGGGGCAGCTCCGCGTGTTGGTTTGAAGCGGGACTGATGAGTTCCTGCTTAGGAGTATGGCCCACCAGTCTCCTCCGAAGGGTGAGCCCAGCTCAGGCTGTCAGGAAACTAATGTAAAATACACTGGGCTTGTCAACAGGACCACGTCTCCCTCTACTGACAGGTACCTGTCAAGGCTCCTTTGTGACTGCCAAGTGAGTTAGAACAAGAGGTCCAGACTTGGGCTCCTAATGCTGAATGATGGCTTTCTTGTTCTGGTCCTGGATCTCAGGGGGACTGACACTGCCTCTCCTGCTGTGGCAAGTTATTTCGGTGCTGTCTGTTCCCCCTCTCCGCTGTCTTCCTTGTGATATTAACCTGTGTGGAGTGGGAGCCGTTACACAGGCACCTCGGGCTCAGCTCAGGGCTGTAAGGAGACACATGCAGGTAAACACGGGGCCAGGCTCAGACTGATGATGGTGGTTTCTGTCTGATGTTCATCCAGGCTATGTGCCACAGCTGTAATCGGACACTGGAGGTGTCCTCTCAGGGACCAGTTTGGCCATTTTGCATTTGTGCTGGTGATTCTTTACATCCAGTTGGTAGTTTGGATCTAAGACAGAGGATGATGGAAGACGGGTTTTCCACCCCCACTCCTCCTGATGTCTGAGACGTCAGCCAAGTTGTTTCTAAGTGAGAACAGGGAGAAATGAAGACAAGGAGCCAGAATAGCTGTTGGCTTTTTATCTGTGAGATTTCCCAAAGCTAGCAAGAGATAAAACTCCTGTGTCTGATGAAGAAATGGGCTTTGTTGAAGTCACAAGCCCTAGGCAAAGCTTTGTCCTATAAAACCTATTTATTACTCAATCTGCTTGAAATGGTTATCTGCACAGGCTAACTAGTCTCGCTGGTGAAAGCTGCAAAGGGATTTAGGTTATCTGTTTTCCTCTGTGGAAGAGGGTGAGGCTCTAAAGACAAAGCATGGGGCAGAATTTGGTCTGATTGTACCACTACTGCTGTCAAGTTAGATGAGAGCAGTCTGGAAGTAGAAGAGCTGTTCAGGGCTCTCAGCTTTTTATTGTTCAGTGCTTTGGTGCAAATCGATTTGAGCTCCCTCGGGTGAGGACTGCATTAAAGAAATAGGCTCATGTGATTTTGGTCTTCCCCTGGCAGCAGTTATGGGGCGATAGCCTGGTAGCACAGACTGGAGGGGCATTTCGTCCTGTTTGCGTGCATCGTTTCCCCTGTCTGCTGCAGAGATGCCAGTCATGCAAAATGCTGCCTCAGTCACTGTCAGCAACAGCCTCACCAGGCCCGGGTGCAGGGCAAGCGAGGCTGGAGTTTGCATCTGAAGAGCCACTGAAGTTCAAATTAGTTTCTCTGGGAGTAACTTTGGACAAGATTCAATCACCCCCATTCCTAATAAGTCAGCCTCGGATGGCCCAGCTCCTCTCCTGTGTCCCGGCTGGGTGGATGCCCAGGGCAGCCTTCCTGGGGCTTGGTGTAAATGTTACTCAGTGGTACCCAGATAGCTGGCCTGACTAGTTCTTTAAGAGCAGCAAGCTGCCAAGGACTGACTCTGTTTCTCTGCCTTTTACTCTGCCCCTGAGCACCGAGTTTAAACGATTAGCCTTTTAACACCTGTTTAAAATGGAGGTAAAGGGCAGTGTAAATGATTCATCCGAGGGAACCAGAGATTTGGGTTGTTTCAAAGAGATTTCCTTCATTCTGTCCTGTGCTCCGTTTGCAAAGCCATCATTGCTTCCCTCGGGAGTGTGCTTGTGCTGAATGACCTTCAGCTACTAGTAACACAGCCTTGGCCGCAAGTGTTTGCACAGAGGTATGCTAGAAACCGCCACGTTGCAGAATAGGCTGGATTTCCTTTCTAGAGGATCTGTCCAAACTCCTAGTGCACGTCTGGGCTCCAGATGTGACAGGAACTGCATCTGTTTGCTTTTCTTCTCTGTGCTTGGGATAGTACAAATCTGCTAGCATTCAATGCTGGCCTGTCAAATTGCGTGGACAGGAGAGGATGTGAGCATGGAAGAGTGAAGACTGTGTACTGTGTATACACAAATATACCACGTGTGGCTGTAAATGTATTTATACATTCAGATAGATATATTTTTAAGAGTTGCAGACAGAGGCAAGCAGGCTTGTTCTGCAATGCATGTATATAGATTTAGACCCCAAAGCCTTGTGGCTGCATAAATAGAACAAGCCCCAGTCCCAAAAACAGCACACCGCACTTCGGTGGGGCTTTGACACCAAGCCAAACTCGAGAGCGGCTCATTCCCAGGCTGTAGGTGAGGCTGGTTGACAGGGAGAGATTTCTAAAGCCATTTTTCATTAGTAAGATTCTTACCCCTAAAAAACTCCTGGATTTTAAGAATGGAAAACTTCAGATCCAAGTGTTGTTCGTTATCAGCAGCTAAAGGTTTTTACTTAATTAAAAAGCCTAGAACAGTGATGATTTAAAAACAAACAATTTAAAAATTGTGCTCAGTGTCCAGCCATTACCGTTGCAAATCTCTTGGGCTTTTGGTTTATGGATTTATCTGAAGTTGTTTAATGTAACCTTTTACAAGAAGCTTTGGCTCAAAGGAGATAGGCTAATGGCCAGGAATTCTGGCTAAGCTAATGCTCCAGTCTTTACGGCCACTTCCAGGCACGCTAAGGCAGTTTGATGTGGCTAGGAAGTCTGGGAATGTTCCCTGCAGATGTTAAATTATCAAAAGTTAATGAAGGCTGTCTGGAGATATATACCTGTACTACAGCAAGCCACTTCCAAAGCAAGGAAGCCACCCCATTTTGCTGCAAGTTGCAGGTAACTCCACATGGAGGCTCAGAGACCTGACGATCCCAAAGAGCAGCAGACTCCAGCAGGGAGATTCTAGACATCTTATCACTTCCACCCAGCACCAAGGAGTCTTACCTCTCCCCAGTCAGTCTGTGTGATCAGGTTCCTCTTATTGCAGTCCTGGATGCCTCAGGATAGAATGAACAGTAGAAATCCACTGGTAAAAATGGGCTGCCCTGATTCATTTCTCCTCAGGCTGTAGCCTGGAACTGTTCTTGAGTGACAAGTGAAATATTGGCAGCACGATGTACCCTGAGAAGTGTGATTTGCATCCCTCTTTCTGCCATGTGCAATAAGGGACACTAGCGTGGTCGCACCAGGAACGCGAATGGCATCCTGTTCTCAAGGTGCTGGGGCGGTGGTGCTGGTACAGATTGAAACCAGCCTGGTCGCGATGCGGTTTGATGTGACCAGCCGCCTGTCCGCTCACACCTCTCTCCTTGTGCAGCTGGTGAAGCTATGCAGTGGGATGATTGAAGCAGGCAAAGCCTACATCACCACCAACAAGCACTTTGTCAGCGGGGTCCGGGACTTGTCGCAACAGTGCAAGAAGGATGAAATGATTTCGGTAAGTCGTCCTGTGGGATGGAGCATGGGACATGGTGGGATGGAGGGCCACAAAGATGCTGGGAGGGCTGGAGCCCCTCTGCTGTGGGGACAGGCTGAGAGAGCTGGGGGGGTTCAGCCTGGAGAAGAGAAGGCTCCGGGGAGACCTTGGAGCCCCTTCCAGTCCCTGAAGGGGGCCTACAGGAAGGATGGGGAGGGACTCTGTGTCAGGGAGGGTAATAACGGGACAAGGGGTAACAGTTTCAAACTGAAGGAGGGGAGATTTAGGTTGGATATCAGGAAGAAATTCTTTGCTGTGAGGGGGGTGAGCCCCTGGCCCAGGTTGCCCAGAGAAGCTGTGGCTGCCCCATCCCTGGAGGGGTTCAAGGCCAGGTTGGACGGGGCTTGGAGCAGCCTGGGCTGGTGGGAGGTGTCCCTGCCCAGGGCAGGGGGTGGGAACTAAGGTCCCTTCCAACCTGAACCATTCTATGATTCTAAGGGACACAGTGAGGGCTGGGGAGCGTTAAGCTTCCTAATGCTGTGCATGGACTGTATGTCCAAGAACCTTGAAGTGTTTAAGTAGCCGTTTAGTATGAGATTTTATTTTTGGAGGAATGTAGAGATGATCTGATAAGGGAGTGCTGAAAGATCAGAGTGAGAGTCATCATTTGCAGGGAGGACTGGACTTTTAAGAAGCCACAGTGCTGGCAAGGTTGTTGGAATCTAGGTCAGTAAGCATCACTTAGGAAACACGGGTAACCAGCCCACATGAGCGACAACTGACATGTTGATATCAGCACTGAATGGGAAAGGATGGGGAGCCTATGGCTTCAATGTCAGACAGTTTTGAAACACCTTCTTGCCAAACGGCAGGGTGGCTCTTCAGTGGCTTAATGAGAGTCTCTCGCAGCCGTTGAACCCCTGGGGATGAAGGGCAGCTGCTTCTATTCACTGCCAGTTCTCTTTACCTTTTTTTGCAGGAGTGCCTCGACAAATTTGGGGACAGTCTGCAGGAAATGATTAACTATCACATGGTAAGATGCTGCTTCCTCTTGTGTTTTTGGGTACTGATGGCAACGTCTTTCTTGAGGCACTGGTTAATGGTCTCTTGTGCTTGTCTTATTGGACACTGCACAAAGATGGGGTCCATGAAGGGAGTGTCTTTCAGGTTCCAGTCCCCACAAGCTGCGTAGCCAAGAGAGCAGCAAAGGCCTGGGAGCTGCCTCTTGCAGCAATATTGAGTTGGATGAGCTGTGAGTCTGTGTTCTCACAATGATTGGTCCTGATGCATAGTGTACGCTAGGAAATGGGATTTCCACAGGCTTGCAGAGGAGGTACCACTTAGTGAAAGTGTATGTACTGTTGCATGGGTGCATTTTAGCTCAGTTCAGATCAAAGATGTATAATAAATGTGTAGAAGGGTGAGGTGAGAGACCCCTTAGTCACGGAAAGGGTAGAAATCACAAAGGTCCTGCACTGCAGATGCATCGTTCTTCTGTTTGGATCGCACAGTATTTTGTAGTGAGGACAGACAGGGTCCCGAGGAGCTCTGACGACTCAGGACTCTGGCTCTTACCAGCTTGCATGTGTAACCTTGTTGCTGCAGATTTGGAGTATGTTCTGAGGCTGGGCATTCAGATTTGTGCCATTAGGACACCGTCATGGCTGTGGATGGATCAAACTGAAGCAAGCTGCATGCAGCTCTGTGTTTAAGGATAACACAGGACATATTGCTGCTACACTGAGAGGGAAGGAAGGAAATGCCTAGACAATGGCTATTCTCCTGTGCTGACTGTGTCTCACTAACAGAGCCCAAGGGGTTAGAATCTGCCCTTTCTCCATCCCAAACATCCAGCCGTGGCATCTGTAAACCTCGTAGCAGAGGAAGGTGCTTCATGTGTGGTGGCTCCATGCCAGACCCACGGTTTTAAGTCTCAGCAGGAGCTTAAAGCACAGGCGCTTTAAAGTGAAGGAAGCTTCAGGGTCTCAGCACTGGACTGACCCACTTTTATACCACGATGCCTCTGTCAAAGTACATTAGGCACGATGCTTGCTTTTGGGATGCAAGTTAACCACATGCAGCTGGAAAAGAGGCTGCATCAAGCCTATTTAATTATTTCATGAAGGAGGTGGGAAGGCTGTTCCCTAGTAAAATAGGACAGGGAAAAGAGGGAAAGGGAAAGAGGGACAGGGAAAGAACACACACAGCTCTCTTAGGACTGTTAGTATTTGGGTACAGTCAAACAGCTGTACAGCAATGTTGTTGGTGGGAAGAGCGTGAATAAACCAATGTGAGCATCAGAGAAAATCAAACCCTGATTTTCTGACACTGCTCAAATTCCCTCTGAAAATGTAAAGCCTTTCTGCCAAGGAGCATATGAACCCCGGAGAAGCTACCCCTTCGTTCCAGGGATCACATCACAGCTTGCAGTGATAGGGGCTGGGCTGAGGAGTGCGTGCAGCCCAGCCATGAGGAAGCAGTTCCAGCCAGAAACCTCTGGATGTGGAATGCTGTCTGCAAGCTCCGCTGTGCCAGCTGTGCAGCTTCCCCTGGATCCCTGGTCTTTGCCAAAAGTGCCACTTCTGGGATTGCTCTCACCTCAGCCAGCTAATAAGCAGAAGGACGCTTCCCAGAGCTGTCAAATCCCCAGCTGATGCGGCATAACCCTTCCCGTGCACCCCACCCTGTTCAGCAGGGGCGAGCTCACCGCCGCTTGTGACTCAGGGGTTGTAAAAGGCAGTATTTCCCTGCCGCCAGCTGCATGCAGGAGGGGAAACAGGCTTAAATCCTCCCTGCCCCCAGTCTTTGGGGAGCACCCTCCTCCCTTGGTGCACGGCAGTGTGAGTCCCTCTCCAGGAAATGGCTTTGGAATAACTCCTGCATCTCGGGCCCTCTCCGGCGGCTGTTCAATTAGCTGAGTTATTTTTAGTGCCTTCTGCTGTCTCCTTTGTGTGTGCCTGTGTGCCTGCGTGTGTGTATGTGTATCTTGGCTCATCCATGTCTAGGATCTCAGCTATGAAACAGTTGTCAGTGCTCACTCTAGGAATGTGTCCAGGACAGTATGTACAACTGGAACAAGTTAAAAAGAAGGGCAAATATCCCCCAAAAATTGGTTGGAAAAGCTTGCTTTATAATTTTATTGCTAGAGCACAGGGCCTGGCGATGTCCTGGTTCTAGTTCAGCAAAATCCAAGCATAAAACTCACTTGAATGTAGATGAACACACTGAACTCCAGAGCATTGCAGCCTTCATTTTAATGCACAAAGAGGAAGAAACATCAAAGCAGCCTTAGAGGAAAGATACCAAAAGAGAGTTGAGTCCTGCCACCTCTCCTGCCTTCTCTCCGTTTTTAACTTTTCCCAGCACCCTTGTCATCCCTCCCTGGTGGCACAGGGCGTCACATCGCTGCAGAGGGCACTGGTTTTTTGCTAGTTAAAGCCGTTTTGCAATGCATCCACACAAACGCAGCGAACTGGCTGCAGGGCTAGCTTGAAAAGGTTCACAGAGCTATGGTCCAAGGCTTCCCTGAACTGCACTGTGCAGGTGACTGCCTCTCCCCATTAAGTATTCAAGAAGATTGGGCTCCTGGCTTTGCCTGGTGGTGCTGACTGCCTAACGGGGCCTGCTTGGGCTGCTGTTTTACTGGGGCTGGCTTTGTAAGGGAGACAGGAAAGGTTAGATGGCTCCAACAAGCTGATGTAGGTAATGGTGATCGAGTTAAGAGGTCAAGGAGCTGTCTCGAGCTTCTTGTGTTCGATTTCACTAGTGAGTTGGAGAATCCTAGAATTCTAGAATGGTTAGATTTGGAAAGGACCTTGAAGGTCTTCTAGTTCCAACCCCTGCCATGGGCAGGGACACCATGGCACTGCCCTGGCAGCCCCAGAGCATGTGTTTCTGTAACATGCCCACTGCTTAGCTGGGAGGCTGGTTTTGTTTGCTCTTCTGGGGAAAATGGCCTTCCAACATCTTGGGCAATTGGCTTCCTAGGATGTTCTGTTCAGAAAGGTATGCTTAGTGGCTGAAAAAGAGCTTCCTAGTGATGTTACAATGCTGACCTCTTGAGGCATCGCTGCAGCTGCGGATATTGGTACCAGCATCAGCCAAAGGTCCTGCTGCCTGCCACGTCACCTCGGAGTCAGGTTCAAGGCAGGACCCTCTGCGTTATTTCTCTCGGTGGCTTTGCTGTGGGTGAATACTGTGTTTTGCTTTAGGGGGCTGTCATTTCCCTCTCCTAGTGACCATGGCAGCGCGTAGGTCCAGTGAATTCCTGCACTCATCTTTTCTGACAGCATTTCAGTGGTCTGATCCTCAGCTGTGCTAATGCTACATTGTCTAAGGGATAAGGATGTGTCAGGCATCCTAGACCCAAAATTTCAGTTCGTGCAGGAGGAAGATACCTCATGAGAAATTACTGTGACTCCTCCAAAAGCAAAATGCCCCACCTTTCCCTATTGACTCTAGGGGTCCTGCAGATACCAGTTGTGCTGAGAATTTAAAAGCATCAGCTATTACCTCCAGTACTTGTAAAAGTCCAATGTTTAGGGTAATTTACTAAACACAGGCAGGGCAGAGGTGCAGAGTCTCAGCGGTATTTAGTTCGCCATACCATTATTTGTACTGTTTCATTCTGTCCCTCCCCTGCCTGCCAAGGAGCCTTTGCCTCAACACCGCAAGAGCAGGAGCCGACGTTCCGCAGAGTCTCCCCTGCCCGTTCTCCGACAAGTTCAATCTGTGCAGCATGGGGCACAGCTGAACTGCCCGAAGGATGCTGCATCCCATCGCCTCACCAGGCGAGCTGCCACGCGCTGGTTAGAGGTGCACGATCCATGACAGGGAACAAGTTTCCAGCTACCTCTGTGAGCCCTCTGAGCAGCGGGTGGGAGACAGGGATGCCAGAGCCTTGGAGCATCCTTCCTGCGCAACTCGCCAGGGTGAGCCATTTCCTTCCACATGAGCCTGAGTGGCACGAACTGGAATTTTGCTTGAGGGCCTGAAGTCTCCCCTGTGATCCCTCCTCCTCACAACATACCACGCTGCAGTGAATAAATTTTGACTGTGGCTTGCCAAGCTCTTCTGTACTGGAAATGCTCCTTGCTTCTCTGCAGACAGATGCTGTGCTGCCAGCTCCAAATCCCGAGCGTGTGTTTGCTTGCCTCCTTCCTTCCTTCCTCCTTATCACCCTCCCGAACACAAACCAGGTTGAAAGGCATAGCAATCTGCCGTTATATGTGAGAAAACAACCTTTCCCTTTTCTTACAGAATCCGATGATTACGATTAAGTACATGAGTGTAACAAGGTTTCCCCACATGTATAGGAGCATAAAGTTGCCATCAGTTCTAGAGCGGTAGCTGATAATTATGGGCTGTTTGATTTGCATGATGATGCAAGGCAGCGGTGTTTGGAATTACAGCGGTGCAGAAGCTCACATGTTTTTTTCATCCCGTTGCCAAAGACTGTTAAACTCGAGACTTGAAGTGGATTTTGTTCCCCCGAAGCTTCTGATTAGGTGAGAGTTCCCTGCCCTGCTTGTAGGTGCAGTTCTTTCTAGTGCAGTCACGTACCCAGTCAGCGCTGGTGAAGGCAGGTAATCCTCTCCATCGAGTTTTCAAGTGGACACAACTGGTTATGCTCCGTGCCAGCCTCTTGGTGATGACTAGCTGTCCGGATTAAGAGATGTACAATTTACAGATAGTTCAAAGCAGTCAGCATCCACTTCCGTGGAACTAGGGAAGGGGAGGCTCCAGGTTGTACAAGAGCAAGAGGCAGTGAGTGTGGGGTGCTGGCTCGGTCAAAGAATGGCAGGTAGTTTTCCCACCAGCCCATTGCCCTACACGTGTCTTGGAAGGAAGTACTGGGATCTGCACCACAACCTTGTTACCTTTACGCAGCAAAGCTCTTTCCCGTGCAGTTCCCTCTCTCTGTGTGATCAGTAAGATAAGTGAAAGGATGCAAGTGCTGCTGTGATAGGATTACTCTGGCTGAGTGCCTTAAGTGCATCTTCAACAGCACCGCATGTTTTCCAGCTCCGAAGATGTAACATTAACATTGCCCTCATCAGCACTACCCCAGACAGCTCTGTGTTGAGCTTCATTAAGTCCTGAGCTTTTTTGGCTGCCACAAATGACTGGAGCTACGTCACAGGAATCCTCCAGCAGGAGCAGCGGCAGCTCGCAGGGGAGATTTGGCTGTGCTGAGCGAGCCAGGAAGCATTTCCTGCTGACAAGAAGGAAAGCCACCCAAGCTGTGATGAGTCAGTGAGGCAGATGGCAGATGTCACGGGCGGAGGGCAGCGGTGGAGTTCAGGGGGAAGGAAGAAGGAAGGGAAAGTGGCGAGTGCTTCCAAGGTGCCTGCTCTCTGCAGGGTTGGGTGGACCGCCTGCGTTTTCTGACAACGCTTGGGAAGGGTCCAGGTGCATCAAGCTACCGCAGGGAGGGATATCGTTTGTGGAAGCAGAATTACCGGCTGAGAGGGGAGATGCTTTCCGTCGTCTCATGGCTTCACAGGCTTTGCCACTGTGCCCTGGCGCGGTGGCATTACACTAGTCCAGAAGTCTTCAGGGAGCTGCTGCCCTGGCAGTTTGATACCAGCCTAGCAGTTAACGTGAGCTCAGTGCTGTGTTGTGGGCTGCAGAAAGACTAGGTTTTTGTCAGTTTCTAGAATATCTTAGAATATCTGCTTTCTCATTAGGGGAGAAAAGCAGCTTCAACAATATGTAAGGGGCCGGAACAAATGTTCTTTGACCTAAGCACAAACTGGAGCTCTTGAGCCTTTTGCTTCAGAAGTTAGTCTTAGACTGTGTTGACATCCAACATGCGTAATAGAAGTATTGCTGTTGGCTTGTTTTCCAGAGTACAAATCATCAAACGAGCTGTATTACAAAGGCACCGCAGATGGAGTGTGCTGTTCATGGGTGGCATTTATCTGGTGGGCCATCACCCAAGAGATGTGGTACCGAATCCTATAGCCAGACAGGAATAAAAGTCATTTAAGCATCCCCTGCCTAACAAAGGATGCCTGAGTTCTGCGTGTCCCTCCTGCCGCCTTAGCTTACTATATTCAGCTGCTAGAAGCTGCAGTGAAAGAGAAGTAAACTGTAGGAATATGAAATCAGGGAAAAAGGTACAGTTTGCTGTCATTGTTGGGTTTTATTTTGTTATTTGAACAGCTGCAGTGGTATTTACATGCTCTTTCCAAAGCTCTGTCAGGCACACCCTTAACTTCAGCTTGGATAGACCTGGAATAGATAGACCTTGGATAGACAGGAAAGCACCCAGGTCTTAGAAAACCTTCTCACAACTCTGCAGCAGGACAGGGGGTTGAAGAGAAAGAGGGGGAGAGGCCAGGACAGACCGCCAAAGGCACTGCAGTCGTAATGGTGACATGTTTGAGAAGGGGCTTATCATCAGAATGGGCCATCTTTGGGGAGCAGGGTGTCTGACATAAAGATTATGGATGATCACCTTCTGCAGGATGGGGAGGGAGGGTCATTTTTGTCCCCCAGCAGATGCTCAAAGGTAGCCGACAGAATCAGGACCGGCTAGCCCCACTGCCTCCCTCTCTGAGACACGCTGCAGTGCCCCAAGACTGGGAGAGCACTGACGGGACAGGATTCCCAAGACTGGATAAAAGGATCAGGCTCTGATTCCCAGACCACCAGACAACCAACCCTCACGTAAATGCAGCATAAAGCAGTCCCCAGACTCTTTCTGGGGACGTGGGTGAGAACAAGGCCTCCAGACTGGCCATGAGGGAGATAAGCAGAGAGCTGTGACTCATCCAGCTCATGGCTGTTGGCGCTGGGGTGGTGACTTGGCGGAGCTGGAGAAGGGAGAGCTGCCTTTGTCTGTATGTCAGGCAGCTGCAGAGGAAGCTCCACACCCTTCGGCTCATCAGCTGGGGCCAGTTATTGCAGGAGAATGGCTGATTCGCTTGGTGATCTTGATCTTGTCCCAGGCTATGGCTCTCAGTGCACTAGTGGATGTTAGTGGCCCTGACCAGCTTCACCTGGGGCTTCTGCCCACACCCTCCACCCGTGGGCCCAGGCACTCCATTTAAACTCCACCCAGGGCCCTCAGTCTTAGTTTAAGCTGAGCTGTAGGAGCGCAGATCTCTGCCCAACTTCAGTCATGCCCAGCTATGGACCCTGCTGATCCCGGCTTACGGAATGGTTTCTCTAGCTTGATGCTGGACCTGCCTTGTCACCATGGATCTGCCTGTTGATCTCTGGGCTTGACTCTGATACGTGGACCAACTTCCCAGCTTGGCCTCGGACCTGCGTCATCACCACAAACTTACCTGATGATCTGGGCTCTTGAATGAATCTAGCCACCATCTCTGGACCTGCATTGCTTTCTTGGTGTGGGGTCTTGGCTGGTGAGGCCCCTACCCTGCCAGCTGCTTTATCCACCCTCAGCTCCTGGTCCAATGGATTTTGTGGCTCCTTGACAAATTCCCACCACAAATACTGTTGCCTACCTTTAATCTCTACTCAAGCACTATTCCCATGTGCAGCTGTGATGCTCTACTGAACTTAATGTGTGTAAGTGCTGAGAGAGGCAGTCCACAGCCAGGCAATCGTGCTTCTTTTTTACCTTCTGCTTTGTTTTGGAGCCTGGTGGGATCTCCTCTTCTCTTGTAAGCTCTGCAGGGAATCCTGTGGGAACGCTATAGTAGTAGCATCCCTTTGGAGATCTGATGTCTTGTATCTTGATTTTTTTTTTTTAAGTTTTCAGTTCCAGGAACAACATCCTGCCCACGTTTCACTTCTTGGGGGCATGAAATTCCTTAGCCCCCTGTCAAACATGAGTTTGGATTCATCCTGTTTCCTCAGAAGCCCATGCTGGGAAAGTGAAATGCAGGATCTAGGCTTTTGCTGCTGTTGGGTGAGAGCTGTGTTAACTCCCTTCTTTCATGCTGACCCTCCTCAGGCACAGATGTGTGTGAGTCATAGGCTGGACTTCTCTTGTCTTGGTGGAAGCTGAGAGAGAGGGTGGGGTGGTATTTGGTCTGGAAAATCTTAAAACAAATGGTTTGTTCCAAATATGTCTGGGAAAGTAGAACAAGCCAAGGGACGATTTTGTTTTTGAAACTCTAGCTCTTAAAACTTTATTTTGTGTTGAAAATTGAATGGAGGACCCACTTGAAAATATTCCCCTGGTGATCTTGCCTGGCAAAATTAATGAAGCAGCAGTAAAAGTAATGCTGGTATCATAGGATGCTTCTCAACAGAGATGCTGCTGGCAGGAAAGGCATATTCATCACCTGGTAGCCCTTCACAAACACTTGGCAGTCCCTGCCCTGGCCTTGCACTGCATGAATCGGTGCAGACTGGAAGGAAGGGAACGGTTGCAGCGGTGTGGGGTTCAGGGCATGAATAACAGGAGCAGGGGAGAGGAGTATTGACAGAGCAGGAGGTTGATCTATACATGGGGCTCATCTTCCTCGTTTGTGCAGTTTTCCTGTTCTGATACAGAGATGTTTAATTTAAAATTCCATACAGAAGTGTCCCTGTACCAGATACTGCGTATGCGATCACCATGAGTGCAATTCCCTCTCAGTAAACAGCTTCAGTAAGAAGCAGTTTTATGAGCTCTGATTTTTTAGACCTGGACTGAATCCATAGTTAATTTTCTTCCTAGGCAGCCTGAGAACGAGCCTGTGCTGTGGTGGGAGAAGAGCATTGCAGGTGGGCCTGGAAGCGCCCCGCTGGGAGAGTGTCTCCCTGTTACAGGCGGCGACCTTCTATAAATGCTTCACTTGCTCTTTTGAAAGCATCTCCCCTTTTCCCAGCTAAACGCTGGTGTGCAGAGCCTTTCTGACTACTACAGAAAGGCAAGGGCGGTATCCTGCTCTCAGGGTGACATGCCTGGCCGGGGACCTTGCTGGCTTTGTCCTGCATGCTGAGTGATCTGCGGATTTTTGCGTGCCGCTTTCAATGTAGGGCACCAGCTGGGCGCTGATTTTTCCAGGCAGGAGCGGTAGGTGGATGGGGGTGCTCCACACTAGC
Organism: Rhinoptilus africanus; assembly: GCA_013400135.1. NCBI lineage: Eukaryota > Metazoa > Chordata > Aves > Charadriiformes > Glareolidae > Rhinoptilus > Rhinoptilus africanus. Next base: position 409,249 of record VXBO01006815.1, read on the forward strand.
ACTCCTTGGTGTGATATCTGCTTGTCGTCACACAGCAGGGAGCAGCTGCATTTCTGGGAAGCCCTTCAATCACACTGGTTGCCATCCATGTTGTAGCTTTGCGGACCCCAGATTTGCTATTTCGCGAGCTGAGGAAGCCCCGTTCCTTAGCTGTGTGGTTTGATTTTTATGTCCCCTGGAATCTGTTCTTACCTGGAATGTCCCAGGATAGTTGTCTGCAGTCCTGAGTGTGACATAATAGTGTCCCTTCCTTTCCCTGATCCTAAGCAAATGTGTCAGCCTGGTGGAAACCAATGGTGGAAACTCCACAGAGGTAGGTGCAGGTGGGAACCAGATGGCTTCCTTGCTGCTCGCCTGTCCCTGCGTGGTACCATGAGTGGAGGGAAGCATTGTTAATGCCCAGATGTCACTTGGAGAAGCTGCTCCAAGGGAGAATTTGCAAGCCAATGCCTCTTGGAGTGCCTTTGGAGAGAGCGAGTGGATGCCAAGAGCAGTAAATAGTTTACATTGGTAAAAACACGAAGCTGGGTGGTCTTGGTTTTCTTTCTTTCCCCCTTGCTTTGCATCTGTTCGTATTTAGAGGCTGTTCATGGCTGTTTATACTCAGCTAGTCCTGGCATGCTTCTTGCCTTGTCCTTGGCCGCAGCAATACACGTAACGAATGTGTTTGAGGCTCTGCAGCCTGTGCTGCTGCTTCTACGCAGAGTGCTCTGCCTTCTGTTTGGAGCAGTACACCTGTGCAGTGTCAAAAGCATGGCTTGCCTGTCTCCTGGCGGGGGGATGTTAGGCAGGGAGGACATCTGTGTCTCTGAGTCTGGCGCTGGAAGGAAGGGTCAGGAATGAAGCAGAGTGGTTTTGCTAGTAGGTTACTACAGGGCATGAGAAGGTTAAAGCTTGTGACCACTTCAGAGTGTGTGTCACGTGCCAGATGCCTGCGGTGCCTGCCAAGATCCTAGTGTGCTGCTCAGGCTGGGAATACGGGCCATTCTCTGGTGGATGGAGGTGTTCTTAGTTTTGTTCTTCTGCCTCACGATCTTCTATTTTTAACTGACAGTTAATTAAATCAGTCTTCCCCAAGTCAAGTCTGTTCTGCCTGTGGTGGTAACTGGTCTCCCTCTCCTCGTCTCAACCCGTGAGCTTTTTCCTCTTGCGGAGGAGGGGTGGTGAGAGAGCGGCTTGGTGGGCACCTGGCAGCCAGACAAGGTTAACCCACCACCTCTGCCTGAAAAGCTCCTGCTTCAGGCAATGCCAACTCTTTTGCACCGTAAATGGTCTAATATAACTGTTCCTGCCTTCTGGAAAAAGTCTGTAGACTCAGAGGCACTCACCACTCCTGCATCTTACCTGGACTGTGTAGTGCAGCAGAGAAGGTGGCCAGAAAAAGAAAGGAGTGATGGTGGGTGGGGTGTCAAGGGAAGCTGTCCAAAAAACTCCCACTGGAAACCCAAGCTTGCCATGAAGAGGAGGGGTGGAAAAGCAAACTAGAAAAGCTGTTTGTTTTATTACAAAGGGCTTCACAGTCTGCTTGCTGCGAGAAGGTGCCTTGACGAAGTCCTGTGTTAGCCTCACTCCCCCAGCTGAGAACAGTCCCTCACGCTCTGTGGGCTCCCCTGAAAGAGTGTATTCCAGGACTTCTCTAGGTTAAATTGACTGCTCAGGACGTGGTGTTGGAGCAACTGATCCAGGGTTACTCATGGCAAACAGCTGTAGTGATGCCAGACCTCAGCACTGTCGTGTTTCAGGGTATCGGTGAGTTTTGGGCCTTGCGTTCCTGATGGCGGAATGAAATGGGATCCCTGTCCATTCTTTGTGGGCCACTCTTGGTAGCTGCAGCCTGGCCAATGGCTTTTCTCTGTAACTCCGCGATGATGCATACTTCCCGCTGCAGTGGCCGTGTGGTCTGGGAGCCTCTTGCCCATCTGGTCCCAATTAGCCACAATGCTGCGTCATCCCGCTGCATGTCTGAAATACGGAGGTATTTGTAATGGCGCCTGTCAGAGACGGATGGGAGGGAGCTGAGCGGCCACCACCCATCGGCATCTAGCAGAGGGTAGGGGGAGAACATGTCTTAAAGAAGATAGGGATGGCTGGAGGTGAGATGGGCAGAGCGTAGAGTAATAAGTTTGGGGCCATTTTTTGTGAGGGACAGGCAGGAGAGTAAAACTGAAAAGTCTTATGGGACCTAAGCCTGTATACCGTATGCTTGGACCTCTCATCTGCGCTCATCAGCGTGTGGCTGACTATGATCTACCCTCAGCAAACGTTCCTATCTTCTCCCCGAAGTGGTATAGCACTGAGGTGACAGTGCCGCCCTCCGGCAAAATGTGAAATTCGAGGCTCAGGAGAGAGTTCAAAATGGGGATTATGAAAGTAACTGCTCCTAAAAACACTCTTACGAAAATACGTTGGTGGCATAGGTCTCTTTGGGATATTCAGAGCCCTGGCACAGGCTGTGGAACCTGCAGTGCAGGAATTCGGCACTTGCAGGGGAGTGCTGCAGCTACAGAAAAAAGCTACTGCCCATCATCACAGCCATCAAGTAATGGACACCATTCAGCCCTGGAGTAATTCTGAGTCTCTCACCCTGAAACTCCTGGAGAGTGTTCATGGATTTTCTGACTCCACAGTGTTTCCGTGTTGCAAAAATATTTGCCATTCTTTTCCCTCTCTTTTCTTTCAGATCCTGTTTGACCAGGCTCAGAGGTCAGTCCGGCAGCAGCTGCACAATTTTGTGAAAGAGTGAGTACTTGTCTTATCAGTTTGGTCTTCAGCTTCTTGACCTTCCATTGCACCTGTCTGACGTGCACTGGAAACAGCTACAAACTCTGCGCAACTGCTGAAGCTTGGAGCAGAAAAGACGCTGAAAAGAGGAAAGGATCCAGTTTGTGTGATGGCTGTTGCTGTTGCCTTGCTACACTATCATTTGGTTGCTCCGTTGTCAACCAAATGTCTTCATTCTGTTCCCCTCTCATAGTTAAAGCTGACCATAAGGCATAATTCCAGACCAAAGCATCCCCCTGAAGTCTGGTAAAGTTCATCTGCAGAGCCCGTCTTTACTGCTTCTCACTGATCCTCTAAGTCGAATGCATCCCAGGGTTCAGATTCCTGCAGAGCATGGCCAGCTCTACATCTTATCTTCTGTTTGATGCAGCATTTCCTTAGTGGTTTAAACCAGTGCATGCTTGCAGAAGGGAGGAACTTTCCTGCCAAATGACTTTGGGGTCCAGCAGAATCATTGTGTTCTTAGCTCCCCTAAGCAACACGCTCAGCCACTCGAAATTACAGCAGCCCTGCTCTTCTGCAGTAACCTGTCTGGAAGATGACAGACAGGAGGGCCCTTCTTCGTGCGGAGGGAGCAGCTAAGCATCGCTATGCCTCCGCTTCGGAGCTTGGCCACTGGTTCAGAGTTCTTCACTAACGGAAAGTGAGTTTACGGTGCCCTGGCGTGAGCCATGCAGAATATTGCGTATTAAGGATGTGAACTTAGACATGGCAGGCCTGAGGTGCAGAAGAAGTGGGCCCAGGGAGCTAATTAGATGGGGACAGGATGTAGCTTTATCAAGGCTCTTGGCAGGCTGTCCCTGCGTCTCGGCCGTGGCTGCAGTGACATGCTTCCTCTGAGGCCCTGTCCTAGGGATCCCACCTCCCCTGAATGTAGGTCAGAGAGGCAACCCAGGCCTCGGGCTAGGCAGTGGCTGGTTGCCATGGGAACTGATAATTGTCTGTGAATCCCTCAGCAGCTGTGTGGTTTGATGGAGGGAGGGGGTCCCTAGCTGACCCCTGCCTGCCTCATCCCTGTCNGTCTGTCATCCTTTCAACTTACTCTTTTTTGCACTTGTACTGCGCAACCTCCGCACTTGCGGGCCCTGGTGCTCTGATCTGCACATTGCTCCTGCCCTTGGCTGGAAAATAATTTCTACTCTTGGAACCATTTTGAATAATCCACCTGGGGCCAATCTGCAACTTCCTGGCTGATGGTGCGAACAAAGGAACAATGGGAACCATGCCGTTTCGTGGTGGTTCATGCATAGCTGAGAGGGCAACGTTTACCCTCTGACCTGCTCTCCCTGTCCCCAAGCCCTGAAGGTCTTTGCCTGGTTTATTTATGTGGTACACGGGAGAGGTGAGCTTGCCCAGCCCATGCTGTCAGTAGCCAAATGCTCTGTGACTGTCTTAGCACCTTACAGAGCTACAGACCTTGCTGAGTAGGAGGGTTGTTAGCCAAGTCTTGAGGTTGCAGCCATGCTGCTGCAGCCTGGCTTTGAGCTAGCTGAGAATTCCCAGCAGTATCATGTGCTTCCACACTCCTCCCCCTTTCCACTGGGGATATGCACAGATGAGGAAGCTGTTCTCTCCAACGCTGGATCAAGAGCTGTGTAAAATCCCCACAGCCCTTTGCTGCAAGGGACCCAAAAATGCAAAAAGTGACCCCGTTCTTTTCCCATGAATGGAGCTAGGTGGCTGTGTATCTCGGCATCGCATTGAGGGCAGTGTGAAGAAGCAACAGCCGCAAGAACAGTAATCCAGTTGCCTCTGTTTTCATTTATCCTTGCTGTACCTGCCCGTGGTGGAGTCTCTCGGCCAGAGGCTGATCCGTACATAAGTATATGCAACTTCAAACAGTTTGCCACAGGGCAGAGTTCAGCATTGACTGTCTGATTGTCATGTTCAACTGAGGCTCTCTCTCTTCCCTGGGGCAAAGAATAAGTGGGTTCTACTTATTGGCTAGCAGTTTTTAACTACTTTAAGTTTTAACAAGTTGTAATTGAGGTATTTCAACTCCTGAGGAACCAGGGATGCTTGTAAGAGCTGACCTTCAGGAATTGATGTCCTCAGTTCTTTGTGGTCATGCAATTCAAATCAAGTCCTGCCTGAATGATACCTGCTATTTAATTAAAAAAACCCAACCAGATTAACTCAAAAACTCTGCCTGTTGCTCTCTATGTCTTTATAACCTGCCCCTTGCCCCTGCAAAGCAGACCCCTGATCCCATGTGAGGTCTCTGGATGTAAATAAAACTTTGAAAGCTTGTGTCGAGGACTGTATATTTCTGAATGCAAATGTTAATAAATATGCCTCTATTATAAAAGAGGAAAAGAATAATCAAATGTCTGGATTGTACAGTCAGACAAGACAGAATCACTTAGAGATGCACAAGAATGGCCTGGCTGCCCCAGTTGAGTGCCCTGTCCTGAATTTGAAAAGTAGCTGGTTTTACTCTTCTCACAAAGTGAAATATGAAGCAAGTGTTTTCACGGGTAGATTCTGAAATGTTCTGCTCACCACTTATTCTGAGGACAATTGGGGACCATCTTTAGAGGTGGATGCCATCTGGCCTGGCTTTCTGTATGCTGTCCCTGGAGAATTTCCTTAAGGTTTTGAAGGCAGTATGTAAGGTCCGATATCTTTCCTTGCTAAGTGTCTCTAAAGAAAGACTGTCTCGCGTTAATCTGGAGTCAGTCCAGCTGCACGTAGTAGAGTTTGGTGGGGTGGGTTAGGATCCCAGTAGCATCTGGAGTGGATTTCTGAGTGATTGTAGTATACCTGGTTGCGCCTTTTCCTGCCCTGCTGGTATTGGCAATATTCTGACTGCTTTGTAATAATGATTCTTACCATCTCATCTCCTTTGGGTTCCAGTGACGTCCGGAAGTTCAAGGAAACCAAGAAGCAGTTTGACAAGGTGCGAGAGGACATGGAGATATCGCTGGTGAAGAACGCTCAGGCACCTCGGCACAAGCCCCATGAAGTGGAAGAGGCAACAGGCACCTTGACCATAACCAGAAAGTGTTTCCGGCATCTGGCGCTAGACTACGTGTTGCAGGTTGGTGTCTGTGCCCCCAGCTCGGACTGGATCTCCCAGGACAGAACAAGACATCACAGGCAAACTGCTAAATAATCTCCTGTAGGGTATGAAGGAGTTCATGAACGAGAAAGGGCAAGTAGAGTCTTACAACTGGGTTCAAAAGGCTACTGGATCACTAATCCATCACACATTTTGCCTTCTGAGGCGTGGAGTCCTTAGGACTGGTGTGATGGAGCATGAAACCACGAAGGTTTGCTCTAGTTGCAGGCACTGATGTAGTTGTACCACTGTGAACCTGTGTACGGCTTAGCAAAGCTCTGTACTGTGGTAGGTGCCAGGATTCTTTGAGCTGCCATTTGGCATAATCCAGCCAGTCTACAGGAAAGTAGGCTGTGCTGGGATGAGAAGACCTGCAGTGGCGGGGGCTGTGAGTTCTGTAGCTGATCATCTGCTTGAAACAGTCACAGGATGTTGGTATAAGTAGTGTAAGAGAGGGGAGGCTCTTCCCCAAATCCTCAGCTGCTTTCACCTTTATAACTCTCCAGAGAGTCTGGCAAGACGGTGTCATGAAACTACCGAAAGTGAGGGACCGAACACAGCGCTGTCAAGTGTTCACTGTAAATCATTGTCTGCTCCTCCATGTAGAACATGTCCTTAAGGGCAAATGTCTGCATCTGTGTGCACATGTGAAGATCCATGTGTGCATACTTGTGTTCATGCCTGAAACTCCAGATGGATGTGTGTGCATGCGCAAATATGCATCTGGATGGACGTGTGTGTACATACATGAATGCACACGCTGTGTACTTGCATATGTTGCAACAGCGGAAATTCCAGTTGAATATAAGGCAAAAAAGCTTTCAGAGGTATGCATCACTGGAACAGCAGGGACCCGGAGAGACTCACAGTCAGTGGGACCAGGCTCTGAGCAGCTTCATCTAACTTTGAGGTTGGTTTTGCCGAGGCAATTGGACAGATAACTTCTGGAGGTCCCTCCATCCTGTATTATGCTATGAGTTTGTCTGGGAGTGTGTGCTGACCTATGTTTGTGCCTTTGCATGGCACTGACATGACTCTTCATGTCTGTGACATGTTCTCCTTCCTAAAAAAGCTACAGTGTACCTGGGAAGGGAAATTGTAATTGGTTTTTCAGTAAGAGAAATTAAACTTGCTGCCTTAGACTGAATTTCTCTTCCCAATGGGAGACTTTCTGCAGTAACACTGCACCCAGAATGGTTGAGGATTTTTCTTTGAATCATTTGTAGGCTTCATGTCAGGTCTGTCCTTGCAGGCAGCGGGTATATTAAGCAAATTCAGCGTTAATATTGATCCGTGTGTGTCTCCACTAGCTGTCACTCCTGCAGCACCAAACTTAGACCATCTGCCACTGCATTCTGTCTGACCATGAGGTAGTTCCTGATGTCTCATGCTCTGGCAGCTGTGGATAGAAAGGCAATACTTTCCCCTTAGATTAAAAATCGTGCATGTTGATCCTCCTTTAGGATTGCAGTTTTTTGCATCTAGGATTTAGATATGAATGCAACTGTGTTTCCTGGCAAGGTCACACTGTAGTAAGCTGCCTCCATTTCTCCCACTGACGAAGAGGAAGAGTTCCTTTAATGTGCTAATCCAATACTGGGGGAGGTTTCCCTGTCAGTCCACTGCAAGATACCAGTCTAAATCCATCGGTTTTGACATGGCTAGACATGAACTTGTCCAGGCATCCTAGGATTTAATTGAGGATATAGTGAGGAGAGTTATAATTTTGTTCTTTCATATCTGAAAGGATATCTTTTCCTGACCCCAAATGTTTGCACAACTGAAGGGGACCCCCTCATAATTAATTAAAACTGTATCCTAATTGCAGTAAGTTAACCTCTCCCACCAGAAATCCCAACTCGGATACCTGGGAGAAGGGACAACTTGTCTCACAGCAAAAAATCAAGTCCCAGAATTTGCCATGGCAGAATCAGCTGTGGAGGACACTGTTTTGGCAGAAGAGTCCCAGTTGGTCCTCATGGAAATGCTGTGTGCAGAAAATCTTCCAACCAGCGTCCTCCCTTTTCTCTCCAGGCTCCAGAGAGACAGACCCTGTTTTGTGGATCTGTTGCACCTTTCACATCTTGCAGAACTCATCTTTGTCCTCTTTGACTTTGTCAACAGGCCTGAAACTGGCATGGTCCAACTTGAAGGATTACTCACACACCTTGATGAGGGCCAAAAGCAACAGGACCCAGTAAAGCAGGGGGTTGGAACTAGATGATCTTTAAGGTCTCTTCCAACCTGAACCCCTCTATGATTCTATAAAGCAGGGTTGCTAGTACCAGTCCTTTTTCTTCTGTGATTTTTAGTGTTTTGTTTTTTTTTTTTTTAACCTAGTGTACTGTGTTTGGAAAGGAGAGATCTAGGAAGCTGGGGACACACCTGAACTTTGTCTCCTGTCCTGTGTTGCTGTCAGCCATGCACTTTTCTCCAAGAAAAAAGGGTGTGCAAAGGGTGCGCCCGTTCAGAACATAGCCCCCTCGTACGTACCACGATTTCCTGGCTGGCTTCACAATGTTTCTGAAAAAAACCCATAACACTACACTGATACCACTCAGCCTGCTAAGAGAAATCAAAGCAGTGACCTGACAGATTAAATATCTCCTTCATGTGATGCCAAATTGCACTCTCGCGTCACTGCTTGTTGTCAGCCTACAGACATACACCTAGCAGTGACCTTAATCAGTAGCAGCCCAGATCAGAAAATGCATCTATATTGTTTCCTTTTTATTCCACCTGGAACTCACCGGAACTGTCTTTTCAGAAACTAACTTTATGGAACTGGCCTTGAATAGTTTGTGGTTTGCTGCTAGGGGTACTGCAGCAAATTGTTCATCCTTAGATCTCCATGGCAAACTGCTTAATGCTGCTGATGCTGAGAATCTCGTCTTGATTCCTTCACAGATCAACGTCCTGCAGGCCAAGAAGAAGTTTGAAATACTCGATGCGGTAAGGGCTCTCTGTGTTTTGTGCGGCTGCTCTCAGTGACTCAATGAAAGGCAGCCCTCTCCATTTCAGGTTGCATGGGTCGACATACCGACTCCTCGGTCTACCCTGGAGATACTGTCTGGGACTGCTCTGGGGGCTGCAGGTATGCTGACAAGAGGGGACAATGAAGGACCAGCAAAATACTCCGCAGGCTAGAACTGGAGGGGACTTCCAGGGATGAAGGACACTGCTTGTACTGCTTTGTGCTCACAGCAAGGGTTACCTGACTGTATGGAAGGATTTGTGAGAGGAAGACAGGTTGCTTTGGGAATGGAAAGGGTTAGAGCTTGAAGAGACTTGTTTGTGGGTGATAAGGAATAAGGAATTTTCACACTCACTTTGTCCCAGAACCTGTTCTGACCTTGCTGTTGTTTCCCTCCCCAGATGCTGTCCTTCATGCATGCCCAGTACACCTTTTTCCAGCAAGGCTACAGTCTTCTCCATGAACTGGATCCCTACATGAAGAAACTAGCCACAGAGGTGAGCAGACAGGGAATATGGTTGACTCAATCTGCCTGTTAGTACCCCTTCACCCTGGAAGGAGATCCTCTTCCCTCTTCAGCTACCAAGCTTGGTAGTCAGGGAGTGGTCAGAGCATCACGCTTGTTGGATGTTGGATTAGGCATGCTGTGCTGCAGGGTGACAGCCAAAAGCTGTGGTTACTTTCAGTGCACACCCAAACACAGCCCTTTTCCCCTCTCTGGGGACTTACGATGTTAGGCAGGGCTGGTGTAATCCCAGAGCAGGGAAGCAGAGCTGGATAGTGGCTCATAAATCTCCTTCCTGACTTTTATACCTGGTGTTCTCCTCCCTGCCTTTAGCTGGACCAGCTGGTGATTGATTCTGCAGTGGAGAAGAGGGAGATGGAGCACAAGCATGCGCTGATACAGCAGAGGGTGAGTCCTGGGGCTGCGGCTTGGTGCAAGCAGCACTTCTATCCATCGGCGCGGCTGTCTGGATCACACAGTGGCAACTGCCATCTGATGAGGGGCCTTGCTGGCTCAGTCCTTCACAGCCTGGAGCAGTAGCAGCAGAAGTCGTTGAGATGAGAGTAATAACTTCATGGATGCTGGGAGGTCTAGCTAGTAGGTAGGCCTGATCAAATGTAGGGCATTCAGCTACTGACACATCCGAGTACACAAGGGAGAGGGACATAGGGAGGACCCATGGGTCAGGGCACCTGGGTGGTTCTCCCAGCTCTGCCACAGACCTGCTCTGCCTCTGAGCAAGCCTTCCTTCTGTGCTTTGTCTCCCCCTTTGCTGCTGAGGGTGTGGGAAGGTTTAAAGACTGAGACAGAGGAAGGGATGTAGTTTGTAATTGCCTGTGAAAACAATTTGACTGCATTGCAGAGCTGCTTTTGGGGAGAGGCTAGAGCAGTTTTCTCCCACCCTTTCTTTTCTCTGCTTTTCTTTTCTCCCCCAGTCTTGCATCCTTCCTCTGGCTGAGCAAGCTAGCTTTTGTCTGGCAAGCTCTATAGTATCCAGCTTCTGCAGTATTAGCGTGTCCCTTCTGACACTTCTCCCTGCCTCGCTGCTGTGCCCCATGGTGTGGCAGCAGTATGGCAGTGTGCCTGCCTGCCCAGCCCAACCAGATGGCCAGAGACCCTGTTAAATCATCCAGGAGACAAATGAGTGGATGCACTCCTCTGGTACCCAGAGAGAGGACTTGCTGCAGCGCCTTTTCTTCGTTCCCAGGGAGCTCACACTGTACTGAAGTGATGTTAATGGGTCGTTGGGGAGAGAGAGCAGGACTCTGTGCTGCCGTTGGGAGAGGAGTGTGCTGCAGGGAACATCTTTCACACAAGTCTGCTCCAAACTGCAGTTCAGAGGATTCTTGCTTAGCTCCTGTGACGTGACCTGGCTACAGCCTTGAGCAGTGTAACTTTGGGAAGGTCCATGGGGACCCAAGCAATAGAGCTGCTATGGCTGAGCAAGCTGTTGTTTTCGGCTGAGCTGGGGAACCCACTCTGTGTGTGTGCTCTCACCTGCTGTAACTGGGAGTAACCACCATGAGCTGGCAAGATAATAGGATTTATTATCAAACAAGCCTGGACCTTCAGTAGGGAGACGTCTTTGGTTAACGTGGGCTCTGATTTTCCAGACCATTCATCTGGGAATGATTCCAAATCTGAGGCTTGTAGAAACATCAACTAATTATTTATTTTTTTCTTTTCCTTCTCTTCATGGATTGCTGACCTGTCCCTGCAGACCCTCCTGCAGGTGAGTACCCACATGTATTTCCTCCTAGCATCTTCATTGCGCAGAATTAGCGCTTTGATCTGGATATTTACTAAGTTCTTCCTTTGAAAGCAAATCAAAGCAACCTTACTGTGACATTAGTGCTGTAACCTGAACACTGGAGGTTTAATTTTAAAGCCCAGTTTCAAGTGAGTTTGATTTCATCCTCATTAAAGTTGTTTTCAGTCCTGTGCTAAAATAAGATTTCCATTCCCTCTGCTCTAATGGTGGCCAGTCTTGACGCATTCAGTCTTGCAGTGCTTTGGTGGCCCTCCATGCAGGTTTGGTGCCTCGGAGCCTTTGAAGACCATCGGTCTGGTGGGAGGTGAATGGGCTGCACAGGCTCCGAACAGAGGGCGTTGGTGGACTTTGAACACGCGCACACACGCTCTGTGGGCAGAGCGTGAGGAGATTTCAGAGAGCCCTGGGAAATAGCTGTCCATCACCCAAGCCCTGCGGAGGAGTCACTGAGGAGTCCTTATCTGGCAGGCACTTGTGTGAATCAATACTTCTCAACAGAAGGAATCTAAGTGGCTCTTGTTTTCTTTCTAATGCTCTCTCTCAAAAATGGCATAACCCTTGAAATGGAAACGTAACCGGATTTGAAAGCTAATGACAGGCATTCCCTGTGAGTCGGCCTGTGCATATGCTCTCTCTGGTTAAGTGTTCTGAGGGAGGGGTGAATCCATTTGTGAACTCTCAGTTCCCCTGGGACTCTGCTGGAGTGATGACTTCATTCGAGGGAACATGGAAAACCTCTTGAGTGTGGTGCATTTCAGCTAAATCTCTTTAGGTGGCTTTGCTGACTGGACTAGCAGGGAATCAAGCAGAGGTCAGATGCCAAGAGGGAGAACAAGCAATTACTCTTCATCACAATATCAGAATACATGCGCATAGAGCTGTGGCGCTCTGTGCATAAGCTTGTGAGCGAGCTGAACATCCCTACTGCAAGTCAGGATTTAAAGCTTCCTGCCTGGAAATGTTACGAGACTGTTTTTCAGCTGCTCTGAGTCAGAGTTGCTCCTCCCTTTGCGATGGAGCATGGCACTCAGCATCTGGTGAGCATCTCACCAACTCCAAAGGGAGCACAGCCCATATTTGAATGTACGTCTTCATGCCGAGCCCAGAATACCTTCTGGTCCCAACAAATTTGGAGATTTAGTTGTGCTTAATTAGAGAGGAGTGGCGGAAATATTCTTTTTTTTCCTCAACACAGTGTCTTCCCAAACAGGCTGCTAAGGCGTGACAGACAGGGAGGGAATCCAGTTTAGATAATGCATTTTGAAGTGTTCTCAGGGCAGGGGAGCAGCACAGGTTCTGAGCACAGGGAACTGAATTGTCTTTGGGAGGGCAGCCTTGTTCATAAGGAAGCGGTTGGTGGCGTTTTATTTCCTTAATGTTTTAAAATAAAATTGGTAGAAGGAAAAAACTCAGCACAAATCTTGACTATTTTCTTTGATACTGGAATTCAGATGCCTTTTTCCTATGCCACCTTCTCCCCATCTTCCCTCATGGAACATCTGCTGCCTTTGGGACAGATTCCTGAGGCAGCTATCACTTAAAAAGACAGCTTGAACTGCTGCCCTCTCTGCCTTCCCAGCTCCAAAATGTTAAAGAGCTCCATTTGCAGCTTCACACTTCATGTGAAGATGATGCTCGCTCCTACAAAAAGGGTTCCAATAAAATCAGCCAGAGGAAGGGAATGGTCTCAGTTTTTCTATGTGACAAGAAATATCGGAGTTATCCTCCTGTTGTGCAAAGAGAGAGGAGAGTTTCAGCATGAGGGCTGGGGGTGCCTTTCTTCTGGCGCTGTGTGGGGTGCGTGTGCGCAAGGACTGCCGTGTGGAATACGTTCTTGCAAAGGCCGAGGAGATAATCTTGTGGCCTCCCTGATTTCTCTTGGGTGTTGAACTAAACTGTCTTAAACCACGTGTGTTTGTACGTTTTTCTGTGGGCTCAGTTGCTTCAGATGGATGCACAAAGACACGCAGGGCCTGGTGGAGGTTGGAGCATTTAGGGGAAGAGAAGGTGCCAGGGGGACCTTCGAGCCCCTTCCAGTACCTAAAAGGGCTCCAGGGAAGCTGGGGAGGGACAGATGAGGGGTAACAGCTTTAAACTGAAGGAGGGGAGATTTAGATTGGATATCGGGAAGAAATCCTTTGCTGTGAGGGGGCTGAGTCCCTGGCCCAGGTTGCCCAGAGAAGCTGTGGCTGCCCCATCCCTGGAGGGGTTCAAGGCCAGGTTGGACGGGGCTTGGAGCAGCCTGGGCTGGTGGGAGGTGTCCCTGCCCAGGGCAGGGGGTGGAACATGATAGGCTTTAAGGTCCCTTCCAACCCAAACTATTCTATGAAACATTTTGGAGAAGTTAGCACGGGAACACACAGGCCTAGGAATTTTTTCCAATGGGAAATGAGTTGAGTTTAAACCAGTCCTCCCGCACAGATCCGTACCTTCCTGAATCCTTCCACTGCACCAAAACTGACAGGCCACTCTCTGAAAGAATCCAGGGCTGTATAAAAGCTCCTTTGCAGCCTCATGTGTATTCCCTGGTCCGGGGAAGCAATTGTGCTTCTGTTGCCAGTTTGCAGGGGGAGGGAGGATGGAGTGCCAAGGCAGAGCTCTCTGCCTCATTTAGTCCAGCTGGTAGATAACAAACCCGGGGCCATATGGCACTTCAACACCCGGATTTCTGTGGCTGCGGTGGAGCAGGGCTGGAATTAACTGGCCAAAGGGTGGCTGTGCTCCAGGAAGCCGGGGGAGGCAGATCCTGCTGAAGGCAGACAAGCCTGGCTCTGTGAAGGTCAGGGAGGCATTCGGTGAGCATCTTCCTGTCAACTTTGCTCTGTGTTGCCTGGCTTCTCCCACTCCTTTCTGTGCCTCCACGGCAGCTGTATGATAATTAGCCCTTGCTCTAAGCTGATTGACTCTGAATAGGAGGCACGAGGAGGGGGTAAGCAAGTGGTCCCCAGGGGCCAGCAGCCTTCCTTCGCCTAGTGCCCCTTGCTTTGACAGGAGCCAACGGCAGAGCTTATAGATTCCCCAAAAGGAGTAGGAGGGGTAAAGGAGAAAGGGCTGAAAAAGAAATCCCTCCTTCCCTGCCAGCCCACGGTGCTTAGCAGAGATGCTACTCTAGAGAGCGAACAGAGAGAGAGAGGACGCGCAGAGCGGCTCCCTGCTCTCTAGGCAAGAGCAGCAAAGCCTCCTTTGCAGCTGGCATCATGAAGATTTTCGGCAGGCTCGAATACCTTCTGGTAAGGAGATTCCTGCAGGGTTGGCTTGACTTGGGGAGAAAGTTTAGGGGGGCACTTTTCCCTGGGGGAGCAAGGGTTGCGCCTGTAGGACCTTGCTCGCTGATGTGATCCGAAAGCGAGTACCGCTTTATTACTGCAGGGAGAGCCAAATGTGTTCGGTTCTGGGATGGAAAAGCTCTGGGGCAGGGCACAGATCTCTGTGCATCATCTGCTGGCAAGCAGCAGAGCCGGGAGATCATTTGGCATTAGGAAATTCAAGAAACAAAAGGTCTGTAAATGGGATTTGGCCAGAATGAATGAAAGCTGTCTGCGCAGAACGGGAACGTAGGTGGGGGAGCCCTCCTCCAAATTCCATCTGCCTCTGAGGGTCTTGGATTGAACACAGTATATACACAGAGGTAAAAATAGCCATATAGAGAAAAGCTTGAAAAATATATTCAGGCACCAAAAGAGGACAGAATGTGCAGGCACCAGTGTGTGTGTGGAAGGGGTGTGTGTTTGCATCTTTAGGGAATGTGAATATTCTTCTCACTTGTGTTCTCTTTAGAATTGAATGGCCAAACTAGTCACATACCATTTTTAACTTGCCTCCAGGAGAAGTTCTCGATTCATGGATATGTACATAATGTTGTTAGAGTGTGTACCTAGTGTTATTGTTAAATACCGAGCATCATTGGTTACTTAACTAAAGAGGGCACTTTTGGATAAAAGCCTTTGTCTTCTATGAGGGAAAGCATGTATTGCATGTGTTGTCGCTTATCCTAAATGGTATTGATTGAAAATAAAATAACGTGGTGGTTTGGTAGTAAGACGTGTTTCTCTGAATAGCTGAAAACACTTGGACCGAAAGGATTCGCTGGTCACGATTGCCTACTTCTGATAGTGTTTTCTATCAGGAGAAATCAAAACATTTTACAGAAAAAGAATTATTCTTTCCACATTGAATTGATACACTGAGGGAGTAATGCTATGGCTTTTCAGGGAGGGACATTGCCATACTGACTGAATTAAAGAATTTTAAGGAACTATTGGTATTTTAGAGAAAGGTTTTATTTGTTCTCAGCCAGGTGTTGCGCCCTTTGGGATGGGAATGAACCTATAAACAAGACCTTCCTACTTCAGCGAGCCCCTTACTTAGAAGACGCCCCCCCTCCAAGTGTTCCGGGATGATGTGGGGCATCTTCACTCTTCATATTAAGTCTGTTCACTGAAGCTGGAGGTTTATTTAATTTCACCAGCCATTTTCTCTGAGTGAAATGCTGGCTTTGCAGAGGAGCAGTTGGAAGAGGTGGTGTGGTCTCTGCAATGCAAGCAGCCTCTGTGCGTGCTGTGTGGAGATGCACGAGGGAGTTTTTAACTGAGTGGGCCACGAGGCTACCTTCAAATAGGGTTTTTTCTTCTTTTATTTTTCTTCTTTTACAGGTCTGTGCCTGTGCCGGGTTTTTTATTTCCGTTTGCCGGTTTGAAAGTGTCCGCATTAATGTCCTTTTTCGCATCCCAAAGGATGTGTCTCTTGGAATGTGTTACTTCATTGTTGCTTCAGCAGCATTCAGTGCGCTCCCATGGAAACCATTGAGATATCATTTCTCAAAGAATATCAGTTCCCAGGCAGCCTCGTGTGTAAACTCAGAGTGATAGGACTGAGAAGGAGAGGGGACAGTGAGACAAGATCAGTGTGATTTACCGAAAGTCGTTGAAGGAAAGGGAAGCAGATGGTGGCAGAGATCTGATTTCTTATTTTGGAAGACGTCCGATGTATTTTACCGTTGTGTGATCCAACATGTCACTGCTGTTGCTAATCATGGTTGCATATGCAGCTGGAGCCAAAGCCGTTTAGATCCCAGTCCTAGGGAGCCTTTTCTGTGTCAAGCATTTTTTCATATTACAGCGACAATGAGGTGCTAAATGGAGTCTTAATAAATCAGTCCAAACTCATTTAGAGCAGACTTGCCTACTCTGTACATTGCAATGGTGGGAAGAATTCAGTAAAAGGTAGTTTATTAAAATCATGCATTAAAATCCCATATATAGCAGGAAATGGAAAAAGAGGGAACAAGGGAAAGCACACGTGTGTGCTTTCTTACCCTGCTTTGTCAAGGGTAAGATCTGAATCAAGAAAGTCACTTTGAATGTTGTAGAACGTGTGACACGTTCCTTCTCCGCCAGCACCTCCCAGACATCGCGGCTTGGCTCGCAAGGTTTTATTTCCTAGTTCTCCCTGGATTCAGTCCACTGATGCCCTGTGTCCCTTGTAAGAGTCCCAGAGAAAGTTACTGATGGCACAGTTGACGATGTGCTTGGCAGGAGCAGTCTCTGTCAGCCAGGACCCTTCAACTTATTTCCCAGAACTAACAGGATCAAAATCTTTGTGTCTCAATGAACAGAACAGGTACAGGGACACGTGAAGGGCAGGCCTGCCAGTTAAGGGGATTCACTGTCACACATCTGTGTATCCAGCCGTGGCCACGCACTACCATGGTATTTCAACACCATTGGCAAGATGATCTCCTCAGTTTCTAAGTTAGCTTTGACTTGGAATCTGGATTCAACAGATGTTCTTTGAACTCTTTTTCCAGCAATTTGTCCTCCCTTTTCAGTGGCGGTGGCAGGAAAGTTCCCTGTATGGGTACAAGAAGATGTGCCTAGGAACCCATGGTTTAAGCACATAGTTTAAACTCCCTCTGGTGTGCTGGAAGTTTCACAATTGCTCTTGCCATGACTTTGCCTTTCAGCTGCCCGAGCCATTTCTGTGCATCTCCCTTTCGGCCTTTTCCCGGCTGAGAAAGGAAAAAGGGGATAATTTCTGAATTTTTAAAATTCTTCCCTTTACCTCACTTCATTGGTCTCTCAACACTCAGTAACTTTGTGCCAAAGACTTCAGGTGCTTCCAAGCAGAGTGCAATGAATCGTAGGACGTGTTGGGTTGGAAGGGACCTTTAAAGGTCACCTAGTCCAACCCCCCTGCAGTGAGCAGGGACGTCTTGCAGGGACATTCCAATGGAATGGGACAAAGTGCCCCTGAGGATCAGACTGCCGCACGCCCCAGGGATCAGAGCAGACTGGTCCTTATCCCTTGGATCTCTCCCTTGATTTGTACCTCCTCTACAAATCCAGCTTACAGCTCTGGTCGACGTATTCTGCCCTCAGCTGCCCTGCAGTAGTTCTGTTGAGAGCAGTGGAGTTGCACCAGCAGAATTTGGCCTGGGGGGTGTTTCCTAAGCAATGAGAGAAGGAGGAAGAGAAATATCTTCAGAGTAATGCAAACACCAGCCATTCTTTGCAGCAATGTCTTTCGATGTTTGGACGTTAGCCAGATGGCACTCTGTCATCTGAGCTGTATATGCGCTTGGTGGTTTTGCGTATAATTTTCTCTTCCTAAAACTGGATTTGGCACAGGTTAGAATTCTTTCAAAGGCAAGAAGCAACTCCATGTGCCTTCAGCTGCTTGGCTTTAACCACTGAATTTGTAGAGAGGTGTGATACAATACAGACTCAATGAGGTTAAATTCACACCTGGCTTGACTCCACTGATTTTTAGTGGATTTACTGTAGTGACGCATATGGCCCATCTGTTCCTCCTGCACTCATCAGCAATATATCCTTCTTACCATCACACTGCTTGATTAGACAAGGGCAGCTGAAGAAGTGAGGTGACTATATTTAGACACCCCCACCTTGTTTTTACCTCTTTCACAAAGTGAGGCATGGATAAACAGTCGTTTTTAAGACATGCTTAGAAAGGTTTTGCCCTACGCTTGCTTTGCAACAAAATCCAGATTTTTGGTTGTTGCATTATTTATTATAAAATGGTGCAGATTCTCATCAGATTTATAGAATTGTCGCTTTGGAGCAGCTGTACAAAAATGCCGCATTCAAATATCTACAAGTCGGAGGAAAATTCCCTCTAGCCTTTGTTTGCAGTGTGTACATGAAAGACATCTGCAGAAGAGGACCCCCCATGGGATTCACCCTCTTATGGGAAGAAAATTTGGGGCTGAGCAGAATTCTCTTAATTGGGTGCCTTACAGCAGTTTCTAGTGTCTAATTGGGCATCATGCTGTCTTTCCAAGGAATGACTCAGTCCTGTCCCATTAAATCTCCTCCTTCTGTATCAGTATTATTCTTATTATGACACCTCCCAGGCAAGCTTGCATCTCTGAACATGAAAATAACTCATCTTAATGAGAGTGAAGTGCACGTTGCCTAGCGACACAGCATCACAAGGGTCTTCGTATGCTGAGCTAGGAAAGGCACTTAACTTAATGGGGCTGTTTTCACCGCGCTGCTGTGTCTTTGAGCCCAGTAGTACAGGGGGAAATATTTGTGGTCAGGAGAGAGGGAGGTGTGGGTAGAATGCATCATTAAAGTGGAATCAGCCTGCAAAGAGACAAAGTGCCTTAATTTCCCAGGTTAGAGGGGAAGGTCATTTTGGCTTCGTGACCCAGTTTCTCTTGGGAAACAGACAGAGCATTGCCCAGGGAGAAGGATCCCGCGTTCTGTGAGAGCAGCTGCTATTCTCTCTGCTCTGTGTCTTGCTCGCCAGCTGTCAGAATCCATGGGATCTCTCCGATGAATCAGTGCCAAACCTGACAAATCAGCTCTGACTAGTAGCATAGCATAGAGAATTGAGTGAGCACAGATTGGAGATGGCATTTGATGATAGCTAATGGAATTGATAAGTCTTCCCTTGTGGAAATCATCATGCCTGTTTCCCTCCTGTGAAAAGGCTGGGGTTTGTTCCTGGCCCCTTGCAGAAGAGAGAGGTGGCAGTAGCGTTGCTAACTCGTTTGGCCAGTGAAAAGCACCTCTATTGCTTTATTTCCCTCTTCAGACTGACCTAAATATTGGGAATTTTTAGCCTTCGCATTGATAAGCTACCTGCCTTTCTCCTCATCAGCTGCCAGAGGGGGGAAGCCCAGCACGTGTGGTACTTTTCTCCAAACAGTAGGGACAGATGAGCTTACTGGAATGAGGATAATTCATGACCGCTATTCGCGGCTGCAGCCCACTAAGGCACAGGGATGTGCTGTGACAGACAGCCCTGCCTAAGCCTTAGGATCTTGGCATAGATGGTTTTCTTTTCTTGATGCTTTGATTAGGCTTGTTTCCATCGTGGCCCTGGGAGTGCAGTCATGTTAGAGTCTCAGTCTCTTTTTTATTTGCAGGACTTCTCCTATGATGACTCAAAGGTGGAGTTTAATGTTGATGCCCCGAATGGAGTGGTGATGGAAGGCTACCTCTTCAAGAGAGCTAGCAATGCTTTCAAAACATGGAATCGGTGAGTAATAACTCATATTCCATTTGATATTTGGGCTAAGGCTCTGAACACAGATACTACTGCCTGCAGAGGAATATACTTCACTTTTAGTGACATCTTAGCAACTGTTATCATCACTGGAAGGATTCTGAGCTAAGTAGTTAGGAGCTAAATAGGTAAAATAGTAAAAATGAGGTTGGTTTGATAGTTTCTGCATACAGAGACTTTTCTCTTAGCAGCATTTTGCCTGCAGGTTGAAGGAGGTGATCCTTGCTCTCTACACAGCACGGGTGAGGCCACATCTGGAGTAGTGTCCTGTTCTGGGCCCCCCAGCACAAGAAATATACGGACTTACTGGAAGGGGTCCAGTGGAGGGCCACGAAGATGATTAAGGGGCTGGAACATCTCTCATATGAAGAAAGGCTGAGAGAGCTGGAACTCTTCAACCAAAGAGGAGGCTCAGGAGGGAATCTTATCAGTGTGTACAAATTCCTGATGGGAGGAAATGAAGAAGAGGGAGTCAGACTTCTCGACAATGCCTAGTGACAGGACAAGAGGCAATGGGCGTATGTTAAGAACATGAAATTTCATCTGAACACAAGAAACTGCTGTGAGGATGGTCAGGCAGAGGAGCAGGATGCCCAGAGAGGTTGTGAAGTCTCCATCTGTGGAGATCTTCAAAACCCACCTGGGCACAGTCCTGGGCAGCCTGCCCTGGCTGGCCCTGCTTGAGCAGGAGGGTTGGACTGGGCGATCTGAAGCGGTCCCTTTCAGCCAAAGTGATTCTGTGATTCTGCTCAGAATCTGTTGGCTGCAAGTAAGACGAGAACCTGAAGCTGTGTTAGCATAACTCTAGAGCTGAGTAAGTCCTCCTGAGAGAAACGGTATCTCATGAGATATTAACGTAGTAGATAGTAACCTGGTTCTGTGGCACCAAGTCAGCTCAGAACAAAAGAGGAGTAAGCATCTGCTTGCTTGCAGCGGTGTTTTAAGACCACGTAAACTTTCTACCAGCACGTTATTACTCATGTGCTGAGCTTGCAAAGCCTCTTGCTTTGTGGGTCTTTGATATTGGCGTGTTGGAGATATGTACATTAATCAGTGAAAGAGCTAGATGTTGTGTAGTTTACATAAGTGATTATTATTTTCCTGGTTCAAAACCAGAAATGCTTTTTTTCTGTGAAGCTGTATGTGTCTCTTAAGCTGTATCATGGAATAAGACAGCTCCGGTTTTGCTCGATCTTAGTAAATGCCAGGGGAAAAAAAGACTTCTACAATGGAAGAATGACCAGGTTCCATGCAGGGAAGACAGGCCACGATGCGGCTCGAGTCTTGCCCTGTGAAAGCTAGGAAATTCACAGCAATTAAGGGAAATACCTAACACAGCAGGAGATGCCATGAATATCAAACCTGTCTAATCTAGGATGGGGAGATATGTGAAAGTAGAAATATCAGCTGTGCTGCCAGGAGCTGAGAAATGGCTTTCTGTGCACTGACCCTGCTCTTATTAATTTATAAATATTTTATCTGATAGGTCACTGGAAGTGCCAGGCTGAGCTGCCTCCTGCACTAGTCAGGAGGCTCCACAGCTGTCAGAGACCTTGGGGAAAGTGGAAGCAAAGGTTTCATGTTCTAGCCTTGCTCGATATTTGAGTGTTTCGTTTCCCTTGAGATAGTCAGTGGGTTTCACACACAGTTGTGCAAAAGGATTCAAACCCTTCCAGTGAGTTTCTTAATGCACGAGATCAATGCCTTTTTGACCTACATTTCCTCCTCTCGCATAATAGGGAAATGATACCATATTGAGAGATCTTCTTTTACTTGGCTATGGGATGCATTCAAAGTGTACATCACAGCAAGGCTGAAATGTGCTGCTGTTAAACTTTGGAATAAATAAGCACTAAATGGTTCAGTGAACAGTTTGTGGTATGCACAGAAACTGCCTGTATTTGCATGGAAAAAAAGACTTGAAATTATTAGAGATCTCTGAGCTGGTTAAATAAGTGATGTCTTCCCTCTGAAGCCTCCCCTAGTATGAAGGAGATTCCAGGCAAATTTAGGATAATTGTGTTGCCCCTCAGGCTCCCTGGTCCCCTGACAGTTAAGAGCTAAATTTGTGCTTGGAGGAACCAGAAGCCACAACACAGTGCATCATGGGGTTTGATTTCAGTGCTTACAAGCTGGTGCACTGTCTTAGCTGAATTTTTGTCACTCTTTTAGGCTTTCCTGCTTTCCCAAGCAAAGGATCGCCTTGGTCCACAGTCTGTTGCATGGCTGCTGTCACTGACACCCACCCTTTTGCAGAGCAGAAGGTCATTCCAAAATGCGTGAGGGTAATGTCAAGCCTCGTGTTTGACTCCTGTGGTAGAGGTGAACGGTTCCAGGCAAGTCCCTTCTCCTGGCGACTCCCCTGGCTGTCAATTCAAGGGTCACTCCAAAGGACGCTTATCCTGGACGGAACATGACCCTCTAGGGCTTTCTGGTTTTGCTGATGTCTGAAGTAATGCTAGTGTCAAGGGCTCAAAGTTTTCCCTCTCCCCCAAATCCCAGCTATCCTCCCTCTATCCTCCTACGTCCCAGCCATACGCAGTCTGTGTCCTCCCCACAGCCATCTCTGTCTCCTCAATCCCACCCACTCTGAGCCACATCTACCGGTGTCTTAGCTATTCCCAGCTCCTGTAGCCTACTCCTCACCTTCTCGCTGTCACGCACTGTTAGTGCCTCCCCCTCAGGGGAGCGGGAGGGAGCAGCAAAACCCCCAGTGCAGGTGTCAGAAATGCACGCTCTGGGGGGGCGAGCAGGAGAGCAGAGCTGCAAGGAGCAGAGACCAGAACCCGAGAGACAAACTTTCTGCTCGGCTTCATCTGGCAGCAGAGCTCCTTGAGCATAGACTGCTGCTGTCGCAGCAGCTCAGAATGACGCGGAACCGTATCAGCTCATCAAAATGGGCTCCCCCATAGATGGGGTGGCCTTCACTTACCTGTATTTTCCCATTTGCCCACAGATATGTCAAGTCCTTTTGTTGTCTTTTACCTCTGTTTAATATTTCAGCGATGACAAAAGAAAAAGAATCCTGTCTCATCTAATTTTTCCAGGGAACCTAGTTCTTTTGCAAACAGAGTATGTAATATATGTTCTAAATAACATCTTGCTGCATGCCTCTGATTCTTTATGCTCAGGTATTCCAGTACCACCTTCCTGAAGTTTAGTGATGGTCACGGCTTCTATTGTCCTCCATGAAGGTGATCTGGTTGCTAAATCTTAGGCTGTATCTTGGAATGGGGAAACAACTTGGGGGTTTGGATTTAGCACTGAAGATTAAGACACCAGGGATGTCTGTCAGCTTCACATAGACCTTCTGTCACTTGTAATTTAATGGAAAGCTGCTAGCTGGTGATTTGTTGCCACTTAAGAAGGCAGACTCCCTTCACACATATCTGTCCATGCTCTAGCCGTAGGCACCGGGAGCTTTGGCATTGTTTGGCCTCACGTAGGCTGTAGTGGGTACAGAGAAATGAGCTTGGTGGGTAGCATAGCCTGTATAAACAACAAGATGTGCAACTCCTTTGCGTTGTTTTCTCCAGCAGTATTTGTAGGGCTGCCAGTTAGCAGGCTTTCTGAGGTGGATTTTTCTTTTTCCCACCTTGGAAGTTTCTTCATGATGGCAAGGAATTTCTGGCTCACCTTATGACAGCCTGCTTGGAGAGGCGGCGGGCACACTGCATCTGGCATGTGCAAGTAATCCAGCTTCTCCAGTAAATGTCAAGTATGCCCACTGGGCACATATGCAAGTGCGCCCTTAACCACTGCGGCATGTCCCACGGGCACTGGGTTACTGCCTGCACCGGGGCCAGTGCGCACACAGACTTCTGCCCCAGAAATCACAGGCAATAATACAGGACTGCCCTGCTCCTTTATTTCTTCCCGTCTTTCCTTCCTTCTTACTGCACATTAACATATCTAGAAAACTTGCCAGCACGGCATCTCAATGCCAGGAGTCATTCCCTAAGGCTGTAAATCCTTGTTCTCCAAGAAAGGGGACTGGAGAAGTGTGAGCTTTTCTTGTGTCATTACTTTCCAGCTACTTGGAATAAACTGTACTCTTTTTAAATGGAGAAATATCCTGCTCTGCTGCAGAACAAACTGCCTCTCTGTGGCTCTGCTGTTCACTTGTTCTGATGTCTGTCTGTTTGTCTGTCTTCCTTCAGGAGGTGGTTCTCCATACAGAACAGTCAGCTGGTGTACCAGAAAAAGCTAAAGGTCAGTGAGGCTACCCCAGATAACACCGGCAGATGAGCCAATTTATCTGCTGTCCTGCTTTGCTGGGGACTCCGCACCATGGCAGGGGAGCGGGGTGGAAGGAGTGGGGAGGGGAATTGGATCCCCAGGGACGGCAAGCCCATCCAGGCATTACTGTGCTCCAAAGTTAGACCA
Source organism: Rhinoptilus africanus (assembly GCA_013400135.1). Classification (NCBI taxonomy): domain Eukaryota; kingdom Metazoa; phylum Chordata; class Aves; order Charadriiformes; family Glareolidae; genus Rhinoptilus; species Rhinoptilus africanus. The sequence goes on from VXBO01006815.1 coordinate 433,262, forward strand.
TACTGAGAACTAAGTGGCAGCAGAGGGGTTTTGTGGCAATCTAGGTTATTCCTGTTCCTCAAAGGAAGTTGGTGAAGTCCCCAGTAAGCCTGTCACTTCATGTGCGTGTTGTCCCATGCTTAAACTCTGTGTAACCCCTTCCTGTTGCCCAAGAGTTACTGGTGGTGGGCTGGCTCTGCTCTTCTGGACTCAGCGTGTGCTAACTAGTGGGGTTTGGGAAGGAGTTTTCTGAGAGGGATAATTATGACACAGATTCAGGGAGCCAATAAAGCCGCCTGTTCTCACCCTTTCAGGATGTCCTCACAGTAGTGGTGGAAGACCTGCGGCTCTGTACCGTCAAGCCGTGTGAAGACATAGAGAGGAGGTTTTGCTTTGAGGTCGTCTCACCTACCAAGTAAGTTTGTCGGCTTCCCTGGGCCATCCTCATGGTGGCTGGACTATGCATGGAACTGCAAGAGAATAGATTTGAGCAGATGGTGCACCAGGAGACACCATGGCCTGTACTCCAAAATTGCTATGACGTTTGTCAGACATCAGCATAAGTTAGATCTACGCCACACGTTCGTAATAAACATATAGATAGTGACACTGGCAGTGGTCAGAAAGGCTAGCAGACCTGCCTGGAGTTTTTGAAGAGGGAACACCTTTGGCAGTGCAAGCTTGTAGGATTAATTTTTGCCCCGTTGCCTGTCAAATTAAGGTGCTGCCCCCATTGGAATGGCTATGCTGAGGATGAAGTGGAACAATTTTGACCAACACGTGCACCTTTTGCTCTTTCCAACTCATTTCCTTCCTTCACAGGAGCTGCATGCTGCAGGCTGACTCGGAGAAGCTGCGTCAGGCCTGGATTCAGGCTGTTCAAGCCAGCATTGCTTCTGCATACCGGGAGAGTCCTGACAGCTACTATATTGAGGTGAGTGAGGGCGTTGTGAAAGATCCATAATTGTGTCTCAGAGCCCTGACAGTGGATTTTTGGGCTGCGGCAGGTCCAGTGTGTGTGGGTGGACCATTTGGAAATAGTCTACTGCCCTCAAGGAAAGGAGCTGCTGTTAGTGCTAACTCAGGCAACGATTGTTCACGGACCGAAGCTGCACTTATAAAGCTGGGCTGGGGGAAATGCAAAGCTTTAAATCAGTATTGTCCTGACATCTTCACTTTCTTGCCATCACTGATGTTCCCCTAGGAGTTATGTTCCCCTGGGAAGAGCTTGCTCCCTAACTGGGACAAGAGCAAGCAAGGCACCATGACAGCAAGGAGGTTGCCAGACGATGGCAGACCCTAGAGCAGGGTTGGGGGGCAGCGCCGTCTTGTGGCAATTATAGAGATTAATGAGGCTTTACCCTATCTTTTTTTAATGAAGCTTTACCCTACCTGGACTAGCCCTTGTTTATTCTTCTTCAGGTAACGCTTCTGTGCTATGCAAAGCTCTGGTTCGTTCTACAGTGCTTTGAAAAATCCTAGAACTCTTTTTTTTTTCTTGCAGAGGCTGGACCGAACTGCTTCACCGTCAACCAGCAGCATTGATTCTGCTACCGACTCCCGGGAGCGCAGTGTGAAAGGAGAGTCCATCTTGCAGAGGGTGCAGAGCATCGCTGGGAATGACCAGTGCTGTGACTGTGGTCAGCCGGATCCTCGCTGGGCCAGTATCAACTTGGGCATTCTGCTGTGCATCGAGTGCTCTGGTATCCACAGGTACGGCATGCGTGTGCGTTCTGCGCTGTCAGCCAGGGATGGATGGCAAGCTCCTGGAAAAAACAGTGGACACTGAATTACAACTGACTATAATGTTTATACAGATAGATTCAAAAGTAATTGCTTGCTGCAGGTACATCTGTGTACGCACAAAACTCCTTCCTATAGCTACATCTGTATAGATAAATACTTAAGAACTGGATTGATCTTGTTCATCTTACAATGGCTGAGAAGTTCTGTTTGGAGCCATATAACCATTTCCGTTTTCTTCTGTTTGGATAAATAGGAGTCTGGGTGTTCACTGCTCCAAGGTCCGATCTCTCACACTGGACTCCTGGGAGCCAGAGTTACTGAAAGTGAGTGTTGGCTTTTAACGGCACGAGATAGACAAATGGTGGGCACGGAGGGAGTCTTACTTGGTGGCAAGCTAGACTGTAGAGGGAAGGTAGCTCCTGACCTGAGGATTTCATTCATTCCCTCTTGTATCGCAGCTGATGTGCGAGCTGGGGAACAGTACCATGAATCAGATTTACGAGGCACAGTGTGAAGAGCTGGGACTTAAGAAACCAACAGCAGGGAGCTCCAGGTGAGTCTGAGCGCACATACTGGTCCTCACAGTCCAGTGGAAAGCTCTCCATCCACACAGCAAACCCAGAACCCAAAGATGTCTGGAAAGTCAGATTAAGAATGACTGGCCTTCACTGAGAGCCCAGACTACCTCAGGTGCACCTCAGTCTGCTCCCTCTGTAGCTAACATGAGCTTGACTCTCAGAGGTCAGTGGGGCTTTACCAGCCAGCAGCCTGGTGAAACATGCTTGGGAACCAGGGCTTGGTGGGTTTAAACTGCTCTGAGACCTTTGAAATGCATGTAACTGAAGCACATGGTGTTGCCTAGGGGTGAACATCTCATTCCACTCCCAGCTACACCCCGTGCTTCTTAGTTTTGCTTTGAGAGGGGAGATATTTGTACGTTTGAGAAACTCTTCCTTCTTAATACAGGCCTCAGTGATTTTTAGGACTCAAAGCCAGGTTGATAGAGTGACTCCGAGCTGCTCCATCTCCTTCTGGCTGTTTGCTTCAGGTGATTCAAGTGACCCTGTGCACAGCTTTATGCTGTTCTTCTCTTAGGCAGGACAAGGAAGCCTGGATCAAGGTGAAGTATGTGGAGAAGAAATTTCTGAAGAAGCTGCCAAATGGGGAGACCCTAACAGAGAATGAGCGAAAACCTCGACGCTGGTGTGTGAAGAAGTGCCAGAGAAACAACAGCACCACGAAAGCACCCACGGCTCGTAGAAAGTACCGCCATGAAGCAGGCAATGCGTCACCAGCCATGTTGTCATCAGGTGGGCACCTCCCTCGCCCCACTCCCCGTGCAGAGCTGTGGTGGCCTCCCCACCGCTCTTGGTAGGTGTCTGCACAACTGCCCTGATGACATGGGAGGCCCTGTCTGTCTCTAGGACCTGCAGCCTGCCAGAGGTATAAGCAAAAATACTGTTGCACAAACTGTGTTGACACAGGTGTTTAGAGCCATTTCCTAATATTTTCCGTCTGCTTAAGGAGGTTCTTGTGGCGAAGGAGGAGGTCATTACGCTAGGGTGTTCCAGCAACTGCTAAGCTTGCTTTGTGCATTTTCTTTTGTATTCCAGCCTCCAAATCCTTTTATTTTTACCTGCCTGGTCTGTAAGAGAGGCCATGCTTATCAAGGGTTCTGGCTGCTTGAAAGGCTCTGGGATAGCTTGGTCTGCAGTGTATCACCACCTATAGTCAGCCCTTTGTAGTATTTTGGTGGCATCTGCGGGCATGACTGTGAGGTTGGACACATCTGGGGTGCATTGGACACGCAAGCTCGGCCTGCATAAATACAGCTGTAGAACTGTGTCTCATTTGTATGTTTCTATGTATTTCAAAATCTCTCTGTGTAAAACAGCAGCTACCCTGGAGAGGAAGTTCCGTCGAGATTCCCTCTTCTGCCCTGATGAGCTGGACTCTCTCTTCTCCTACTTTGACACTGGTGCTGGCTCCGGCCCACGCAGTAAGTACAAAGAAAGTGTCCCTGCTCCTGGCAGGCTTTACCTCCCAGCTCCAGGGCATGTGCATTGCACCAGACCTAAGGCAAGGTATCAGCCTCACTGGAGAGAGGGTAAATATTTCGGAAGAGTGATGGGGAGTTAATTGCACCAACTCCAACCCATTGCTCTTTTATTGCACTTATTATTTTAATATCCTATCCAGTCAGTCCCTGGTGTTTGCATTCTGGTGGATGGGATTTTTTCCCAACATCTTTTACTCCCAGACTATGCATTCCATTGGCTTTTTTCTGCTTTTAGTTTTGGCTTTTAATTTTTTTTCCTTTTTTAGCAAGTCTTACTGCGGACAATTTTTCTTTTTTGTGTTTGTGACGATGAACTCCCCCTCATATTCCGTCCACCTTCCTCTAGGTGCCAGCCACATCTCTATGCAGCATCCGCTAACAGGTGGCCCATGGAGTGGCAGTGGCATTGGTCCCGGTGGGAGCGGTACGCCGTTCCTCCTGGACGGAGGTAAGGTGACGCTCTGGCAGCTAGCAGCAAAAGAGACACCCAAATTTTACTTGTTCCAATCCAAGTTTCAGAGGCAGTGTTGTATTTTCTTTCAGCCGAATGATTGGCACCCGTAGGTTACCAGACCCTTGTGGGAAGGACAGGCTGGCAGGCTTTCCAAAGGCAAAAAGCTTCCTAGGGGTGCCAGCAGTCGAGTTACTACATCATAAAGGAGCAGCTGTCCCTCAGATGAGATAAAGGATCCAACCCTGTACCAGTGGGATCTCATGGCAAATAGGAAGTAAGAAGTGTTTACTTCAAATGCCCCACATCTCTCACAGACCGTTATCACACTTAGTTGAGGAGTGATAATTTTTTTTAAAACTTAATAGCTCACTTCCTTGTTATTGTATGAACTTAGGAGAAATATTTACAGGCCTGAGTCAGCACAGCAGAAAATCACCAGCTTTCCTACAAGTACATGCTGTCTCTTGAAATCAGTGAAGAAGGTGCTTTAGTGCTTGTCTGAATTGGTGCCTTAAGGCACTTCCTTCCAGTTTCAAGGAACTTAGCATTATTAGTCAAGAGAAACAATACTTGGGAGATGCAGGATTTCAGATTTACTCAACAGCCTTATCTTGCTCCTGTAGAAGAAAACAGGAATTTTGGCACTGATTGAGTAGGAACAGAACTGGGAATGTGAGATATTAATACTCTTGTGATATGAGCGAGATCCTCCTTTCTTGCTTTGATGTAAATCCCGAGTAGTGCCACGTGGTCTCCTTGGAGTCGCTCTTTGTTTGTACTGACATGGAGAGCATAGTCTCCCTGAGCAGTACGTTTGCATTCTACAAAAAACAGCAATGATTTTTCTGCCAGCAAATCCAAAAAAAGATGTTCACGATATGTGCCACTTTAAAAATTTCATGTTATAGCTTCATTATCTCCTTTGGCTGTTGAGCTGTGCTGAAGGGTTACTTATGAGCCATGATTTTGGGACCACTGATCTAGAGACTGTTCTTTACTTGGGACCCAGCTGTAGCTGCTCTGAAGATTTCAACAGACAGCCTGTAAGGTTAAGGTGTCTTGTTCTGCTGTGGTTTTCAAAGCTTAGATCTTTAGTTCTTGCAGGCTTTCCTGCTACTGCTCTTTGCAAAGACTACACAGCTCGTATTTTAGAAACATTTTGTCAGCTACGACCTGGCTTGTTTTCTTTCTAATCACGGTGGTTTAAGGGTAGGTCTTGGGGTAGATCATGGGGACTTAACCTCTTGAGTTCTGAGAGGACAGGTGCCCCCAGCACTTAGTCACTGGGAAGTTAATAGCAGCAAGTAGCTGAATCCAGCCAGAGTTGCCAGGGGAGCCAGACATCCCTCAGGATGAAGGTGATGTGCCATCTCTGATCCTGCAGGGCAGATTCCTGCATGTGCTGCTTCCTTACTTTTTTTCGGGTGCAGGCTGGAAACGGCACAAAGTTGCTCTGCCACTGACACCTTGTGTGTCCTTGGACAAGTTACTTCACCTTTTCATGGCTCTGTTTCTTATACGTGGTCGGCTGTCTTGTAACATTCACCAGCTAAGCAGGGAAGGTGGGAAGCACTGTGGGGAAAGGGAAGGGATACCTGTAAAGGTGAATGAGCCACTGGACAGTGCTTTAAGAGTTTGGCTTGAGATACACCCTGTTGATACTATTTATCCCAGTCATGGTCAGTAACCTGTCACAAGATCAATGCATTGGCAAGTGCCCCGGTGACAACTGAAAAGCTCTGGGGAGAGCACGGATAGAGTAGAAACTGAGATTTTTAATGGTAAAAGCAGAGGAGTGTCTTTGCTTATGACACTGCATAACCTGCTACAAAGCTGTCTCTGCTGCTGCTCTGCTCCAGTCTCCGTCACGGCGTCCCTCATGGATTGCAGCAAGGGCTGTCCTCAACAGTCCAAAGTGCCATGGCAATGTCGGAGCATCCCTGCATGAAGGGCAGCGTGGGGACACGGACACCATAAGGCTTTGCAGTTTTACCTTGGGCAGTCTTATTGAGTGGGGCTAAATGGGATAGCAGTCCCCCTCTCCCTTGCCAGCAGTGTCCGGTGCAATGTGTGTGTGACGTTCTGCGCAGCCCTTTTCCCCCCGTGGTCTCAGCTGTGCCTGCTACTGGAATGCCTGTGTATTAAAATGGGCTTGGTTTGTCTTCTGTTGGCCCTGCAGGTCTGAGCAGTGACAGCGGACTTGGAGGAAGCACAGATGGCAGCACTGATATCCTGGTGTTTGGCTCCGTGGTGGACAGCGTGACAGAGGAAGGTGGGTGTCACAGGCTGCTGATGGAAGTGTGGGGAGGTGGCTAGTGCTAAGGCAGGATGGACGGCCAGGACTGTCTGGGGCCAAGAACAACAGGGAACACAAGAAATTAGAAATAAGAAGCTTTTAGGTCATCTCTCTCCATCCTTTTTTGCCTCTTAGAATGCGAGGTGTCAGAGGAGTCAAGCGGTGAAGCCGAGATTGAACAGGAAGCATCAGACTTGGAGGACCTGCGGGAGCTGCATCCTGGCTTGTTGATCTATAAGGCATCGCAAGCCCGGAACCTGCCTCTCATGGCAGAAGCACTCGCACACGGTGCTGAGATCAACTGGGTGAATGATGAAGATGAAAACAAAACTCCTCTGATTCAGGCTGTGATGGGGGTACGTTGTGCTAGTGTCTGGGAGGCCATGTTTGGGAATGTGAGGTCTTGACTCTAGTTCAGAGAGCACCGACAATGGGCAATTTACAGCCCAATACGTGCTCATGCATCCTCTCAGTACTGCTGGCTGAATTTATTTAGAAATTCCCCTTTACCTTGCCAGGGTTCCTTGATAGCCTGTGAATTCCTGCTGCAGAACGGGGCAGATGTTAACCAAAGAGATATCCGAGGCCGAGCTCCCTTGCATCATGCCACGTACCTAGGGCACACTGGGTAAGTTCTTTGCACATCGCTGTGATGGGCTCCATCACCCTTGGCCTGAGATTCAGCATTAACACTGAGAGTCGCGGGGTGAGGTGGGCAACGGAGCTGGGTTTTGGTGAATTGGTTATTTGCAAAATTTGCCTTTTCATATCATGGAATCATGGAATGTCAGAGTTGGAAGGGACCTCTAGAGGTCATCTAGTCCAGCTCCCCTTCTAAAGCGGGATTCATGTTCCAGCTTGTGCCTGTTACCTCTCATCCTGTTACTGGGAAGCACTGAAAACCACCTGGCTCCATCCTCCTTAAACCCACCCTTTAGATCCTTGTGACCATTAATCAGGTCTCCCCTCAGCCTTCTCTTCTCCAGGCTGAAGAGTCCCAGCTCTCCCAGCCTTTCCTCGGAAGGGAGATGCTCCAATACCTCAGTCATCTTTGTTGCCCTAAATCTTTGTTGTTGTTGATATCACATCAACAACTTGATTATCCTAAGGATAATTGCCTGTATGATGATAGCTAGAGGGTAATTGGCCCTGTGTATACCCATTCCTTTCTCCATGCCACTGCAGCGTTCCCTGATTTAGACCAATATAAGTGAAGCTGTGCCTGCCTGTGGGACTGCAGTGCCCTTTGCCCACTTCAGAGTTGCGGGGGGGAGCTGGAATTTCTGCTCTGACGGTCTTTTCTTTCCCTTCTACAGTCAGGTCTGCTTGTTCCTCAAGCGAGGGGCGAATCAGCACGCGGTGGATGGCGACGGGCAGGACCCGCTCAGTATTGCTGTCCAGGCAGCCAATGCCGATATAGTTACCTTGTAAGTGCAGCCAGGACTTTCCAGTGCATGTATACATGTAAATAGCCATCAGGGAAAGGAATAACCAAACCTCTCTCCCTTGGGCTTTCTCTGTTTCGCTCTAGGCTGCGTCTGGCTCGAATGAATGAGGAAATGCGAGAAGCAGAGGGGCCCTTCGGACAACCAGGTCAATATCCCAGCAACAGCCCTACTGAGCTGCAGTACAGGAAGTGTATACAGGAGTTCATCAGCCTTAATATAGATGAGTGTTAGTGACAACTCCCCCACCTCCCCTTTGCTGTCTTGAAGTTGGGCTGAATTTCTAGAAGCCCCGAGAGCCCCATCCTTGGTATACTGGTGTTTCTTGCAGATTGGTCTGTTTTTGATGCCTGCACATAGAGGTTGAGATGCACACAGGAAGGAAAAGGGGTCTTTCCTGTTCGCGTTAAGTTCTCAGACTACTGGATGGTTGATTTTGTATAGGAGGCTCCTAGGGCATAACCACAGACCATGGCGTGTGGACTTGAGTGTGTGAAAAGTATGGGAGATGAGTTTAGCATTTAAAAAAAAAAAAAGAAGAAAAAAAAAAGAAAAAGAGAAGAAAAGGAAACCCTCTATCACCAGGAGAAACCCACCAACAATACGATCAGACGCACCTGTCTCTGCTGCAGTGTAGTTACCGTGCACTGAGTTCTCGTCTGAAGAGTTTGGTTGGAAGGGATTCTGATGTGGAGCCCTCCATCCCGGCAGCCTGCTCTCTCATGGGACTGCTGCAGTGTCTGGGAGCTGCTGGGACCAGTTCAGGAAACTAAAAGGTGACCTCTAAGACAGGAACAGGCTGTTTTGTGGGGCAGAGATATTTTGCTCCAGAAGAAAAAGAAAGAAGGGGTAGGATTGAGAGCGATGGCTACTCACCTTAATTGCTCTCAGGACTCTACCAGCCACGCTGCCCTCTTTTTGCCCTTGGTGGTTAGCTGGTCAAAGCCATAGCTCGCCTGCTTTCTGGGCCAAGATGCAATCTGCACAGTGTTACGGAAGCAGCGGTGCTAATTTTTTGAGGCTGGGAGAAGCTTGTCGCTGGCGATGGGCTTTGTGTCAGGGAAGAAAAGCCACATCCATCTCCCACTGCCTAAATGGCTGGCTGCACCATGCAATTCGACTTCAGTTCGTTTCCTCTTCACTTCAGATTTCTGACTTAGCATCTCTGTGAAGGAAACTTCTACCTGCATGTGTACCCCCCTGTGCTTTTCCCCCGCAGGCTGAAGCATGCGAGTAGGGCATCTCAGCAGCTGGCCCAGGGGCTTTGGAGTTCCCTGGTTCCAGCGGCCGGCAGAATCTTCTTTTTGTTTCTTTCCTTTTCTCTTGTATTATTCTTTTGCGGGAGTGGGCGCGTGTGTTTCTACTTGGAGCACTTTGTTGCTGTGTTTATGGTGTGCGTTACGAGGATCGTGCTGCAGTAGCTCTGCAGAGATGCTGCAGCCGTGTAATCCTCTCTCAGGAGGGCTGATGGAGCACGCATCCCACCGGTGGCTCATCCTCTGGCTGGGAGTTTGATGCCAAGTAGAGGTGTGCTCCTGGAAGAGCCTCTGCAGAATGCCCTCAGCTGCAATTGATGTCGGAGTTTTTCAGGTCCACAACTGGCATTTAGCCTGCCTGGGCACCCAGGCTGCCGGCTCTGGGGCTGGGCCGTAGTGCCTTACGGACAGAGCTGGGATCTTGAGGGGATCAAGATCTCGCAAGGAACACAAGAATACCAGGCAGAGTCCCCCATCCTCCTGCATTACATCAGCAGTGAGACACAATCATATTATTTTTCATCCAATACGTGTTTGACTTTACTCTTTTTTATATCCTGGCTGCTGTCGTGCTGCAGCCCTTAGTGGATTAAACCTTTGCGGGTTTGTTTCTACTGATGTAATTGTGTCCTCGGATACTGAAGCAACAGTGACCCAGCTCTTCACTCAAGATACTGCCCTCAGAGACTGAACCAACAGCACTCACTCTCCACCCACACGTGGAACAGTAAAGCAGCTCCGCTTGGTCTCTAGCAGGGTGTCCCCTCGGTTCAAGGGAGAGTCCCCGCATCCTTCAGAAAGTGCTGTCTCAAGTCTTGCTGCAGCCAGACCAGTTTTCTGTCTGTGCAGTCTGGGTCTTGACATCCATCTTTGCCTTGTCGCTTTCTCATTCTTGTTCCTTTTGGAGCTTTGGGACCCACAGTACCAAGTGCTGAGCTCTGATCTCAGTCCCAGCTGTCTGTTGGGAATCTGAAGTGGTCCTCGCGACTGTGCTGAAGCTGCTGCAGACCGGTGGCAGTGCGAAACCTGGCCCCAGGGCTTTTCCTGCTTCCCGAGATAATGAACAATCTCCTTCCACCAATCTCGGAAGACAAAAATTAATGGTCGCTTGGTCTGTATTCGTATTCCATTCAGCTGCGGCACCCTCTGGAGTGATTCAGGACTGCATGTGGATGGAAGCAGTGTGTCATAAAATGCCATCCTTGCTGCAATTCCTTTTCAGAGGAACGCTAGTGTGTACAAATCCTTCGTTCAGAGGATGATTTCTTTGTGAGGAGGGACCGTGTTCTGCTGGTAGCTCCCAGGTGTGACCCTGAATACGACCCTGGGGTGGTATCACTGAAGGGAGAGGGCTGACTCCAGGCGTACACCCCTGCAAGTCACACCAAGCGTAGGCAGGTGCACACTCCGCGTGGTTGCTGTCATGCTGCTGCGTGGTCTCCTTCAGTTTGCCTTTATCGTGCCCTGGGTTAATTATCTCTCTTCCTGATACCTGTGTGAAGGTATAGCCGGCATCACTGCCCGCTCGGCAGTTCTTGCACAGGATTACAGAAGGTGACCACTTTACATTTTCATGGAGCTTCATCTTTCCGTCCTTTGCATTGGACTTTGTCTTCTTTCTCATCCAAGCCACCCTAAATTTACCTAAATTCCGCACTGAGCAGGGTGGTGCCTTCACTTGTGTGTCGCTGCCCCATTTGACCCCTCTTCCTTGTCAGTTGAGCCCACTGCAGCCTGAGTGGGGACAGGAGCCAGTCTGTCGTCTTACAAATCATCTGTGCGAAACGCCCCGCAGCCCGCACTGCCCTGGGATGGTGTCGGGTGCTGTTATCCAGGGATATGGGCTGTGGTGCTGAGCCTGCTGGCAATCCAGCAAAGCCCTTAAGATCACCTCTGCTGTCAGCAGGACGGTGCTGTGCTCATAGTTGGATCCTGCAGCTCACCCCGCCGCATTCACAGGATCACAGAACGGTGGGGTTAGAAGGGACCTCTGAGGATCCCCCAGTCCCACCCCCGGCCAGAGCAGGGTCACCCAGAGCAGGGGGCACAGGAACGCCTCCAGGCGGGTTTGGGATGGCTCCAGAGACGGAGACGCCCCCACCTCCCTGGGCAGCCTGGGCCAGGGCTCTGTCACCCTCAAGGGAAAGAAGTTCCTCCTCAGGTTTAGGTGGAACTTCCCATGGTCAAGTTTGTGCCCGTTACCCCTTGTCCTGTCCCTGGGCACCACTGAGAAGAGCCTGGCCCCATCCTCCTGACACCCCCCCTTTCAGTATTTATAAGCATTGATAAATACAGATCCAGATCAGCCCAGAAACCAATATCCAGCCGAGAACTTGCTCTGCTTCCTGGGTGAGGAACTGGGAGATTCTCCGTAATTAATTCTCTTTGATAATCCTATCCCATTTTATACTGATCTCCATCGGGACATTGGTTAGTGCTGGTGTCCCCTCGAGCTGTGCCCTTTCCTGAAAAAGCTGCACTGAATCAAAGCTGGCGTCTTTCAAGGTACTTCAACCATCCTGAAAATGAAATCGATGTTTCGCCACTCCCACGGTCCTACTCTGTTAATGAATTTCAGCATGATCATCATCTAGCAATGTTTTTTCACACGTACAGCAACTTCAAACACCCCGGGTGGTTTTCCAGCTTTTCACGAGAAGTTAGAAATACGATGGATCCTTTCTGTGAGCCAGTGAGAACTGGAGACGTGGCTTCCACTGCGGGTCATTTTATTTCACGGTCAGCGTTAGCGGCTCATGAGAACAATACAAAAACCGCCTACAGTTGGGTCCACGGAAGCTCAGCCTCACTGCTGAAGTACATGAAGTTAAAGCCGATGTAAATACTGACGCAAAAAGCAGCATCTTGCAAGACAATTTATCTATTTAACATGTATTGGTACTTTATTTAGATTCAATGTATAAAGCAACTTTGTGCACTTTTCCTACATACAGTATTGGGGGGGGGGGACGTTATGTTCTTTTGTTATGGATTTTGTGCTGTCTTTTTTTAATCGGTGAAATTGTTAAGTATTTAATTTATTATTGATGTGCCCAGAGGACTAGTGCAATTTTTATTCAATACAGTTTGTCTGTATTTAATGTCAGGATTTTTTTTTTTTTTTGTAGCATTGTTAGGGAATATTTTTCAAAACCTGCCTTTTTCCCTCCCCCCACCATGATTTTCCTTTCTTCCCCCTCCCCCCTTTTCTCTTCTATTTTCATGACACAGATCAGGAAGGCATTAAATGCCTTTAGTTTGAAATATAATCAAACACTTCAGTACATCCTGCAGTTTCTAAAACAAAAAGGTTCTCCAGGAAAAAAATGATAAGGAGGCACTTCTCAATGTTTTCTGTGTTTCTTTGATTTATTTTATTTTATTTTTTGATTGAGGGCTCTGTGTGTGTGTGTGCGTGTGTGCGCTTGGCATTTGAAGGGCAGAGTGGGGAAGTTGTACAGAAAACTTGTTTTCAGCAAAGTAAAATGGCCAACCAGGCTCCCGGGAAGACTAGACATCGAACGCTTTCTTTTTTTCCTTCTTCAACTACAGCCGTATTTTTGTGTTGTACAATCTTGGTTTTGAAATAGCCAACGCCAAAACTACTCTCTTTTCATTCTTCCTTTCTTTTCAAAGAGCGCGTTATGTTGTCTGTAGGACAGTAACTTGGGTGCAACCACAGTTAAGGCGAGGAGATTTGCCTTTGTCTAGAAAGCAACGTGCCAGGTGCCGTCAAATCGCAAACGGACCCCAAGCATTGCCTCAGCCGGGCAGGTTCTGTCATCCTTTGAGTTTTTGGAGATCTAGGTGAATATATACATCCCCTGTCCTAGCTTCCGTTTGACTCCACACAACGCCTGTAACCAAGTGCCTGGACAGGTAGCCTAGGTTTGAATCTGTGAGCTCTGCCCCGTGTCTCTGATTCCCAACAGGGTGAGTTCTGGTTGCTGGCAAGTTGGAATGAGACCCTCTGTCTTCCCGCTCCGCGTGGCAGCCAGGGAAGCCTCAGGTTGTTTTAATATTGTTGTCTCTGAGATGGTCTCTGCGATGTGACATTTCTTTGAGCAGTCCAGAGGGAAAACACGGAATTGGAAGAATTTATGTCTTTAAAGAAAAAGATTTGACAAGCTGAGACTGCCTCAAATGGATCAGTAACATCTCAGACCAGCAAAAAATGACCATTATTTATGCAAGAGAAAAACAGGAGCTCCTAAAGAAATGCACTGATTAACTTACTGTCCGGGGGCCACAACGCAGGGTTGTTCGTGCTGCTCGACTGTCCCTGAGCCCGCTTCCCTCCGCACTGCCCGAGCAGCATTGCTTTCAACCAAAGACAAAACGGGATGAACGGATTAAATGCGATATTAAACCATCGGTTCGCTGACGACAGACGGCTGTGTGAGCGCGCGCGTGTGTGTGNTCAGCTGAAGTTGGAACATTTGCTCCACAAACACACCTCAGCACCTTCCTCCCCGCGAGGGCCGCGAAGGAGCGCATTTAACGTCCTCGTGCTCCGGGAGGTGACACGGGGAGCAGGCGGGCACTTGCCTTCAGGTTGTCAGTGGATCTGTGGCCCTCTCTCAGTTGACTTCCATCCATCGCGTCCCTCCCAACAGCACACGGATGTTCCGTGTGGATTCCCTGCCCGGGGAGCCCTGTGGCTGCTGAATCCCAGAAACGGAGCGGGGCTCCCTGGCTGCAGGGTTCCTCAGGCTGCAGCCTGCAGTGGGAGCCTTGTCGGGGGGGTGGGAGAAAGGGCCCCCACACCTTCCTATGGAAACAGCCCGGAGCGAAAGGAGTTCTTGAGCCAGGTCAGCGCTGCAGAGCGGGGCTGATGAGCGGGGCTGCGCGACCCGCGGGGTGGCTGGGCTGCTGGACCAGGGCTGACACTTGCTGTAAATACGCTATAACCTATTAACCTCCTTCACTTGCCTGCTTTCCCCACAACTTTGTAACACGTTTTTTTAATTCCCTCTTTCCCTACACGGCCTGTACTGACTGTAACTATGGAACCAGATATTCTGTATGTTATTACCTTTGTACAATTTTAAAACTGTTGCTGTGGTGTCTGCCTTTTTTTCCTTCTCTTCTATTGTCTCTTGAAACACTCTTAATAAAAATCTAGATAAACTCCTTCCCTCCTCCTTCTTTGGCTTGATTTATTTACGTAGGGTTTCTTGCCTTGTTGCCTGTATTAACTGGATCTAGAAAACCAACCCCTTTTAACCCGTTTTCCTTCTCTGCAACCCAACAGCTTGAATTTTACGGCAGTGAAAAGACTGGAATGCCACCTAAATACTCTGCGTTGTTGTTTGGGATTCTGTGAGGCTGTCTTGTGACACTGTGATTTCAGGGGGCTTTGGAAGAAGGCCGGGGGGAAGGTGACGGGCTCAGCTCACCCTCCCCAGCCTCCCCATTCATATTTCTTCAGAGTACCCGAATCCATTAACGCTTGGTACGTTACAAGCTCTGCCCATGGCTATATTCTAAAAGGAGACCTTGCACTAGGTGAAAATATCAATCCTTCTGCATCAGGGACCAGCCTTTCCCACACACCACAGCACAATCTTCCCCCCGCCTTCTCCCGTACTGCGTGGCTGTGGCAGAAAAATAAAAGAAGAAGAAAAGTTAAAGCCTGGCCTGGCCTCATGCTTTCTACCATGCTCCGCACGGAAAATAAACGCAGAAAAACAAAATTGTGGAATAGCCTCTGTTTTCCCCTGGAGGGACAAACAGATCCCAGTTCATGAATCCGGGCAGGCTCCTGAACTCGGTGAAGGAGTTTAATAGGAAGGGTACTTTGAAATCAGGAACACTGCAGACTTTTGAGGCATTTATGGAAGGAGAGATGGGTGGTCTTGTAGTAAATTTAGAAGCACAGAGCTTGGGAGAGACATGGCTTCCTCCCCACCCTCTTACCGACTCCCACTGCCCCCCCTTCAGTCTTTAGAAAGACAGTCTCTTTCTTTCTTTAGGCAATGAGGATTAAATGCTTAAATATCTTCCAAAATCCGTGACTGATGCTTTACTACAACAGGAGGATTTTTGTGATTGGCGTTGTATCTGTGTTCCCAGAACAAATACTTCACTGGTACGCGGCAGGATCAGTGATCTCACTGACTGCGGGTATATTAATGATTTTACCGACATGGTCAGGCTCCTGGCAGGAGGTAATCCCAATTCTCTCTCCCCGTACTTGGGTGCCACTTTGTCACCATCCCACTGCCGTCAAAACTAAGGATCGCAGAGGTGAAGTCGCAGCTGTTACCTGGTCTCTGCACCAGAACTCGGCCAGTTCGGTGCTTACCTGTTGCTGCCCGGCTCATTTAACGACTCCACTACATAAACCCCGGAGAGAGGAGTCTTTACTGTCCTCATGGAAAATATACCTCGTTTCTATATGGTGTATAAGGGTGGGTTTGGTGGTTTTTTTTTAATTTCTTGTCCCAGAAAGGGAGTACGTTGTATTTAGGGCAGGTGGGGAGGAATAGGTGGCGAGGGAGCAGTGGCGATGCCGGGGTGATGCACGCGAATGAATGGCACTGTGGGGCCCGGGGGGGCTGTCACCGGTGGAGGGGGACGGTGTAACGGCAGAAGTCCCTGTAGCATCAGGGTAGGGGTGTATGCACAGGACAGCACTGGGGGGAGTGGGAACAGGCCGAGTCCCACCAGTTCAGGAGGGGCCCGAGTGTCCGTGAGCTGAAGCCAAGAGGTAGGTCAAGCCGGTTTTGCGGCAGACACAGAACCGTAGGTTTCCTGAGCATTGCTGTGCCTGAAAACCAACAGATCCCGGTCAAAACCTGCCCTGGCGATAAGGCTCCTCTTACTGGCCTTTCCCACCTGCACGTGGATGGAGCTGAAGACTCTTGTTCTCAAGACCTTTGGAGCTGGACACTNCTGTGTGAGCGCGCGCGTGTGTGTGTGTGGTGCTGGTATCTGGGGAAGGGACTGAGCCGGAGAAGGGAGAGTGGGAGTTCTGAAGAAACGAGATTTTTATTTATTATTTTTTCTTTGAGATTCTG
This sequence comes from Rhinoptilus africanus, assembly GCA_013400135.1. Lineage (NCBI taxonomy): Eukaryota > Metazoa > Chordata > Aves > Charadriiformes > Glareolidae > Rhinoptilus > Rhinoptilus africanus. The sequence goes on from VXBO01006815.1 coordinate 449,519, forward strand.
AAATACAGAGTGCTGTTTCCATAGGAACGTGATTCATATCAGTCTGCCTGCTGGTTCCTCAGCCTCGGAGGGAATTGGGGCTGGGGTACGTCCCTTCTGAGCTGTATTCCCAGCGCTGTGTTCAGGGAGGGGAGGGCAGC
>VXBO01006815.1:450093-496499 GCA_013400135.1 Rhinoptilus africanus
TAGGGTTTCTTGCCTTGTTGCCTGTATTAACTGGATCTAGAAAACCAACCCCTTTTAACCCGTTTTCCTTCTCTGCAACCCAACAGCTTGAATTTTACGGCAGTGAAAAGACTGGAATGCCACCTAAATACTCTGCGTTGTTGTTTGGGATTCTGTGAGGCTGTCTTGTGACACTGTGATTTCAGGGGGCTTTGGAAGAAGGCCGGGGGGAAGGTGACGGGCTCAGCTCACCCTCCCCAGCCTCCCCATTCATATTTCTTCAGAGTACCCGAATCCATTAACGCTTGGTACGTTACAAGCTCTGCCCATGGCTATATTCTAAAAGGAGACCTTGCACTAGGTGAAAATATCAATCCTTCTGCATCAGGGACCAGCCTTTCCCACACACCACAGCACAATCTTCCCCCCGCCTTCTCCCGTACTGCGTGGCTGTGGCAGAAAAATAAAAGAAGAAGAAAAGTTAAAGCCTGGCCTGGCCTCATGCTTTCTACCATGCTCCGCACGGAAAATAAACGCAGAAAAACAAAATTGTGGAATAGCCTCTGTTTTCCCCTGGAGGGACAAACAGATCCCAGTTCATGAATCCGGGCAGGCTCCTGAACTCGGTGAAGGAGTTTAATAGGAAGGGTACTTTGAAATCAGGAACACTGCAGACTTTTGAGGCATTTATGGAAGGAGAGATGGGTGGTCTTGTAGTAAATTTAGAAGCACAGAGCTTGGGAAAGACATGGCTTCCTCCCCACCCTCTTACCGACTCCCACTGCCCCCCCTTCAGTCTTTAGAAAGACAGTCTCTTTCTTTCTTTAGGCAATGAGGATTAAATGCTTAAATATCTTCCAAAATCCGTGACTGATGCTTTACTACAACAGGAGGATTTTTGTGATTGGCGTTGTATCTGTGTTCCCAGAACAAATACTTCACCGGTACGCGGCAGGATCAGTGATCTCACTGACTGCGGGTATATTAATGATTTTACCGACATGGTCAGGCTCCTGGCAGGAGGTAATCCCAATTCTCTCTCCCCGTACTTGGGTGCCACTTTGTCACCATCCCACTGCCGTCAAAACTAAGGATCGCAGAGGTGAAGTCGCAGCTGTTACCTGGTCTCTGCACCAGAACTCGGCCAGTTCGGTGCTTACCTGTTGCTGCCCGGCTCATTTAACGACTCCACTACATAAACCCCGGAGAGAGGAGTCTTTACTGTCCTCATGGAAAATATACCTCGTTTCTATATGGTGTATAAGGGTGGGTTTGGTGGTTTTTTTTTAATTTCTTGTCCCAGAAAGGGAGTACGTTGTATTTAGGGCAGGTGGGGAGGAATAGGTGGCGAGGGAGCAGTGGCGATGCCGGGGTGATGCACGCGAATGAATGGCACTGTGGGGCCCGGGGGGGCTGTCACCGGTGGAGGGGGACGGTGTAACGGCAGAAGTCCCTGTAGCATCAGGGTAGGGGTGTATGCACAGGACAGCACTGGGGGGAGTGGGAACAGGCCGAGTCCCACCAGTTCAGGAGGGGCCCGAGTGTCCCTGAAGCCAAGAGGTAGGTCAAGCCGGTTTTGCGGCAGACACAGAACCGTAGGTTTCCTGAGCATTGCTGTGCCTGAAAACCAACAGATCCCGGTCAAAACCTGCCCTGGCGATAAGGCTCCTCTTACCGGCCTTTCCCACCTGCACGTGGATGGAGCTGAAGACTCTTGTTCTCAAGACCTTTGGAGCTGGACACTTTTCGCATACGGAAGAGGGACAATTGTCACATCCCGGTGTGCTCACCCAGGGGCTGGGGCAGGAGGAGACAGCACGGAGGGGCCTGTCCCACGGGCAGCTGGAGGAAGGCTCCTCCGAGGACGTCCCCGGGGCCGGGACGCTGCTGGGCGAGCGAGGGGACACCCCAGGCCACCTCTGCCCACCCTCAGCCGGCGGGACGCGTGCTCAGCCCACTCTCTCCAGCCAAGTTTGGGAGGAAATACGAAGTTAGACAGGGTCCTGCTGTGGAATCGGCCGTGTGGAGCCAAGCGTTGGTCTCAGCTTTTCCCTCCACACCGCACCAGCACGGCCAGACGACGTGCCGTGGAGCCACACAGCTCATAGCTGCGGCTCTGCCCTCTCAGTGTCTCTCCAGGACACGGCTTCTGTCGAAGGAAGGGCACGGGAGCTCTGGCTGAAAGACCAAAGGTACCTGCACCTCCGTAGGTGAATACCTGGCATCTCTCCCTTATCTTTTCCCCCGTGGCTACGCTGGTTCATCACCAGGTAAAAATGAGCTCAGTAGCCCAGTCCGTGGCAAAAATTGCCCCAGAACATCAAGTAGCAAACGATACAAGCAGAGATATCATTTAATGGGATGCGGGTGCCTAATTATCTCTAGAATTGCAGCACGAATTTGAAACCACTCCTGGGTGGATTCTATCAGGGAGCGGCCGCTGGGACACCCGAACTCGTTGCCTTCCCTCATGGTTCGAGCGGGGCCTCGTCGCGGAGAATCGCCCTTCTCTGCGGGTGCCCTTCGACGGGCGGTGGGTCCGTCCCAGCACAGGCAGACCGGCGTTGTGCCGGCCACGACAAGCCCTGAAAAGCCTGGCTGCCGGAGGGGAAGCCAGAAAAGCAGTAAATGACCCTTCTCTCCCTTCTTGGCTGAACGACGTCTCCAGCAAACCACTCTCGAGCCCCGTGTTCCCGACCGCCCGAAGCTCTGCTGGTGCCCAAGCGGCCCCAAGGAAGGACCTTCGCGTTTCCGAGCTGCCAGAATAGCTCCCTCCTTCAAGTCTGAAAAAGCCTCTCTGCTGTTTCTTGGGCTTTGGAAAAAAAAAGTATCGATAATATTAAAAGGGAGGAATTATCCCAAAAGGGAGGAATTATCCCAAATCTGGGTGTGAAGCTAGAGTCCTGAGAGCACGTTTACATACGCAAAGCTCATGAATAATCCTGGTCTCATTAACAAAGAACGGAAAGGCAAAACAGGACCCTCTGAGGGAGGGCAAGGCTCGAGGGCTGGGCTCCGTCCCTGCCACGCGCAGAGCTGTCTCTGACGCCCAGATGAGGGTCACGAGCTCCCAGAGAAACGGCCTGACGTCCCAGGACCTCCGTGGGTGGGAAGTAGCAAAGCAAAGCAAAAATAATTGGGCCTAACGCCTCTTCCTGTGTGTTTTTGCAGGAGATGCCACCTACCTGGACATCTTCCGGGAGTTCTCTCACATGGCGTCCAACGACCCCGAGAAACTGAAGCGGAGGAGCCTGCACTTCAGCCACTCCTGCAGATAACCCCCCCTCCGCCCCTGCCATCCCCGCTCCGGCCGGGCTGCCCACCGCGGCGGGGGCCTCTGCCCCAGCAGGATGTTCTCTGTTCAGACATTCCTCTGCTCCAAACCTGTGTGTTCCCTGCCTTTTGTGCCCTGGCCAGGAAGGTGACGGACCTCCCAGGAGCCATTCCAGAGCGGGAATGCATTCAGGCTGCATCGCATCCCAATGCCTTGCAGCACCTGGATGCAGCTTAAAATGAGTTAAGCGGATCTGGTAGCTCCCAGTGCCCTCTCTACACTGCCATTTCTGGGAAAATCTCCCCTTTCTGGCTGTCTGCAAACATTTCTCACCCCGCAGCACTGCCCGCCCCTACGATGAAGTACAGGGAAGTGGCTGTGACCATTGAGCATTCCAGGAGGAGACCGACCCTGAAGCGCCCCGAAAGCCGAGGAAAAGTGAATGTCGCGGACTTTTAGTGATGCCGCGTCGTGGCCGCGTCCCTGGAGCCAGGGCAGCTCACCAACACGCAGCGCCGGCCGCCTGCCGTGCCCTGGGCTCCGACCAGCATCCTGCCGCGGTGACGGGACGCCATTCCGGAGGCACGAGACCCTCCACACACAGCGCTCGCAGGAAAAAACCCCCCCTCCGGGGCACAGCGCTGGAAAACCACCCAGCCGCAGGCGTCCGGTCCCAACCACTCCACTGCAAAACCTCCGGCAAAGCATTTTGTTGTTGGACTCACCTGGTGCGATACCTCCACCGCTGAGGGCTTTGCTTTGACGTGGAGCAGGGAACACAACGCCGACTCCACGGAGACTTTACAAACAGCCCCGGAACCAGAACACGGCTCGTTCCCGCCGGGGCTCCCCGTCTCCTGCCCGTTGGACCTCTCGCCGTGAGCAGAGCTGTATTCCCCAGGGCACGGCTCTCAGTATTATTTTTTTTGTCATTTTGATTATCGTATGTCATAGTTAGCGGAAATAATAAACGGTTATGTGTGGCCTATACAGGTATAGGCACCATGACATAACAAATTGTATCGGCAGAAAGAGATAGATAAACTATGACAGGCTGAAATGTAATATATCTTACGGCAGAAGGAATGTATTTTTTTTGAAAAGGTGGGAGTGAAAAAAAATCTCCCGTGCAAACAGTATCTATGAACTGAGAATAAAGATGGGAATTTTTTTTTTTTTTTTTTAAATCCACACACATCTCTTCACTCTTTCTGATTCTAGATCTTTACAAGCCCCCAAAGAGCTTTAGCACGAGAAGGTTTAAAATACAAAGTTTATCTGGCACAGGTTTATGGCTTGAAAAGAGGAAGGTAAATGAGCTTTTCTCCAAAGAGACCCGGGATTCTCACTCTCTTGGCAGCCCTTCTCTTTGATCGGATTAAGACGTGCTCTAATTTCATTAATGCTATGAACGAAGCACGCTCGCAGCGTGGCAGCTTAAATAGACATCTCAGGCCTCCTGGCAGCCGGGGCCGGGAGCTGGGACTCAGGGTTCGCTCCTCTCTCTGCCGTTGCTGTGGGATCCTGAGCGTCGCAGCGGCTCCCGCTTGGGCCTCAATTTCTACTCCCCGCTGGAAAAACGCAGCTCAGATACGGGGAGCTCCAAATAGGACAGATATTTCAGTGATGACATCCCGAACACCAAGGTATGACCCCGGTGAAGAATTTGCACGGCTGATTTCCCAACTCCAACAGGCTACAGGAATGTTCGGTAATTAGGAGGCAGCTACTAAGCTGAAAAGTAGCCCACGCCCTCGGAGAGGATTGCTCTAAGCTACCTTCAAACTGGATCCCCATGGCTTATGCTTCCACTACCTTAGGAACCAGCATTTTATTCTACTAAAGGTGGCAGAAGCGGGAGCGAAGCAAATTTTCCCTGTGTCCCCCTCCCACAGTGAATCCCACACTTCCGCTCTTCCAGTCTCGCGTCTCCGTGCCACCATCCGCCGTTCCCTGCCCACTCGCATACCAGGCTGCCAGGGCATCTCCCTCCTGCCTTGCAACACCCCTTGCTCTTCTGGGTCTGCACATGGGTAAACCGAAGCACACGCCCCCGCTAACAGATCCCTCTCCCGCATTGCCACATCCCTCTTCTTCCAAATCTGACCACGAGACAAGACGCTGCCGCTCCATCCTTGGCCCTGCCTCCTCTGTCCCCAAACTGGCTCCTCCTGGAAATTATATTACACGGTGCAGAATTCAGCAGTGATTTATTATTTTTTTGTGTGTGCATTGGGACCAGTATAAAAGTTGTTTCCTCAGTTTCCTTTTAGCCGACCCTTAGCATTCGCGTTTATTCCCAGGTCTGGGGGTTCTGAGAGGGCCCTTCCCTCGTGCGCACGTACCGACATGAGCGTACCTGAGGCACTGCGATCTTTCAGCCACGACTGCGCGGCATCCGCTCGTGTTTTGCATTCCCAGGGCATGCCCAGATGTCCTGCGCCAGAACTCTCACCCCTTTTCTCTCTCTCTTGTCCGCAGCGCTTTTCTTCTCCAGGGCATCCTTTCTCGGCAGGGTGACTGGGACTGCAGCATCACATCAAACCTCTCTTGCCAGTCAGCGAAGCAGCTGCATTTCCCAGTGCAGAAGACCCAGAGAAAAACCTGAATCACCCTCTGCGATGGAGCCCACACGACACTAAAGCCCACTTTAAACTGAAGGAGGGGAGATTTAGATTGGATATCAGGAAGAAATCCTTTGCTGTGAGGGGGGTGAGCCCCTGGCCCAGGTTGCCCAGAGAAGCTGTGGCTGCCCCATCCCTGGAGGGGTTCAAGGCCAGGTTGGACGGGGCTTGGAGCAGCCTGGGCTGGTGGGAGGTGTCCCTGCCCAGGGCAGGGGGTGGGAACTGGGGGGGCTTTAAGGTCGCTTCCAACCCAAACACCTCTGTGAGTCTATGATCTCTGAGAATCTATGAGATCCTAGACTGGGCTGGTGTATTACACCGCAATTCATTCGGGTTTGGTCTACATCTCTGGAGATTCTCCTTGCAAATAAAAAAAAAATAAATCAAGCAAATAAAAAAAAATAAAGGGAGACTTTCAAAAGCATCTTGGTGCTTGGCTTCCAGTGATGTCAGCAGCAAACCATCTGGAACTAAAACTCTTTCCATGATTCCCCCCGTGCATTTAGGCTTCTGCAAGTAAGGTCTGGACATGTCAAAAAAAGACTTTTCCAGAGCCAACACTTAGAATTAACAATTAGGCAGTAACAAAACCAAGTATCAGTTGAAGGCAAAACAAAGTTAAACTAAACGCCCAGTCACAGCCTGTATTCAGAGCATTTTATTATTTAAAAAAGTTACAAAACAAAGCTCATGGATTTTTCAACTCTTGTTTTCTACACAAAGCCATAAGATTACAACAGAGTAAAATGCTCCTGTGCAAACATCATCATCAAAAATAAATGTTATTCTATGTACACATAAGTTACTGTCAAATATTAACATTAATACCATAATCTTTTTATAAATGGACTGCAACAAAAACGCAGCATTGTTTTAATCTTCTAAATAAATCAGATGCTTTGTCTGTGACATAAAAAACGTTATCAACCCCATTTCCTCTTTCCTCTCAGACGGTCTCAGCTGCAATAGCGGGGCTCGAGCATCTCAGCAGCAGCATTCTGTGCGTTGTCCTCAAAACGCAGCAGCGGCAGGTTAAGGGCAGAGAGCTGTGATCAGAGCCAGCTCTTGCTTTGACGTGCTCTGTCATCCTCCAGCCAGCGCTGACTGATACGAGCGCGCGCTCCTGAGCCTCCACTGGAAGTCTTTCCATGAACGGCCAGGCTGACGTTTCTCTTCAGCACATTTGTGAAATGTAGATGGGCCTGTCTGAAGCCACAGGCTGGTTTCCTCACAAGGATTTAAAAGTTAAAAGCTATGAAGAGGCTTTTACGAGGACGCGACGACTGTCCCAGAGAGTCGAAGCTCAGTTCTCCCCTCCCCAGATACTCATTAGGAACAACATTGCATGATGCCTGAATCCAGGACACACGGATGGTTTAGTAACGCACTTGTAATAGCTGGAGGAGGACTGCCAGGCGGAGCAGTGTGGTTTTCAGGCGCTCACGGATCGTGGATCCAGAACGTTTCTGTTTGCAGCACCTGAGCACTAGGGGAGTTTCCAGCCTCCCACTTCTCTGTGCACATTCTCACCTATTCAGCTCCCCTCCCGACGAGTTGTCCTTCGTGTATCTAAACCCATTAAGCACCACATTTGGGCAAAGCTCTGGCATTTCCGCCTTGCTGGCGAGTGGGTGAAGATGCAGGTCACTGCTGTTGTCCATGGCAATAGTCACTCCAGAAGGGTGAGTATGAGGAGAATCATCACCTTTTCCAGCTTCTTCTTGCACAACGCGGTAGTTTTCTAGGGTGAAGCTCACGCTGGGGACAGTAGGAGTGTGAGCTACTTTCAGCGTCTTCTTTGACCTGAACCTTTGGTAGCAGAAGAGGAGAGACAAGACCAGTGTATCTATGAGCAGCTCAAACATTTCAACTACAGACAACACTGAGGATCCAAACCAGAGGCTCCACTGGCTTCCCATGCTGGACAGAAGCAGATTCTCCTGTGGAAAGAATCAAAGGCTTGTGTTAATCAAACACAGCAGAGCTCCGGGAACACGAAATCATTGCGTATTGCCAGCAGCTCAGTTAGCTGCTTGCCATTTGGGAAGGAATTTTGCGTGACTGTGTACAATGTGAAATTTTCAAGTCTCTTCCTTAAGAAGAAAAATCCCATCCCATCCCCGGGGGCTGTAAATATTCCTCCCTCCAACCACACACAGCACACCGTAACTAATGACTGCTAACGACGTTTTGAGCTGATGTAGTGCAACCTACTGAGAGTAAAGGAGACTCGTTGACGGACTGGTAGTTCAGTTGCTTGTAGAAGATGGTCACCTTGGCAATATCCTTCCTGTGTTGGAGAAAGGGAGCAGTTAGCAATGGTGGGATGGCCACACGTCATTCACCTGGTGGAAGGCACTGCCGGCATTCTGATTTACATGCAATTTACATGCTGATTGCTAGGCAATAGGTTTCACCACTCACTCAAGCTTTCTTCCTGAGGGTGTTTTAACATGAGCTTGGAAAAAGGTTACAGAAGTGACTGGTTTACAGTGTTGTAAGGGAAGATGGGAAGTTGATTGGATGACCCTGTACATTTCACAGTTGGACTTGATGATCTTAAAGGTCTTTTCCAACCTAAACGACTCTGTGATTTTTCTCTTCTCCTCTCTTTCCAGTCTAACAGCTACAAATTCTGCAGGGATGAAGAGCCGATCCATAGTTTTAACAGAGGCACCTTCTCGCAGTGACTGACCTGTTGCTGGTAGAGTTGTATCCGTTCTGATGCCTCAGAGCTTGGCGGACCCAGTCCTGCAGCAGAGCACATGTATGTTATTGTCACTCCTGTCTTCTGAGTGTTTGTACGCTTAATATTTTGAAAATGTAGAGTTCATAAGCAATAAAAAGGCTATTGCAAATAATAAAAAAAAGATGTAATAGATTGATTTACAACATACAGTGATAGCTGTCAAATAGTAGCTTGCCAGAATAGCAAGGAAATCCACGCTGATATTTTAGGTGTGTACAGTATTCTGGTTCTTAAATACTGCCTTTAATGGCAACCCTGCCAAATAACTTCCTCTTTTAAAACGTACTGGTTGTATTTACATCCACATTATCATCTATTTCACATGAATTAATTGCCTGGTCATACAGCCTGAATGCCCATTTAACATCAGAACATGAGAAGTGGCAAGAGGTCATCTACTGACTCACAGAATTTCCATTGCAGCCCCGCAGCGCCTTACAAACAGGGATGAGTGAGTTACACCACAACGCCCACTGGGAGCAGAAGGTCGTTAGCACCATTCTGAAGGTGGGAACTGAGGCAGTGAGGTGAATTGCTTAAGGTGGCAAGGAAGTTTGGATTAGAACTGGACTTGAACGTACTGCTCCAGCACCTTCGTCTGGCTTCTTAACTACAAGGTCATGCCCTTGGGCCCAGGTTTTGGACCAGTTTGCTTTACTTGCCATTTCCATTGCTGCTGCCTGAGGCATTGTTTCCACCCTTAACTTTAATGTTCCAACAGCCAGAGTAAGTGCAGTATCCCCCCTAAACCTAGCAGTTGTCTGTATGGGCTACCTGAGACTTTGTTGATGGCCATTTCGCGGTTCCAGCAGACACCTTGTACAGTGATTCCCTGGTAAGGTAAAAATGGAGATTATGATCACTATGACTCTTGGCATTTAAAAGTGAATACAGGAAGGAGTTTAACAATGCTAACTACTTGCCCAATGCATAAATTCTGGGGGTAGCTCTTGAGAACCTTGGCAAAAGCTTATTAAGTCAGCTTAGAAAATAAAACCAGAGGTTGCCTGAAAACTGCTCAGGCCAGGAGGAAAACTAGGCCAGTTTCAAAATCCTGACCACTTTACTTTGATGCATTTGAAGTCAAAATATTTCATATTTTGCTCTAAACTTATGTCTTTCCATTTTGAAATTGACCTACAATAAAAAAGATGATCCAAGAAAGTAATACAGATTGAAAAATGACACAAACACTTTGGTTTGGGCTCAATAGAACATTTCAGTGGGATAAAATAATTTCCCCTCTCTTCTGTCATGCATGCACAAAATTCTTATTTAATTTGCCTAATGCTGTTATCTTTTTCCTTTCTCAGCACTGGAGTTCAAACATCAAATTGAAATCTCTGGTTCAGAAAACGTCAAAATCCATAAATTTTCCATTAAATTGCCTACATTTCCACTGGTGTAATTTTCCTCTGCAATTTATTTATTGTGCTCTAATTTTGCGACGTACCGGCAAGGCTTGGGGCACTGGTCAAAACAATTCAGGTGATGATTTCTGAGCCTGTTGTACAGCTGATAAAAGCAGTGACCTGGTGAAAGAAACGAGAGGAACACACTCAGGAAATGGAAGGCTACCAAATGGAAGCCTACCAAAACCTCTGGCCTCCCTTGCCAAGAGACTTGGTTTTCCTTCACTCTCACTTTGGAATGGCTCCTGAGCTAATCACCTGTGTGCAAAGCATGTGGCTTCCCTGTAAGGATCTGCTGAGGACAGGCCAAGCAGAAAACCAAGAGAAGGTATTCAAAGCTTTGTCTCACACCAGTGCAGCCACCAATACTGGTAACATGAAAGAGCTTGACGCTATATTAATGTCCTTAATATAGGGATGCTCGATACTTTTTATGCTCTACATTGATATCCTTGCAAATAGAGAGATGTCTGCCATCTGGCTGGATTTAGTGACGTGAGGACACAGACTAAGCAGGAAACAGGCACAAAGTAGAAGGGCAGTAACCTAAGGGGCCATGTAAGCAGTGACTACTGTGGGAAGGTGTCCCCTTCGGACAATGACAAGACAGCAGTCTTTTGCTCTTACCCCACGCAGGCTGCTTATTGTAGTCACAGTACTCAGCACCAGGAGGCAGTGGGTAGTAGTAATAGCCACAGCCGCATTTTCGAACCATGATGTGCTGAAAGCAGGAATGCAAACAAGCCTGGAAAATAAAGAAGCCACAAAAGATTAGAAAAGCCAGAAATTCCCAAGTGCCCAGCTCTTCAGTCTGTAGCATGCAGCTGCTAGGAGACAATTTCGTTACTGTAAAAAGACACCAGCCATTCCTAAAGCATGATGATGCAAAAGGTTTTCACTTTTCATTCCTTATCTTTACCTGTGAAAACAGTACTGAACTCAGTGAGACAGAATTTCTCCCAGCTGCCTTTTTCGTTATGCCCAGAAACACCTCAGTTAAACAGCCTGAACTTCTAGAGCCAGAAGCAACTACTTACACAAATAAAGACTTTATGGCCCAAGAGTGCCCTACCAGACCATTCCAGCTGCCTCGACTGGCTCACCGTCTCTTGTGGTACAAGGAGGGAAGAGCCCCAGTGTCTTGGACTGAGTATCCCCCACTCAGTAAAACCCTTTCCAAGTTATAACGCCCTGTTTGTCAGCTTCTCTGCAGAGGGGTGTGACTCTCCCTGTTATCTCCAGCAGTGAACCTGCTGATTTGTAAAAGTTCTCTGGAGACTAAGGTATGAGTTGTTTGCTATTCATTCCCTCTGAATAAGCCCGTCCTCAGCCAGCCGCTCTGACAATACCTGCAGGGTGTAGGAGTTGTTGTACAGGAGTTTAACATTCACATCATTGCCATTAGTCGTGCATTTCCCGTAATTGCCGCCCAGGCGATTCACCTCATCCTGTGGACACAGAAAGGAGGTGTGAGTGATTAGGAGCTTTAATTGGACCTAGCCATCACCATCTAAACTTAACTGGACGGAGCATCATATAAAGGACAGGAAATGTAGTAATGTATGTGAGCGGCTAAGCTATACCTTGCTAATAAAATATATACAGGAACAGGGCAAAGGCAGGAGAGTGCACGTGGTCAGTGCCTGTGGTGTATCTGACAAAGCAGTAACTCATCACGTCAAAATAACTAAATCACTTCTGAATGTTCTCATACTAAGATACACGTGCAGTTCCCTTTACAGGGCTGGAACAAGATGTAAGAGGTGCAAGAGCCTCAGTGTACAACAAATCGGGCCCCAGTGTACTGAGGACCAAAAGGCCACTTGCGCATTTGCAGTAATTTTGTTTTACCCATGGGAACCTGAGCACAGCGGAGAGAGGAAAGAGGCGTGCATAAATGCACACGCAGAGACAAGAAGCGAACACAAGAGTCCCACAAGTCTGTTGGATGAGTCAGTCCCACTGTTCAGCTCCTCACAACTTTCTGTGACCAGAAGGAACAGAACCAACGCTCTTGAGCAAGTGGCTAACCTGCTGAATGCCTATGGTAGTTGCAATGCCTGGTCTGATGTCAAAGCCTTCATGCTCCAGGAATGGTGTCTGATTGTGGTTGTGTATCATCACTTTCACACCTGCTACTGTCGACAAGAGTGGGATGTGATCCTTCTGCTCTGCTCTCAGGATAAGGGAAAGTCCTGCAAACCAAAGAAAAGGGAAGCATATAACAACTTATTCTGGGCCAAAATAGGAACACCACTGTGTCTTAAAAGTCTCAGCACTCATCAAATTGCTGTCTCAGCTCACAGAAGAGCCATTCTTTTTCCTTACAGATCTGGTGAGTGGTCAGGTAGCGATTGCACCAGCCTATTTCAAAATTGTAATAATATTCTGCTTGAAAACTAAAACCATATTCTTCTTGCTATAAGGTAAGATATGGTTGATATGGCCACCATATACATGTGTCTAGTGAAGCTAGAAAATATAGTATATAATTTGTGCCACCAAACAGAAGAGAGGGCTATATGTCAGTAAGTCATCCATAAAAGACATATTTAACCTATTGTCAAATTATATTAACTTTAGCTCTTCTTCCCACCCTTTGCCAAATAACATACCGTAAGGAATTCCTGGTTTTGTAGCTGTCCAAAAAGAGTCTGTTCCCTTGCTGTTAAAAGTATAGCAGCTTCCAAAGACGGGGTGGTGAAAGTGAACATAGTCACTGAAATCAAGAGAGATTTTGATGGGTTTTAATATGAGTGCAGCAATACCTTTACGCCTATGTAGGATGCGGGTTTTTTTATACGTGTGTGTGTGTACGTACGGGAGTGCCTACGGGAGACGGTTGTTAACTCACTGGACACAAGGAAAAAATCTGGTGCACAGGGATTCACTGTTCACCTGAAGTTACAGCCAGAGCAGCAAACGCAGGAGTTAAGTTCAAAGTTCTGACTTGCTTTTCTCTCCACCAAGTCGACTAAATTTTTTCCTGCTTATTCCAATACGGCAGGTTGAATTTCTATGCTCTAATCAATAGGAGAATAGTTTCTGTGTCCCAAGTCCTTGAGTTCTGCTGAAATCACAGTTATCGTCTCAAGAAGTGACGTACCTGGGTCTGCAGGGCTCCCCATCGTACTGACAGGAGTAGACCATATCTTCTATTTGCTCCTCGTGATCAGAAATGTTGATTATAACTGGTAGCTGGGACATGATATTCATGTAGTGAAACCTGTACCATTCAAGAATTGCATCCATCCCAGATGAATAGGTCTTGTAGAAGCAATTCCCACCTGTGGCATTGCACTGGAGGAAAAGAAGAGAGGGAGCCATTCAGCACAGCCAGGACAGGACGGCCTAAGGGTAACAGAGAGCAGGCGGTAAAGGCAATATTGGATACAGGGACAAGAGGAACCCTTCTTTTTTCCAGAAAGTGAAGTCTCTGATAATTTTGGTTATCACAGGATGGCTGAGGTTGGAAGGGACATCTGGAGGTCATCTTATTACGTGCTAAGCACCTTCTCTCCCTGACGCTGAATTTGTTGTGCTACTTCATCTCAGGGGAATGAGCGCAGGGGAAGAGAGGCAGGAGAAGAGAGCAGACAAGCAAACTCAGGTGTCCTGGAAGAAGGAAGGACAGGGCTGGTGGGAATTCTCTAGGACCCATGAATCATGAACCAAGTCCTGAGACACCTTCTTTGTTGTTACTCAGGCGCTGGGTGAACACCCACAGCTTCTGGTGAAAGTGTGCCTGGGGAAGGACTGCAGGACAGGGCAGGACGATAATAATCAGGCAAAAATCGCTGGCCTTTCGAGCCACATTAATCTTTCTCTCATAGCTTCTGCTCTTAGATCTATGTAAACCTTGTTTTTCATATGAAGAATATGAAGCATTTGCATTCTTCTCCAAGGTCACAGATGCACATTCATTGTGCTCATCCTTTTAATTTGTTATTGCCATCTTTTGTTTTATCTGCAACATTTCTAATGCCGTCAGCACCACAGCATTGAGACACTGAGGGAGCCCTCACATATTGTTTCTCTGTTATTTCAAGGCTCACCTGCTTAGTCTAGATGTTTTGTATATTTTTAGAAAGGGGTACAATGATTCCCATAGCCTGCTGATATCATTATCTACTGAATTTATCACAGGCAGAAGGATTTCACAAGTGGGTGGGCTGCATAAGATCATTGATATTGCTGTTCTTCCACTTCACATGAATCCTGACAATCAGCATGAACTGTGAGAGGTAGGGATGGACTCTCCAGAAACATCCTCCAAGCTATCATTACACAGCACTGAAAATAGCCTTTTTTTCACTAATTTTTTGCATGTACCTTGTGAGATCTTAGTCAGGGCCCTGAGTGCACTGTTAGGACTTAGTGGCCCTGAGCAGCCTCACCTGGGACATCCACCCATGCTCTCCACCTGTTCATTTAAGCTCATTTAACGGGCTCATTTAAGCTCAGCTGGAGCCTTCAGCCCCTATTTGGGCTGTGCTATAGGGCTGCTGCTTCCCAGCTAGGCTGCCGCTGCGCTCCTGCCTCGCTGTGGACCCTGTTGATCCAGTGGGCTGACTTCATGACCCCATCTTAAACCTGCCTCGTTGCCACCAACTTGCCTGATGAGCTGGACTCTTGGTTGGACCTGGTCACCACCTGTGAGCTTTCTCCGCTTGCTGGCTCAGGTACTGTGGGAAGGGGACCCATCCTGCCCTGCTAGCAGGGTCCCCCTCTGCCCCAATCCCTCAGGGAACAGCCAGTTCTTGCTGCTCCTGTCTGTAGCCAGGTTAAAACCTCAAAGGGGACACGCACTTACCAGCCTGAAGCCCACGCTGGAATGCCTCCTCCCTGACCCGTTATTGCGGTCAAACATTCTCAAGAGTGAGAAGTTTTGGCTCAGCTTGAAGCTAGATGTGCTGAGATTGCCTATGCTAGACAAGTCTTTTATGCGGATGTTTTTCTCATTCATGTGGAATAGGCTGGCTGATGTGTTGACGCCATACAAAAAAGTGATTGATTCCTCTGCCATGCGATCCAGTTGAACTAAATGTTCACTAACCAGCTCAAATCTGCAAGGAACAGAAATATTAGCTCTTTGTGAATATCCACATTTCTATTAGACAAAAGCACTTTATTTTATGTACCTTCGCAGTATCTATAGAAAGGCTGCTCCTGGTTTCTGCAGACCTTGATGTCTGCATGAGAAAAGTCAGCAATTATGGCGTCTATGCTTAGCATACCTAAGTCCAATAAATTATTTTATCAGAAGCTCCAGTAGCTGCATTTCCAGTTTCTGGATCCTTCACTGAAAATCTCAGAACTTGTAGCTGTGCAGCATCAGCTGCACAAACTGGCCTTCCTGTCAGCCAATTAGATAATTATTCTGAGGAAATCACACAATTCTTTTACTATGTAACTTGAAACTTCTTGATAACTTGCCACTACTGCATAAGCCTTGCTTGACAAGCAGAGCCATGCAGTCTTCCATAGAATTCCTATAATTTCCTTAAGGCTACTCTGTGGCACGACAAACCAAGCAGAATCGGCTCTAGCATGCACCATTCCAGAAGTGGTCCGCTTAGTTCAGAATGAATACACAGAGTAGCCACGTGTTTCAGGGAAAGACTGTTTTTATCAGAGCACAAAATCAATGAGCAGCTTGCACCAAGTCACAAGGCAGAGTTCCCTCTATCCTGACTCAGTGTGTGAAACAAACTGCTACATGCTGTTGCACAATTCCCAACAAGATCGTATCTTAAAGCCAGTTTGGAAATAACAATAGTTGCTTTCCACCTCTGGGAGGGCAGAGAGACCTCCCTCTACCTTCAGCCTCCTCCAGGCTGCACTCCTATGGTTGCTGACCTTCCCAGAACCCTTGTGAGTGTAAGGACGTGACTACAGCAAGGGGAAAGCACAGGTTACCTGTACGGGTCCAGGTTGCAGATGGTAATTGCTGGAAACATCTTGGGCTCTGAATGCATGGACATGGTCAGGACAACAGGGTAGGCCCAGTACTGGCTAAACATAAGCGCAAATTGCCAGTATAACATGCCAAAGCTGGCAAGTAAAAGCAGAGTCCAAAAAGCTGTTTTCATCCTGTTGCTGTCCGAGCATACAAGGCGGATGGTGCCGTGGATTGTTGTGTTCTTACAGAAGAACTCAAACATATCCTTGAAGGAATCATAAAACTCAATCAAGCCTTCTTTCTTTTCTTCTTCTTCTCTTGCCGTTTCCTGCTCCATCCTCTAAGTCTCTTTCTGTTCAATAAAAAAGAAAAAAAAAATCTTATTAGCTTATTAGAAAATCCACAGCCAAACAAGGCAGCAATGACTTGTTACTTGCAAAAGCTGAAAATAACTGTGAGCTGACACTCGTCTGTCTTTCCAGAGTTTGGACACCATGAAGCAGCAAAGAGATCAAATGTTCTTCCTGCTGCTGCCTAAGTAACTTGAGGGATTCTACCACGCTTACACTATGACTGCTCTGTGAGCATGGATATGCAAAGTTAGTGACTAATAGACAAGTTGATGAGAAATCTGCAGCCAAAGGGGTGTGTAGTTGTCTTTCTAAGAACACCAAGGACCAAGATTCGGTTCTGAAACATTATGTCACCGTGCATTAACACAGATCAGTAGCTAATTCCTGCTTATGAGTACGTTGCTAGTGAAACATGCTGGCCTACAGGCCAGAACTAGCAATATGGCTTTATCCTTATGTCAAGGAATCTGAATAAATCCAACTTTCAAGTGAACGAAAGGGATAAATAAGAAATATTAATTACTGCTATTAACAGAAATGTTGCCACCTATCTCTTACATAAATGGTTTCTCCCAGGAATCTAAAAATCTTGTCCTTCTCTCTATTTTACAGAAGTGAAAAGAAAGCACAGAAACTGAAAATCACCCAAGAAGAGTCGCATAACTGGAAATCAGAACCCATATCTCCTTTGTGACAGTAAGTAAAACATCTGCTATGCTACACTAGATAATTTCAGACTTGATGCTGATGAGAGTGTGAATGTTACTTGTTTTAGGCAGCACAGACTGAGGACATCTTCCTAGATTTTAGTACCAGTTTGGGACATGAGACTATTGTTGACATACTTCCACTTACTGAACATGACATCAAGTCCTGTAATACGTGAGTTTCCAACATTACAGCACTCTGTGAATCACCCCACCTATTATGCTATTAAGAGAAGTTTACTGAGTACACCACTTTGGTCCAACCTTAACTCCAAATAAAAAAATCTTAGAGTAACAGAGTTTGAAGACAAAATGAGGAGCGCACAAATAACTAAAGAGCTGTGGCAAGTGGGCTATGTGATAAGGAATGGAAAGCTCAAGCCCTTTAATGAGCTATGGGCCTTGAAGTGTCTGGCGGTGGCTCGGTCCTGGGTGCCACTGAGGTTGGCACAGCTCAGCCGACAGACTCTAGTGCCCTGACCTGCGATGCCCTCATCCTCACCTAGACTTCCCTGTTTTACACACGGCTTTATTTCAATGGCCCTTGGAATAGGGCTCTTCATATGAAACGATATCGTATAGTCACAGGCTGCTAAGACAGTCTCTTCAGCTGTGTCTACTCATGTCAGAAAGATGAGGAACAGTCCTTAAACAGTGAAGAGCACTCCAAAAGCTGTATGCCTGGTTAGCTTTAAAATAGACCGAAAATGTGTATTACCTGACAAGGAAACCCATTTTCTCCTAAGTTATTTTCCCCAAAGGCCATAACACACAACATGTTTGCATTTTCTAAGGTATTGTTTAACTATCATACAAAATTAACTCAAAGGCATACACACTCCCTTTATACTTTCATAATTAAACATGACAAATGATTTTTTTCAAATTTCTCCGGTATATTTGCCATTGAATGAGTACAGGAAACCCAAGAAAAATGAAATATTTAAAAAAGGGCATGAACAATTCAAAGAAAACATGTGTGATGAAGAATCTAAATGGGAAATGAGCAATTCCACTTTTGCTTCAAGGAAATACTGTTTTCCTGCATTGTGCGCATACAGTCAAACCGTTACTCCCACACCGACTACACAGAGCCACGGTACTCTGAACCACTGGTTACAAATTTTATCCTCCCACCTCTGAGTGCTTCTTCAGCCAAAAATGACTATCTGTGGCAATCTCCACAAATTAATCCATGGTAGCCTTGCTACCCTCTGTTGTTACACATTTTTCAGATTCATCTTTTATGCTTTACCTTTTTGTTATTCAATCCTTTCTTTCTCATTTTGGTTAGATAAGAATAAATGAAAATAAGTCTGCACTGTATGTTAAGAAATATATTGAATGAATCCTTAAATATTGATAGTATTTTAAGACAGAAATGAAAATTGTGTGAGACTAAACCAGGAAAATTTGTTCCTGTTGTATTAATCTCGCTTGTCAGCCCTGCTCTAATGAGAAAAAGCATAATAAAAGGCAGTAGTTACCAAAAGTGAAAGCTAAATCAAAACTATCAAACAAACTTTTTCTAGGTATAATTTTGAATATAAAAAACCACCCGTAAACATTCAAACCATGGCTTTAGAGACAACCCACAGCTTTCAGACATTCTGATTTGGCTTTTAAGGCTATGGCTAGTTAGTTCATACCATTTGAATCCGCATTCTTAAAATAACTAGAATGAAAAAGCACACGATAACGCAAAATAACAGCGGAAATCTTTCAAAACACACGTGTGTACAGGCAACAGAAGATCCTCTCTCCACTGGTTTCCCAGATCAGCCTACCACTAATTTATTTAATATAGCAATTGCAGTCAGGGACTTGACAAAATGCGTAACAGCAACAGTGAGCAATTGCCTGCCTTGTCTGTGGGAAATGCCTGGAGAGAGGCTGCAGGTTATAAGAAAGTCAATGGAAGTCACAGAGCAGTGGCAGACGAGTATATGCCCATGTTATTATCACAGCAACTCAATGCTCAACACACACTGAACACTCACACATGAATGCCATGTAGACAAACACCTAACCATGTGGGTAGGTATCCATATCTACATATCAATCACACATCTATACAGAAATACACAGTAAAACAACTAAGACCAAATTGCAAAACGCCCCACTGTACCTTGGCAGAAACTCTATCTTTGAGTGTTTAGAGTAGCCACTAAACTCAGCCTTCGGCTTTATCCTGAACAGAAGACAATGGTCCAAAGCTTCCAGATCTCCTTTTCTAACTGGAGACACCCTGGGAGCTGTCTGGCCTATATGGATCAAATCGATGACATCAAAAGGGGCAGGACTTGAGAAACAGATCATGGAAATTATTCAAAGCATGATGCAGGGAATAATAGGAAGTGAATGAACTGGACAAACTAGTTAACATTAAGGTTACGCTTGAGTTAAAGTTGGTTTGAGTGGTGCTGCTGTGTTCTCTTTTTTTTTTAATGGTTAGAATAGCTTTTTATCCATAATTTCTATAAACACTTAGGGAAGTAACCATGGGTCCTGTAAGGTTCTTCCCGCTCTGAACTTTCCCATCAAGGAATTAGCATTCTGCCTTCTTTTCGTGGTTTCCGGAGGCTTGCATGATCACTAGTAATTGAAGCCATTAAGGTTTCCACAGGTGTGCTTGAGGAATTACATACCTCAGTGTAATCTGAAATGATCAGCTACTCGGTCTAAGGCACACGTGGCAGTGGATTTCTTCCTGGTTCTCCATGACTCTTGCTCACCTGCAGTGGGTTTTCCCATACCCATAAAGAATATAACTCTTCAGATGTTAAGGCTTGAATAGACTAAATCAACCATGACACTCGGCTAAAGTCAGAACACCCTGGTTTTGTAATACTGCTTATTTAAGACCTCCGTAAGTAATACAGAAGTAGATTCAGGACTCTGGGACTGCTAAAACACAAGCACCTTGGATTGTTGCTCAATTAGTACTGACAGCTGCCCAGTTGGAAAACAGCTCTGCAATGGTTTTGCAAGAAGCTCGTTATATGAAAATATTAATAGTCTGGATACGGATAATGTTTAGAGCTCCATATCAGACCAGCAGAGCTCCCGCCTGCCTTTTAAAATTGGCTGGAACTGGATTTTCTTTTACATTGGAAGTTGAGAAATACTGTCATTTGCAAAGACAATTGCAATTTCTTGTGAAATTGAATTCAAAAAGAAGGGAGAAAGGACACAGATCAGGGAAAATATACTCTTCTGGTTTTGACCGATTTCAATCCTGCTTAGATTTTTAACAATTGTTTTGTGCTGGATTATGTTTTAGAAAACCAAAACATGTAGAATGTTCACCTCAAATTTTAAAATTATTATTTGAAAAGATGAGAATCCTATTAAACAGCTGCTATTAGTGTGTTTTAACCCTCTTTGGTATTAAAAGGAAATGTCACAAAATGTACTCGGAAAATGTTTTCCATTTTTAAAAAAGACAGTGTTTGGGGCTGTAAAAATTTAACTTTTGATTTAAAAAAAAATGCAGTTTGCTCTTGAATGAACAGCTACCACAGAGCCATTTGCACTGATTCATGAAAAGGCAAGTAGTTAAATTATCGTTAAAAAACTCAGAACACTGAAAACCTAATTCTGTCACGTCCATTTATCTGTCCCCCACCCTTCTTTCTCTCTTCATTTTATATTGTGCAATAGAAAATGACAACAATAAATTCTTGACAATGAAATTATTGCACAATGAACATACACAAGACAAATTCTGTTGTTTCATTATGGCTGCAGGCCTCAGTGTAGAGATTCTCTGGCAACACATCAGAACAATACCTTCTGAGCCAGCCATGAATTTTTCCTGCAGGAAATGGAGAAGAACTGGATATACAGACAACGCTGACCCTCAAGCAAGATACCATTTCTGTTTGCACTTGCTCGTTTGTTATCCTGTATCCTGAACTGGGAGGAGCAGGGAAGAGAACTCTCTCTGGTTAAAAAGTAAGTTGGCGTTTCTTTCAAAATACAGAAACAGATTATGGAGATAACGTTCATGAGAAAGTCCTTTAGGGTTGCAAAAAGACTATGCTATAATTATTTTCAGTGGGGCAGAAAATGTTTATTAGTGCTCGTAGTACCGTAATGGGGGGAAGGAGTAAGAATATTGCATGCCCTGTAGAGCAGCAGCAAATATCAGCAGATGAATACACCCTCTGGACAGGTTATGCTTTACACAGAAGGATGCCTCCCACAACTTTTCAAACCCCTTTCCCTAAATTGCAATTTGTTTCCCAATTAGGCTTAATGGAATCACATCCCATCTTGTTGACCAAGACTGTACAGGTAAACAAAATAAAGGGATCTCGTCTTTTTGCTTTTAAGCTTTTACACATTGCTGTCACGTGTTAAAGGAACTGTCCGAACTCCCCACTCTTGACCCTTGGCTCTGCGTGAGCCTTGATAATTGGGCATGCTCAGCATGGACGATAATACAATTCTCACCCATTTCATAGACTACTGAAACAGAAATTAAAATCACGACTGTACAAACATGTCTTTGAATATGTGCCTGTCTAATATCAGCACCAGCTAAGAGTAACAGGAGAGAGAGAGGTACAAAGAGTATCCTGCAGGCAGAGAGAAGAGACTTTTTCTACTTCGCACGGGCCAAGAGTTACTCAGTGAATTAATGTTCTTTGTGGAATGAGCTCAGCCACTTACAGAAATCTACCAGACAATCATATTTTTTCTTTTATCCGTGAATATTTCCTTACAGCACATGAAAAAAAGTGCTGCTCTCTATAGAGCAAACATCTCTTGTAACTCTGATATTGGCTATCATTAGACACTAAGCAGATGAGCAGCACAGACAATGTCCACCATGTCGAATATTTGGTGTGCCTGCCCCTTACTACATTTACTGTTTACAGGCTTGAGTGAAAGGGTCACAGAGATTAAACTGGAGAAGGTTAGTGATGATCTCTAGCTAGTCACTCTTGCCGTGACAGGCTAGTCCTCTAGAGCTCAAATATTAATATTTTGCCCTATCTCATTTTAAATGTCCAGAACAAGAGGTGCCAGACTGTCTGGACTTCTTGTCAGAACACTGAATTGCAGTGAGATGAGTCTGACCTGACAGATAAATCACTTTATTTTTTTTTGGCTTACACAGGAACAGCAGAGGACACTTTAGCTACTCGTTCATGAAAACTTTCACAGTTTGTTGAAAACCGCTTGTACTGAGAAGCCAAAAACAAATCAGCAAACTGAAATGACACATTAACATCCCCCCACTTCTAGCAGCTTTCCCTGCTGCCATACCAAACTGTAAACTTCACCGTAATTTGCTGTCCACTAACCACACAAACTGTCTTTCAGTTATTAACTTTCTCCCTTGCTGCATTTGCTTCATATTATCGTGCTCTCACGCTGAAGTGTTTCATTACTTTCTATTATTCCTCAACTCGCCTGTGTCTTACAGACATTCCCCGCTCTTTTCTCTGTATTCTTCAGTCTGCGAGCTGAGAAAAGCGGCCTTTGGCATCCACTTCTCCGGCAGTGGAAGGGATACGGAGCAGATCCTTCACCCTTCTGCCTTCAGCAGGCTTTGTAGATCTACAGTTTAATCTTGGTTTTTAGCAAATCTTGCTTTACTCACGTCACTTGTTCCTGCATGAATGGCGCTTATTCTCCTGGAATGCTCCAGGTTACTCTGTCAAACCATCTTCCCACATTTTCTCCCATTACACGGGACACGGCATACCAACCCAGTTTTTCTCTCTCCAAAATCAGTGCGACCTGCCTCCTCTGGTTTTGTGGAAACTCCCTCACCGTGCTTTCTTCACGGCCACTGGATGAGCCAGTCTATTCCTCCTCCCACTCAAAGGCAGACAAACTTCTGTGGGCAACTACAGAAAAAGGAAACTCCCAGTGTTCCCCCTGCATTTTTTGGTTAGCTGTGCTGTGCATGGACTTGAACAGGCACGCGTCAGGCTCTGCTGCCTGTATTTTTTCCCAGTTCTTACTAGCCAGAACAACTTTGTTGTCTTTTCAAAGCAGAATGCAAAATCGTTTCTCTGCTGTCCCGCTGGAGGAAGGAGCAGTACTTGGAGGTATTCTGGAAGTGCTGACAGCTTGTGCGGTCCTATGCAAGAGGCAGAACAAAGGCAGTCCCTGCCCTGGAGAGCTTTCAAACATTGCTTAATGTCTCCTTTTGATCTTGCCCCAAATGTTGCTGAACGAACTCTGATTTTCAGACGTTTCCCTCATCTCCTGGAATCTCTGTTGAAGCTTTGTTCACCAAAATCCTTCTGGGAATCCCAATATTCATTGTTTTGCTTGTGTGATGCTTTGAACCATGGCTGGGCGGATTTATATCTTGAAACCACCATGACCTATGCCTGCAAAAATAGGATAGCATTGGTGTACCTCGGCATCCCTTTTTCACTGGTTTCCACCTACCTAAAGCAACTCCAACTGCTGCAAAGGCTGCCAAACCTGCTCAAGGAAGAGCGTAAATACTCCTTAACTTGTGTGGAGCTCCCTAGTGCTCTGGTTTTATCACCAGCAGTGCCTGAGTTAGCAAGTCTAAAGCTGGCTGGCACATCCTTACAAAACCCAGAAATCACAGCAATGAGTACATGCATATTCTGCTCGTCACCAGCCATTTAAGCATTCCTTAATTACACCTCTTGTTATGAAGAGGCCCTACGTAACCCCTGCTTTTCATCAAGCCTCCACCAGAGGCGCATAGGGTTAAAAATGCAGCCTCAGTAGCAAAATCCTGCTTGCTTCCAGTATGACCAAGCATTCATTTCCACTCACTCACCTTTCTGAGTAAGACGACTGTAGCTCCTCCTGTCATCCCTCTGGGGTAACACCTGCTTTTTTGTTTCTCTTCCTGTTCTCTGTTCTTGTTTCTTTAGTCACAGGCCTTCACAGATGATGTTCTTGCCTGTTCCAACCTGTCAACCCTTCAGCTAATTTCGAAGATTCACAAGCTGGTGAAATCCTGCTTGCTACTGGACTTTTTTTTAATCCTGCTCCAGCTCAGATGCAGTATCAGTAGGAACGCTGATGCAATTAGAACTGACAGAGGCTGAAGAACATCAGTAAAAGCTTCTTGTTCTGTTGACATGCAAGATGCAATCATCCTGGAATCACAGATACCATAACTCCACCGGAAATGAAGCCCAAATCTTCCCAAGCAGTTGTCCAAGCTCCTGGAGAAAGTGGTAGATAGTACGTCTTCTCCTCTCTTTTGGCAATAGGCAAGTAGATCTCTCCTGGCGATCCTCACTCCTCTTGGTACTTGGCAGAGCGATTGCAATGCAATGCTTGGTAGGAATTCACTGGGGTTAATCAATCCAGTAACTTCAGGCTCTCCTATTGGGAACTAGAACAGATGTCAACAAGAGGAAGAGGGACTATAGTATGGCAGCGAGGAAGGAGGGGAATGAAGAAACCAGGAACAAACTGCGCAATGGCAAAACAGTCATTAGCAAATCAGTAACTGAAACTAGCTATTACATAAGTGGCTGTGTCAGCTGTCATACCTCTTTAGATGGATGCTTTTTGGGTTAAATTTAGGTACAATGTTATATTTTCCATTAGCAACCTCTGAAGGCTTCCTTCTCCTTCTCATAGAACAGTTCTATCCATGCCTGAGTCGGTAATTGCAAAGTCATAGACCTGGTGCCCGAACAGCAAATGTGCAAACAGCTCTATACAGGCCACTGGTGCTGAAAACTTTAAGAAGCATAGTAATAATCCTCTGAATGCAGGTAAACCCTCAGGGAAGCATTCCGGACGAAAAGAAGACCTGGCTTTAAAAACCAGATAATTTTGCAACCTTTAAATGATTCCAAAGGCGATCCAAAACACTTGGCCGATGTAAGGATTGCATAGATGACTTCTTTTTGATTCATTCAAACTTGCAGGTTATCTGGGAAGACCCATGAATGTCTCTGTGCTCCGAGTCTGTTTGCTCAGGTGTCTGGGCTGTGCTTATTCACGTGGAAAGCACTGTAGTTAGCCAGGAAGCCCTACGATTTGCTATTAATCACTTGTTTTTATTTTTTTTTTCATGCCTAGGAAAGCTTTATTAGCCAACCAAAGAGTAGAACTGCTGCCATGTGACTTCCAAGACCCGTACCTCACCATGAGTAATGTGGAGTGAATAGTCCACCTGAACAGCACAACTAGTCCTGGTTTGACCCATTCAGCACTAACAAAAACCCCCCACAGAAGTCCCCAAGCAACCCCCAGAATCTGATTCCCCCAAAAGTTAGGAATGGTTTGTAACCAAAAGGAGTTAAATTGAGCTAGTGATGTTTCCCCCCTGAATTTACCATATAAAACTCAAATGAAGGCAGAAGTCTGCAAACTCTTCACAACCGTTTGTTCAAAGTCTATGTCCTGTTTGCTGGAGGGTCCCTGCTTGCCAAGGAGATTTTGTGCAGTCTCTAGCACATTTAAAACAAACTAACAAACAAACAAAAAAAATCCCCCAACTAAACCAAAACTCAAATGCAACAAGAAGATATTACATTTTCCCTGTCCACCGGCATCTCAAAAGCAATGGCAATAAACACAAAACTCCACCCCCAGACAAGGGTAGAGCCTGCCACAACATGGACAGAGAAATACCAACTTGAAAGCCTTAAGCTCTTGAACTTCTCTCTTCTCTTGCTGTGCAATCTTGGGCAAAACTTTCTGCCTCTCTGTTGCTTCATCTCTGAAATAGACATAATGACACTTTGCAGCATTGTTGAGAGGGTTAATTGGTGTTTGTATAAAGCTTTGGTGATGTAAGCTGCCATGTAAGCATGATGATGACTATTGCTTTGATACTGCTTGTTAATTGCAACAGGATGGGTTGTAGTCATGCTACGGTATTTAAAAATATGTTTTTAAGAGATATTCCTAGATCTCATCTGATATTTGAAGATGATCAGTACTTACTCCTGTATTAGACAAACAGGTGACCAAATTCTTTGTGCATTTAACAATCCTGTAGATGCTTTCCAACAACATGCAAGGGCTGCTACGTGCATTAGAACCCACACATTTTGGCCTTTAGCTCTCGGCCTCATCAAATAAGGCCCATTGCTTAACAGAATAGACTTCCTTCTCACTCCATCAGCATGAGAGGATAAGATCTGGAGATTATTTTCACTTCTAGGCACATTTGTCATAGAGGTCTATAGATCAAGAACACTTGTAATTTGCATTTGCTATGCAGGCCATTTAATACACCTCCAGAAGTGAATGTACATCACGAGGGCTTATATCCTTTACCTGGTATTTTTTCTGAAGTTCTCTCTCCTCTTTGAGAGAGAACACATTCACCCGTCACACAAGGACTGACAGTTAGGCCTACAAGGCAAGGAATGCATTTTGTACCACTGGCAGACATAAATTCTAAACATTATTTGTGCCAATACTTGGAAAAGTCTTCCCTCTTCCTCTTCAAGGATGTGTCTTCCTGCAAGGCTGCAGCATCTCCAGAAGCTTGCATCAGTAAGCAAACTGTTTATCGGCTCCTGAACTGATTAGAATCTGGCTATAAAAGACTGCATCTGCTTCTACGCTGCTCCAACCATTCTGGGGCATTCAGTGTGTGCCCATTTCTCTTTGTGGGCATAAAGAAAAAAAAACAGATCAGAAGGTGGAGTGGGAGAGCCAGGATTTACAACTCAGGCTAAGTTTTGCAGGTACTCTGTGTTGCTTATTAAGCTCTATAAGGGAAATGTTTTATCATTGAAAGGCTCAATGCCTCCTTTCAGCCCTGGAGACAGTTATTCTAGGTAAGGCAGAGGCATTTTTGTCAAAGAAATTCAGCAAAGCAGGCCATTCAATGAGGCTCATTTTGTGTCTAACCAGAGGAGAACAAACCACTTGTCAGCTCAGGCAGATCTTTCTGCAGGACTAAAAATTTTAAAACAAGAAAAAAACCATTTAGACACAAAACCTTGCCATGAAACAGCAAATGATCTCTGTGAAGAATGATTATCTACAGAGATGTGTGTAGAGATTACCTGCCTTTAAAGGCAGTTCAGCAGTAATGAAACCACAGCCATTATAATGGCTTTTGAAGGCATACATCCATCTTGCAAGGTAATAGCTTAATAACATTCTAATGCTAGGCATGCCGTACTTTAGATATAAAGAGCAATGTAATCATACAAATGTCAAATACTAAAGCAGAGAACGCGGAAGCAGTGAAAGGCTCTGAGTGAAAGTCATGAACAGCAAGGAGAAACTGGTATGTCATACTGTTTGCCTTTGCATCTTAAGGTGATGTCATTGGAAGGCCACTGATGGCTGTGTACCAATTATCATTTGGGAAACACAGGATGGAGAGGTAAATGGGAACTGGATCCTGATAATGGAGCTCCTTGCCTAGTACCAGTGGAATAAATAAGGAAGAGGACTGACCTTTCCTCTTTCTGACTCAGAAACATGCCAGAATTATTTTTTAAGTAATACTATCTCCTTGTCAATCATCATAAAGGAGGTCATGCCCAACCTTAGCCAGGCAGAAGAGGAAATCAAAGGGAAAAAAGCCCTAGATTCAGTAAGTTATCAGGAATTTATCAGTGCTTAGGTTAAATTGTCTATCTTTTTATTTGGGACACCTAAGGCTGTCTGATTGCCTGCTGTCTCTGCAATTCAGACAGTAGAAAATGAAGTAAATCACAAAAAGTATGATGCCTGGAAATATTAACCTGTCCTATGAATAAGCAACATTGATCATTATCATAACAGCAATGATTATGGAAAACAAAGATTATGATTCATGTTTGGCACTTGCTGATGTGGAACCTTTAGTCCAGAGAGCTCAAAACAGGTGACACTTACCAAATGATTAAGTATGCATGCTTCCAGTAAAACTAGATAAATAATATTATCCTTCCTTTATACAATAAGAAAAATGGAGCTTCAAAACAATTAAATGATTTCCTCATGATCAACAATGAATCAGTGAGGCTCAGGAAGCATCACAGCCCTTCTCTGAAACTCAAGATAATCACCCATGTTGAAGCTACTTATGAACACGTTATCAGTTTCCATTTAAAAAATGGTAAGGATTGGTTTCCTGGGGAATCAAAGAGTTTGAGGAATTCTACAAAATAATATAGTTCTACTAGATAATACTACACTATACTTCTGTAATACTATGAAACAAACATGCACTATAGCGACAAAACATTCACCGAAGGAAAGTTTCTCAGTAAAAGGCAATACGGTATTTAAAGCAATAAACTCCCTCAGAAGGACAAAGAACCAAAAATAAGAAAAAACAAATAAACACACAATACCTCTAAATTGTCTTTTGACCAAAGATTAAGAGAGACCCAACTTGGCAGCACTTTATAGGAAAGTCAAAACAAAACCCCCTACATGGTTTCATCCGTCGATGAAGTGGAACTGCTTTTAGCTGGGAAAGCAGCAAGATGTTTTAATGCAAATGACGTTGCTCATAGTTTAGACCTGGAAGTGATGCATCTCATATGCACTTGAAATTGGAGGGGAATTCAGGAAGGCAGGATATAATTACTTGAACTAAATCTGGCCAAGACATTAGCATTAGTGTCCTGTACTCTTACAAAAAGATCTCTGAAGGATTATTGGTCAAGCATCTCTCTTGGTTTGAATGCAAGGTCAGACAGTCGAAAATATTTAATCAGTCAGTGCCGTGTTACACACATGACCCTGGGACAGTGATTTAGTTTCTCAATGTGACAGTTCTCATCTGCACACATGTAGTTACAGTTGCAGCACGTTCAGGTATCGGTGATGGGAAACGCACTATAGATTGAACAGTAAATATCCTTCTGCTTTTAAGAGGGTTCAGAATTCCAAATTTCTTTTGTTGAAAGCCCCTCCCAAAAAAAGAAAAAACCCTGACACCTTGTAAAAGTTTTGCATTCACCCAAAATGAAGAAATATGCTTTAAAAGGTTAAGAGTAAATAGAGTTCAGCAATATTCATGTTTAAACACAGTACAAACCCAAAACCCTAGCTAAGGCCTTTCAGATAGCAGTGTCTGGAACACGTGTGTTTCCTAGCACAAATGAAAAACAGCTTCACCAGCATCACTGAGCTCCTTGCCCTGTCTTTGGTAAACACTGACAATGGCCACGCTAATAAATGGTGCTCCCCTGCTCAAAAAGAGATAATTCTGTGGTTTCCTGAGCTAAATCACCTGTTACTCATGGGATGAATTCTTCCTTAACAACATCCTAAAGATTCATTCTTTCCTTCCCCATGGCTTTCCAAAGGTTCAGCCCCATGCCTGACTTACTTCTTTAAAGGATGAGGGGTACTGGCTTAAAACTGAAGGAGGGGAGATTTACATTAGATATAAGGAAGAAATCCTTTGCTGTGAGGGGGGGTGAGCCCCTGGCCCAGGTTGCCCAAAGAAGCTGTGGCTGCCCCATCCCTGGAGGGGTTCAAGGCCAGGTTGGACGGGGCTTGGAGCAACCTGGGCTGGTGGGAGGTGTCCCTGCCCAGGGCAGGGCGGCTAGAACTAGATGATCTTTTAAGGTCCCTTCCAACCCAAACCATTCTGTGATTCTTTCAGCTCATTCAGATCAAGATTGCGAGTCCCGTTTGTTCTGAGGCCCATAAGTATTTTTTCCCTGTTTGTTCTCTCCTTCTCTGTTCCACCGAAGCTTCTTGCCCTTCTGTCCAACTCTACCCTCACGCTTACTGTGCTTGGTAATCTCCACCCACATCTCCTACTTGGGCGTAAGACTCCCAAACCTTCTTCTTTACTGATCCCCAAGGGTTTTTCTTGCTCTGAATATTGGTTGTATCTTTGGTTATGGAGCAAGACGCAAGGCAGGATTTGCCCAACCCTTTGGTTCCCTCAGGCCCCCTGTTCTAGGAGGCTGTCAGCCACGAGAGGCCACATGGTGCTTTTCCATTTATTCACCGGGCAA
Organism: Rhinoptilus africanus; assembly: GCA_013400135.1. NCBI lineage: Eukaryota > Metazoa > Chordata > Aves > Charadriiformes > Glareolidae > Rhinoptilus > Rhinoptilus africanus. The sequence goes on from VXBO01006815.1 coordinate 479,999, forward strand.
TGATTTCTCTAATGCATCTTGCACTTGTAGGCAGTAAGCTCTTCACAGTTGGCAAATTATGCCTTTGTACATCCGAAATATTTACATGGTGCCAGCTGGCAGTGGCTTTAGACAGCAAACAAAAATGAACAGATCCGTAGTTTCACTATGCTACACATGAGGGAACAGATTATATGGACGTGTAAAGTAAGACAGTGCATTACAACTGACCCATCTTCCAATTCACAGGCTATAGAGACTGAAACATCAGTAAAGGGCCTAGGGGGTAGTTCTTTGTATTGAGGGTAGAAGTAAAGATTCCCCTTTTTTTTCACTACTTAAGCTGAGACCTATCTTGGTTATCTGAAGCAGCAATGGGTTCAATGGTCAACCCATGAGGTAACTCAAGAAAAAAACCTGCCCATTGAGTACATATGAGTTATGCAGTTAGGTCCTCTCCTGATCCCACTGTAACACGGCTGTTGGTAATAGGACTCGAAGAAATCTCAGAAAATTTCCCCGAGGATATATCAAATGTCTTTTGGGGATACAAGAACTTTCCATTTCATCAGCACGGCTGTTCTTCCAAGTGCTTTCTGTCTTTCTGGATAATCTAAACAGAGACGCTTAGCAGCCACAGAATTGCCACATTTACTGGACAAGATTACATTTGAATATATGTGAACACTAATTAACCATCACTACATTCCTCAGGGTGCATTTTCTTTCTCAAATTATTTCTTCATCCAGCAAGGTCAGCCTCAAAATACTCATTTGACTGCATATGTGGAGTAGTGCATAAAGTACTACTTTCATCTGATGGAGAAACTGAAGCAAAGGACTTACCCAAACGCACCCACAAATAGAGCAAATTCTAATTCCTGTTGTTTGCATCTGACTTGAAAATTTGTGATTCTTTTGTTATGATTACAATTAAAGGAAAATTTTATGCAATGTGAAAGTCAGACCGCTATGTAATTTTAAAGAACAATGCAAAAGGTCTGTGTCCCCAAGCACATAAAGATGTTTTCACGTCCTGTAACCACCCATGTGATCCTGCTGCGGGGCCATACAAAATTAAAAAACCAACTCCAACCTTTATGAGATAGTGAAGTGCCTCACTTGTCTCTGTCTTGGACTTAATCACCTTCCAAGCTAATTTAGCAGCATGTACTTATTTACTTGGTGCCTTTAATGTTTTAAAAACACCAATTTGGAGCTTCTAGTCACTTCCCAGGCCCAGGTTTAAAATATGCCTCCAAAACGCGACAGCAGTACAGCAAAGAGAGAGGAAATTCGACAGTGTGATTCATTTGCATGTTGGAAAACAACTGGGAAGAAACTAGTCTGAGAGAGAAGTCTCATTCTACAGTATCATTAGTGTTGAGAATAACATACCAGAAAGATGAATGGAATGTTAATGACAACACACTTATGCATGGAATACTTTGGGGTTGGGGAACATTAGGGAGAATGACAGAGGTGTAAACGTGAGCTGTGGAATCCCTTCAGCATTTTGGGGCCTTTATGACAGTCTCCAGGTTCACTTGTTTCTCACATTTCTAGACTTAGATGACTTAGTAGGAATTCCAGTGTAAATACAAAAAGGGACAAAATGGTGTGGCAGAGGAAAAAAAGGTAATTGTCCTCAGGTCAAAGGGTATAAAACTAGGGATGTATCATACTGCATGAGTTGCCATGGGGAATTTATTAGGTGAAATACATGTAGGCTAATACAGCATTCTAATAACACCTTGTATTTATAGAGTGCTTTTCATCTTGAATTATAATAATAATTTATTACAAAGAGTTCCTTCTGTTCTTCAAAACCATCAAGCATTTGTAAAGTGTGAGCTCAGATTAGATATAAGGATGAGTGAGTGTAAGAGATTAAACCAAAATTGATCAACTATTCCTTCTTTTTTTGAAGCAAACCATTATTCCTTGAAGCATTTCAAGGCAATGAAGTTAAAACAGTTCAAAGAAAAGGATACGGTTTGATAAACTTCACTAACTCATAAAGTTCTTATATGGCCACGGGTGGCACACACGAACACTTTATGTGTATGAAAGATCCTGTTATTGTGATTGAAGTCTGAGGTTAAAATGAAACTACCATGAAATTAAAATTTTTCCATCCCTCGGCAAACTGAAAATATTTTTGTTTGGTTTGTTTCTCTCTTCATGATTTCAGATTGGCATTTTTTTTCCCCCTAAAATCTCTATCACTTTCCTACTTCTAGAAAAATATTTCTTGTCCGTATTTGAAGCCTCAGTAACAAAAATTGTTACATCTCTCAGTGGGGTTCTCTAAGTCCAAACATCATTTCATTTTGCTGCACAACTGTAGCTCTCTCTGGGGTCTAAGACAACAGTTTGTGTCGACAACCCTGCCTCGGTGCTTACTACATAAATAAAAACTACATACTGCCACTAAAAAGGAACAGATGAGCTCGAGTGAGATACTCTATGAGCACACAATATTTTGTACTCCCCATTTTGTAGAAAACACGTTTCAAATATGGTTTTGGCCGAAAGGTACTGACAACACGGCAAATTCCACGCACATTAAGAGCTTCTTGCTCTTAATTAACCTCCACAAATCCATGACAGGGAGTGCAACTCTACCCCACAGCCTATGCTACTCACGACAGACAGAACTAAGAGCTGAAAAAGCCAGTGGGCTACCACTGCCCTCTGTTGGGTACGGGTGCAGAAGTGCTCAAGCACTGAGGAGAACCGTGGTCACTGCAGGAACTATTCACACGGAAGATGCCCGCAGCTTTTGGAAGCGTAAGAAAAATTCTGGCCTTTTTTTGCAGTCGTGCGGTTCCGTCTATGAGGCTGTCGCAAACTCTTTGGGCAACTCAATCGCTTTCTTTTCTGCCTTTTCATTTCACCTGATGCAATAAAGCAGCTCATTAGCCCAGGGAGAGGGGTACGCTTTCCCTTAAACTAGTATGTATCCTAAGAGTTAATGACTACAATAGAGCAGCACTGCTCTACACCTAGAGCGCTAAACGCAGATGTACAAATCAGGAACCAATGTCTTCCTTACGCTTTTAAAAATTAAATCTTGAATACCCAAACTGCAGGAATTCCCTTTCACAAACATTAACCAAGTTGGAAATTCAAATGCCAGAAAGAAAAACATTGGAAGGGAGTGGGCAAAAAATGCCTCTCGACTGGGATACAATTCAATATATAGGTGCCAAAACAAAATGCCAAAACATTGTTAACCACAAACAGGTTATTTCTTAGTCTTCTGAAGAGTAATTTTTATATTTTTTTGGTGGGGTTTGTGTGTGAACAAATACCATAGGAAATACAAGTATTCAGATTCAATAGGACTCAGGCTCAGGCTGGACTCAGCTCACCAAAGAGAACCCATTAGCCCAGCCCTGATGAAAAAGCTGGGGTGAAATCCTCAGAGAAGGGCCATCGTGACCGACGTCTGCTAAACCCCGTCTTGCACAAAGTGGCATGCAAGTAAGATTTTAGTGTAACTTACACAACGTGCTTATTGTGCCAAGAATGATGTTAAGGCCAGGTGGAATTTTGTGTTTGACCAAACACCCCACAACACCCATATTACTGAAATGTTTAATCTTTCAAGCGTAGGCATCTCCCATAATCCCTTCAGGGAAAGCCCTGTGTGCCATGGTGCTCGATGGCGAGCCAAGGATCCAAGACGGAGCAGAAGTCTGTGCTCCCTTCAACACAGCAAGATTTTGCAGCGTTTTCTCTTAAAATGGTCTGGATATGCGGTCCTAAATTAAGAGTGAACAGACACTACGCTTTCCTGTCACGTTTGGCCTCCTAACTGTAAAGGAGCGATTTGCTTTACTCTTCTTAAACGTTACTGAAGCAACAAGTGCACAAATGTCAGCTACAAAATGATCTGCTGTGGTCTTATGGGCCTACGGGTGGAATCCTGGAATAAAAAATACTGCGTGTGCGCTGAATGACTGAAAACGCGGTTGGATTTACCCTTTTTATGCGCACTGGGGATTTGAAGAAAAGACTTCTGAGACTTACAGCGAAAAACCGCATTCAACGCCATTGTGGCAGGCGGAAGCGGAAGTCACGTGAGCTGCGTGTGACGCACACGCACGCCGGAAGGGGGGCGGCTCCTTCCCGGAAGGAGAGGCCAGCGCTGCCTTGGCCCCGCCTCGCCGGGCCGCCATCTTGGCTGGGAGCCGCGGTCGGCGCCGCAGCGGGGAGGCGTGGGGGTCGCCGCCCTGCCTTGCCTGCTTTCTCCTGTGGCGCTCCCTTCCTTTCCCTTTCTCCTTCCCTCCCCTCCTTCCCTCCCTCGCTTGGCCGCCGGCTGCAGGCAGGTGGGGCGTCCCGGCCGTGGTGGGGCCTGCTCCAGCAGGGAGAGGTGAGTGGGGCCTGGGCCGGCCGGGCGAGCCCGTGTTGGAGCTGAGGGAGCCGGCTGGGCCGGGAGTGGGGCCGGGGCGCATCGCGCTGCTGGTGCTCGGCTGGCTAAACACCGGCGAGTTTATTTTTGGCTTGGTTCTCGTAAATTGTATTGTCGAGGTGGGAAGTTGGGTTTGCGGTCGCAGCTTCTGTAAATGTTGCCCTTTATTTTCCGCGTTTAAGGTGTAAATATTCTTTCAGATAAGGCCTCTGAGAGGTGTTAAAATCCCCATAGCCATGTTTAGTGCCGTAAAATATTTCAGTGTATTTTGCAGTCCGTAGTGAGGGGCGCTGTACTAAGACTGCGGAACACATAATTGAGTTAAATTAAAAAGGTATGTTTTAACCAATGTTTTAAAGTCACAACTGACTTCTTTAGAGAAAATTCTTAATTTTATGATTTCAAGAGGCGTGACTTCAAAAGTGTGACTTCCTTCAAGAAAAAATACTGTACGTTTCAAACAAGGATTTGCAGTAATTCTGACAAAAGCCAGGTTAAATGCGTTTATTTCGAGTAGGGTTTGAATATTTGGCCACATGCAATTCTCGCTTGTGGTTTAATGTTATTTCTTTAAGAAATTGCACTTGGTTGTTTGTTTAAAGTAAAGCAATAGGAAGGGCCATACGTCTTGTGTCAAGTGCTGCTATGATATTGTAAGCATTTTCTTATCTCTATACAAGTTGTTTGTAAAGTCTTTCGTTTTTGTTCTTGCTTGAATTGCCAAGTAACTTGCTACATTTCTGGGGGAAAAGTGAGTTAAATAGCAGTTGTTAATTGGTATGTGTTCTGTAGGTGCATTGTAAGGGCTAATGCTTTCTTTGTCTTGTAAGCAGCATGGAGTTTCCTTTCTTCACACTGACTTGTCTCATTTTGGATGAGGCCTTTGTTTATCTGGAAGAGAATAATCTGGCTCAGAAGTTCTCTTCTGTAAATTCAAGTGACTCTTAAGCAGGCAGCAGATTTAATTTAAAATCCTTCACCTCAAAGTCAGTAATAAGGTTACTGTGGTTTTTTAATTTGTTATTTATTTCAAATAACTGTATGTGTAGAAACAGCAAACAAATTTAAATCATGGGCAAATTCACATAATAGATATTAATTCAAACTGAAAAGGGAAATGAATTAGTCAAAAAAACTAAGCTCTTTGAAACAGTGTCATAGTGATGTGTGTTCAACCAAACACAGGGCTTGTTATTAAGAGTTCAAGTGGGTTCTATAGTGCAGTGTATTTTCATGGCAGCACTTACTGTGGTATTTAGTCAGCGGTGTTCTGGAAGGAGTATTTTCCCATTTTGGCAATATACAGAGACTTGGGAGTGTGTTAGTTGGTTGAAATTTTGCATGGTTCTTGACACTTAAAATTTATGGTAATTTAATGTATATTTAAAAAAAATAGTCTGTAAAGTAGATTTTGCAAAAATCTGGAGCTGTGTTCAATGAAGTGTAGTAGCTCTGCCTCTATTAAGATTGTACTGAGATTGTGTTTATATATATTTCTTAAAAACTAGATGAGCAACAACAGTAATAAGAGAGCACCAACGACAGCAACACAGAGACTTAAACAAGACTACCTACGAATTAAGAAAGATCCAGTGCCTTATATCTGTGCAGAGCCCCTCCCATCTAATATCCTTGAATGGTAAGAATTAGAATGAACTGTTCACACGCTTGTGGAGAGAACAAGATTTTCCAGGTCATCAAGTCTGACTCCCTCGCTCCTACAGATTGTATGAGAATATTGATCTTGGGAGGTGGAGTATGAAACTTTTGCTGAAGTGATAGAGATTTTTTTTTTTTTTCTAGAGAAGTTGGTTGATTGTGTGATGGCTTTCATGCTGTTTAAATTTCCCTCTTTGTCTTAGGCACTATGTTGTACGGGGACCTGAAATGACTCCCTATGAAGGTAAAAGCGTGTAGCAAAAGCGTGCATGTTCTTTATGTTGTGATTGATGTGCCTGAGTGATTACAGGCCTGTTTGAACGGACAAAATTTAACTACTGTAAATAGCTCAGAAAACTGTTAGTGCAGTTTTAAAGGTGTCCATGACTGGTGTGGTAGCTTGCTGAAAAGAAGTAGTGGTACCATTGTCTGTTAATAATTTTTCTGTTATAAAGGATCGTAACAAAACCATGTTTAGGTTAAACTGAAGACAGATAACTTCCTATTAAGTAATTGCTAAAGGTCTTGGAGCGGGTAACTCCCTTTACATAGTATGTGACAAAGATAGTTTCAAAAAAGCCCATTTTGTTAACACATAAATGCTCTTAGTGAACTGAGACATATACTCTCTGAATTTCTCTGGAGGAAGTGAGGAATGTAGAAGCCTTATTAATTTGTTGTAGTCGCATATTTCAGTGTCTTCTGGAGCCTCTCACAAAATGCTTTTTGAAATCGGGCTCTTCATAGGATTGTATTTGCAGGTAGCTGTGTTCCTGGAAAACTAGTCCATTTCTATTCTATTAAATACACTTTGGCTGGTTCTCCTTAAATTTATTACAGACTTGACAGCAGCAAGTACTATTTGTAATATGCATGTGAGAGAAGTGCCTCCAAAGTAACTCTGTTGCAGGTGTGCATCATTACTCCTGTGTGTTAGAGGCACAAGATGATGAGCTTGGTCTCTTCAGTGTGAGGGGGAGGAGACAAGTAAAGGGTTTTATTTGGCCCAATTTTAGTAGCAGCTTAGGACTTCATCTTCATGCAAAATAAGTAATTCATCTCTTTATGTAATGCAGGTGGCTATTATCATGGGAAACTAATATTCCCCAGAGAATTTCCTTTTAAACCTCCTAGTATTTATATGATTACACCTAACGGAAGGTTTAAGTGTAATACAAGGTAAGGATTTTCTTCTAACACTTAAGCAATTAACACCATTTTAGCAATATGTATAATGTGTAATAGTTTCAATGGCAAAAATAACACACGCTGCTTGTTTTACCCTTATGAAGGTTGTGTCTTTCAATCACTGATTTCCATCCGGACACATGGAATCCAGCTTGGTCAGTCTCGACGATCTTGACGGGCCTTCTTAGTTTTATGGTGGAAAAGGGCCCCACACTGGGCAGCATAGAGACGTCAGAGTTCACAGTAAGCTCCAGACTGTGTGATGTACCTTTTGGTCAGCTGAGGGAATGTTGAACATGACTTCGAAGTTTAAACAGCAGCAGCAGCTGGCATTTAGATATCTCATGAATGAATTATTTTGTTGCCTACTACAGATGATGAGCAGATGAATCCAGTCAATTTTAGATAGCGTGGGGATGGTGAGAGGATTTCTTAGAGAACTTGACATCCCTTTTAGTAAACAGTATGGTTAGCACTTTCTGCTTCCGTCTTTCCTCTTGACGTGTCTGCCAAGCAGGCACGCTAGTTTAGAACGCTAATCCCAGAAGATGAATTGAGAACATAACTGATGCCTAGAAATGTCTGTTGGAGTGAATAATATTGCTACGTATGAAGTTTTATATGTTAGAAACTACATGGCTAGTGGTTTGCACCATTCTTGTGGGTTGTTTAATCAAATGTTCAATTAAAGTATATTAACTTCATTTATAAGCAGCTGCTGATAATTTTTGTTTCCTCCACAGAAAAGACAGCTTGCTGCGCAAAGCTTAGCATTTAATTTAAAAGATAAAGTCTTCTGCGAGCTCTTTCCTGAAGTGGTGGAGGTAAGGGAATTCATCCATGCAATAATTTAGTTTCCTGTAATTTTTCAACTTCTCTATGTAGATCTGTAAACTAATTGTTTACAACTTCCTAGACACTGGGTACTTTTGTCAGTCTTGGAAGACTTTTAATAGGCACTTTTGCTATGTGTTAGAATGAAAACCTTGAATCTTGAAATGGAGTTGGTTTTCTGCTACCCAAAGATCCATTGTTAAGGAAATCAAATATGTGTATTTAGCATTGGTGTCACAGCCTTAACTGAGCTGTGCACGGAGCAGACATGGTTGTGGTCCCAATGTTTTAGAATTTTATGCTGTGTTTTCTTGAGTTTAGGCAGGACCAATCTTTCAGTAGTTGACACTGTCAGTCATTTGGCTGAGTTTATTTTTAGTATGTTTCATGTACGTTTTCTGAGAATTTCCTAGAAGAGTCATCAGTATCCTAGATTTGTTATTTCTCCTTTAAGATCAGAGACTGTTACTTGCAGCTTAACTTCTGAGAATGGGAGATACTTTTTTGCGTATGTATCTTCCTTGCACAACACTAACACTCTAGGTGTGTTGATGCAGTTTATGTCACTATTTATCGGTAACAGCTTAATGTCTTGTGTTCAAAACAAGCTGCAAATACAAGACTTCTGATGCAAGAATTTCTCATTTCTGGATAAAGCCTTCTCAGAAAATGTACATGTGAACGAAAAATAAACTTGGCCAAATGATTGTTAGTGTCAACTACTGAAGTAGGTTACTTTGGAAGAAGCTGGGGAGTCTGTACAAATGTATGCAATGCAGTTAATTTAGTTAAAATACCTACAATATAAAGATAACTTTATATTGATATTGAATACAAAGATATAAAGGACACCTACCATATCCTTTTCCTAAAGTCATGCAAGACTTTGGGTTCTGAAATCATTTCAAAATACCTAATAGCACCAACACTTTTGCTTCCAACTTTTCAGTTTTTTTTTTTCTTTCTCCAGGAGATTAAACAAAAACAGAAAGCACAAGAGGAGCTCAATAACAGACCTCCATCCCTCCCTTTACCAGATGTTGTCCCTGATGGGGAAGCACACTACGGTCAGAACGGAATACCCCTTCTGAATGGGCATGTACCATTGGCACCTGCAAACCATCCAGGTCTCCAGCAGGCCAATCGTAACCATGGACTTTTAGGCGGCGCTTTGGCGAACTTGTTTGTTATAGTTGGTTTTGCAGCCTTTGCCTACACAGTCAAGTATGTACTGAGAAGCATAGCGCAAGAATGAGGATAATAAAAGCAATCCAAGACCAAATTAGTGGTAGTTGCAGAATGATTGGGACTCTTTGGGCATCTGACACTGGGATAAATATTTGTTTTACCGAGTTGCAGGTAAAACAATGGTTGGCTCATGGGTTATGTTTGGGAAATGGAGTAGTTTCGATTAGTCAGAAAACTAAAAGAAGTTCTACTCGCAGATCCTCTTGTCCTCGCTACTATCTAGTAGTGGCTCACAAGCAAGTCAAAGCATTATTGATGAGATGCTAACATTTCTAGTGCTTTGATTTTTATAGCAGTTCTCCATCTGTTATTTGAAAACCTTAAGCAAATAAGGCTTTTTACTTCATTGAACAATTTTTAAAATTTCACAATTAATGCATATCGTATTTTATTTTCATTAGGGAAGAGTCTGTACAGGTGTTGAAATGATTCAAGTAGAAAGATTTCATGTGGACTTGGTAAGGGTTTGATTAATGTGAACATCGATGCTACAGAAGATTGCTGGTTTCTTTTTTAAAATAGAATGAACATCCTTGCGTTATCTAGTGAGTAGCGATTAGATGAGTGGGAAGATAACACTGTGTGTTAAATGTATTGTCTAAATTTTCACAATGTAATTGAAGGTTTTATTTGGGCTACCAGAAGTGCAGTTGTCGGCCTTTAGGAATGATTAGCAAGAAAAAGCATTTGAATCAGTCTTTAGTGGGAATACCCATATCCAGTATTGTTTTGGATTTGTTCACTTACAGATTTCCATTTGGGGAGATGTTCTGTTTGAAAGCTGTAATACTTAATTTTGATCACAAGGTGCCACTGTTGAAAAAACCAATAAAACTGCACAGACCAATGGAGAGTTGATTGTGTATTCAGAAAATCATCTCTGCATTTCTTGGGCTTTGGTAAATGAAGTAACCCTAGCCCTTGTGAAGACACAAAAGACAAATGAGTCCGAATAACAAACCAGCTTCTTCAGAGTCAACTGAATTAATCTGAAGTGTCAGTAGCTGAAGTAAACCCTTAAAATTAATTCTGCTTGCTTACTTGAAGATTTGCATAAACTCTTAAAAAAACCACCATCAAAACCCAAACCCTTCTAATTCTTCTGAGATTCTAGAAGCTTTTTGCTTTGAGGTATAAGTTCATTGCTGTTTCCCTTCAGATGATTGATGACTGAAAAACTGATGTATGTTTGAGGGATTACAGGACTGTGGATAAACACTAAAGCTCCTAGGGTAATTCAGAAGTTTGAAATTACTTTTTTAACTGAGTTTACTTGGTTTTCTCCCCCTGATTAATTTTATCCCAATGCTTTGTTTCATCAGAAGCGAACATCCTGTGCCTTTCATAATTGACAGTGATGCTTAGTTGTCTGGGGAAGAACGCAGTCACTGTTAATGGTACAACAGTCAGAGGTGATAGCAGGGTAAAAACCTCTGCATCTAACTGCATAGTCTTATTTTAAGTATTGTGAAGAGCCCAAATAAATAGTACCTCATGTATCTAAGAATTTTTTGAAACTGTTTTTATTTTCCCTTTCAGATTTGTTCTCTCTCTCTGCTTCTTCTTCGTATCTTGAATTGTAAGCAAAAATGTATTGTTAACCCATGAGCCATGCAGCTTAGAGCATCAATAAACGTGACCAATTCTCTGCAATAGGTAGGAATTATCAAAATAGCAGAACAGCTCTATACTAAAGAAATCTTAAAGCAGTTCTTACTGAGGTAAGGAAGGGAAGGAGGAGATGGGCTGTGTGGGGATGGAATTTGGAAAAGGCTGGATTTTAAGATGTATTTATAAATCTTTGATTTTTTTTTTCTATTTTGTGGTTTTACCAAATCTTATTTATAACTATTTTTTAATTTACCTCTTGTATGTGCTTAATCGGCTCTTGTAAAAAGAGAAGCACCAGTTGTATCTATCTAGAACCAACTATGTTCTGTCGGTCTGGGAGTGTGCTGGAAAGGAAGGGGGAGTGTCATGTCTTTCCTGCAGTGATAGAATTTTCACGCTGGTTTGTCAGACTGGTATTTTTTCCTCAAAGCGTATGGACCTGTAGCTGAGGCTGTTGTGCCTCGTAGATCTTCGTATCATTCACACGTTTGTGTTCTCGCAATGCCTTTTATTACCATTGACATTGCCTACAGACAGAAGCTCATAATTGGTTATCTATGTTTATCATCTTATCTTACGGAAGTTCTTGTGTCCACGTACATGAAGACAAAGGCAAGGAGACCTTGGGCATGGTGTGTTTGCATCTTTTGCGAAATGTACCTAACCAAGGTAAAAGAACTAGTAAAATCAGGAGATGTTGAATAAGAGGCATTTCATTGTGTCACAACAAGTTGGCCTTAAGCTGCACCCAAGTATTTGAAGGCGGGTGTCTTGTTTTTAGTAAGTGCCACAATTGGAAACAAAAAAACTTTGGTTAAACCCTGGACATGCTGCATTCTTTCTGAGGATTGGTTGTATTTAAAAAACAAAACTTCCAATTGCAGTTTCCCTTCACTATCCTGGATTCAGAGAAAGACTTGACAGTAATTTCTAGGAGCAGTAGCTGACTGAACCCTTGCACCTATGGCTTACAAGATTTTGATACATCTCCTTGCTCCTTGCCTTTGGTAACGGAAGATTTATTCCCTTTTGTGTAGGTTTTACTGTTTTGTGTTTTTTAAAAGCATTTATAATAGTATGCAGTATCCGATCTTTTTGTTACCAAAGTCATTAAATGGAGTAAACCATTCTTTGCCATGCAAAAATATTACCGTGCCCTGAAGCAGTGCATTACTTAATGTAATAAAATGAAAAGCTGTCCCTCAGTATATGATACTGGAACAAATGTCTGGCCCTTCACTTTCATGCTGCAATTTCATAGATTTCTGTGGATCATTATACACAGTTAGTGGGGAGTTTTTGCAGCTTGACTCAGAAGACATCTCAGTGGTCACCTTTAAAGATCTCTTGATTTTTAAAAGCCTGGATTTGTGTGTAGCCGTAACTTTTTCTCCCCCTAAGATTTCAAGGTCATGGAAGTTACCTTACTTCAAGCATGTACTGAGGAGTAGAGATGACTGCATTGTAAAGTTGTTTGTTCATAATAAACATTCATGACAAAATTTATACTTTCTGTGGGACTGTTTTTTGGGAAAAGAATCGCTGGGGAAAAAAGATCTGACTGGATATATATGGACTAGAAAAGAAAAACTATGGCAAAACTGTATTCCTCTGACCTCCAGATTTTATTTTTTTTTCCTCAAGTTAGTTTGGTATCCCTTAAATCTGTAGTAAAACACCTCCAGGAAGATCTACAGGTAGTAACTTCTTCTAGATTTTTTGTTTGTTAATGCAGTTCCTTTACAGAGAGGAATTCATTCTATAATGACATATAAATGTCACAACCGCCATCGTAGTGCAGTACCTGTTTTCAGTACCTTCTCTGAGATACGGAACCACTCTAAGATGCTGTTCCACTGTTTTTGCCAACAGTGATGGTGTGTCTGAAGAAGACGGTAGATTGGAACCTTGCTACTAACTCAGCAGTTGCTGTTTGAACACAGTTTGACTTCCTTCTGCTGCCATTCCCTTAACATCTGGATAGCTGCTTCTGTGATACGTAGACAGCTTCAGTTCTGTGTAAAGCAGTAAGTGTTACTAGGAGGCTGTCTTCGCTTTTGACTTCTAGAATTTGATTTTGGTCTGGCATTCCAATTGTGTGTGTGGATCCAAAGCATAATTATTTCTAATAGCAGTTTCTTGATAACTTGATGGAAGTAAGGTTCTTCTGCTTGACTGGCATCTGCCGGGGGCTGAGATGTGTCCTAATTTGTTTTATGAAATTATATATTTTCTTTAATAATAGCACTGGTATTTCCGCCTTTTTTTTTTTCTTATTCAGGACAGTTCTTGTGCCTGGAGTTCTTTTGCTCTTCCATTGTTTAGACATTTTGTCCATCGCCCTGCAATGGACAAAAAAAGGTTTGTTTAGTGCTTGTGTTAGTAAGGAGCTAGTCTGATAAAGATAGCTGCGTTTCGGATCCATGTAATCATGCAGGATTCCTCCTGTGAGGAGAGGTGTTGTTCTGCCCCTACCCTAGGCAAATTCTGTAAGGAAAAAAAAACCCACCCTCATATTGCATTTGCACAATACTTGGATTTGAAATTGTTGTTAGTGTTGATGGTGTCTATTTCGCCAAATATTAAATGGGAAACTCCCATGCACAGAAGGCCAGACAAATGAGATGCCTCTTGTCCATCTTAGGGATTCACCAACTTGCCTTAGATGTATAAGCAGCCAGCAAGCGACATGTTGTCTTTTCTTCAGAAGTGCAAGCTCATAATTTGTCATCAGAATTATTACTCCAAGTCCTGTGCTTCAAAAAGTAGTTTTTTAATGTCTCTGAATAATTTATGCTGCTAATTTGTTGCTACTGGGGGCTTGTCTTCCCGTGGCTGGGTTGCAATATAAACAGTATACAAGATGATACTTGTTTAGCTGCCCAGCAAAGGCCAGATCTCACTTATTAAAGCAGAAAAAAATTATGGGTTTAGTGCGAAAATCGCACACATGCGAAAGGGAGGCTGTTGAACGTGAACTCAAAGCATTCACGTCTCGTGTTATTGAAAAGACTTTTCTCGGCAGCGAATGAGGAGGGTTTGTTAGGGTGTACTGGGAACCTTTTATTGGCCGTAAAAGCCATACCCCCAACAACTTTCACACCTCGGTCACTCCGCAGAGCTCACTGCAAGAGAGACCTTGGGAATGGCGGTGGTTCCCGGTGTCGCCCGGCGTTTCCGTGGGTTTGCCAGGAGATGGCGTAGCGATCCCGTCTGGGCCCTGGGGGATGCGGGAAAGGGCCCGACGGAGGGGATCTGCGAAATGTGGGGTACAGGGGGTTTGCAGAAGGCCACTGAGTGACCACAAACTCGTGGTCTGTCTCCCCGAACCTGCTCTTTTATCTGCTGGAGTGGTTTGGTTTGTTCTAGCAGCTTTTGTATGTTAACCCAATCAACAAGCTTGAGTTTATATTGAATTAGCATTGGGAAATTTTGGATTTAAACCTAAGGAATCTATGATAGGAGTACTCTAGACCTTTATCTGCTATGAAGGGGGGTGTGTGTGTCAGGGAATGGTAATGTGCCACCTTCTGTATTGGCTTAAAAAAAATCACTCTCTCTGCTCCAAGGCTTAGGATTTGTTCAATGTATTTACAATGGGCAGCTCTGGGAAAATCCTGGCTTTTGACCTTCTGCCCTTTGGATATTACTCTTAGCATAGTTAGGTAAGGTCTATCTTGAGTAAAAGGCGACTTGCAAAGTAGAGATTGAAAGATCACGTCACAAGTTTCTCGCCTGACTATTCAGTTTCCTCTCCAGCTTTACACACACTTATTACAGTGTTTGCAAACACTGTATTTGGGTTCTTGCCCACAATTTTGAAATGTAAATGGGGCTGCTTATACTGTATTCCCTACTTCAAACCTTTGCTCATGCAGAATTGGTATTGTTGTATCCTTAACTACTTCCATTATGGTGCTGAGCTCCGTGAAGAAAATATTTGTCTTTTCAGTCACTTTGAGATCCTTGGGTTTTTATGTTTTAAGTGCAACATTGGCCTATTCCTTTTTTTTTTTTTTTTGTGCCAGTGAGTTGAATGTTGTTCATGCATTGGCGGGACTCAGGTGTTTGAAACGACTGCAACTAGGATGTGAGAACAGCAGCAGCAAGGTGTGCAATTTTCTGCAGCTAATATGAATGCTGAATTGAAGTTTGGAGGAGAAGTAACAACTGCTCTGACACTTGTTTCAGCCCAACATAGACAAAAGTATACAGTCAGGATTTAGCTACAGTCAGTTTGTCCTACTGGACCATCAAGTAACTTTGTCTTATGCTTGCAAATACAGTTAGGATTCAATTCCCCAAAATCTGAGGTTATAGTCTTGGGATTTGGCTCTTGAGATGGGAAAGGAGATGTTACAGGCAGACAGCAGACCAAAAAAGCGGTTGCCCCATTCCAGCCGTGAATGTCATTTCTTGCCATGGTGTGTGGATCTGTCAAGCTGTTTAGCTGCAATATGACAGATTGTCCTATTAATGTGTCATCAAGTGCACTTTTACAAATTCATGGCTTGTCTACAACTAACCTGAAAAAAGAGGCTTAAGTATGAGAAGGCGCCAAAGAAAGTTAAATATTATTAACAAATAAAGTCTGCCACGTAGTTTTGATGGAATGTGAGCTAGTTGGGGGAGGGGTGATATGCTGTTAACTATTTAGCTTCTGTGTAACTTTGCTTCTTACTCTCCCTCTCTTCTCTTTCCCAAACTCCTTTTCTCTCAAAAGATGCTTTAAAAAATCTGTATTCTACTTCTTGATTTTGTGCTCAGATTGTTCATGCCTCAGTTTCCCTGAGCTCTAGATAATTGAGCTGTTGCTCTGGATCCACTCTGGCTGCCTTTAGAGTCCAGTGAAGGAGTGTGCTGGCATTATTACTTGGATTGTGGAAGGCATGGTAAAGGGATTGTTAGAAGAAAGCGAATCTATTGTTTGCTGGCTGCATAAGGGACTTCAAATTATGTGATCTTCAGCCTTTTATCATTCTTGGGCTTTCTTGTGGTACAATCTCAGATAAATTTTTGCATCACTGTATTTGTAGAAAGAATGGAAATATTTGTTCTAGATAGTGGGGAACTGACAGATTTGCAGACTGCCCAAGTACTTCAGGGTGTCCGTTATGAAATGCTTGTAGGAGGCGTGTAACCTTTGGCTTTCTGTTATTTTTAATAAACAGCCCACCCTCCTGTAAAGAAATCAGAAAGCCCCTACTGAGCCAGCCTCTAATGAGAGCTAGGGAAAAAAGTATGGAGCACAGCTAACTAGGGTAAAAAGCAGGAGTTCTGATGTATCAATGTGTGGTGTGATGCTGAGTGCATATTCCAAGCCACATATTTTTAGCTCTACCACACGCTCATGTACAGTTTCACAAACTTCCCAGAAAAATGGTGATTTCTCTGAGATAATGAAGGGGAGGTACAGAATAGGGCTGAGGGGAGGGAGCAGGGAACGGGCATTGATTTAAATCTGCCTGGCACACAGGCCAGCTCCACTTATCAGTGAGTCTAATAGGAATGTGAAGAGAATAGGCTTGACAGCTCATTAGAATGTGATCCCTCCTCCTTTTT
>VXBO01006815.1:496529-655079 GCA_013400135.1 Rhinoptilus africanus
TTTTTTCCTTTTTCTTCCCCTTTCTTGAAGTTGATGGAAACTCATTCAGGAAAGAAGTACTTATTTGCTGAGGTAAAGCAAAAGCTGAGGAGGGTTTTGCCAGTGTGCAGCTGAGGAAAGGAGCAGTGAGAAAAATCAGATGTGATCTACACTGAGAGGTACCTGAAATCTTCCCTAGTGTGAGGGCAGATGAGGATGAAAAAGACACGAGATTCTGCATCCTGACAGCTGCTTGTGGCATCGGGATTTACTGCTCATCGTCTCATTAAAGAAAAGTGAAGATCAGCCCAGCTAAAGAGAGAGAGAATCTAGACTTGGGAAGACTTTATCTGCTCCTAATGGACCTAGGTACATCTTCAGATTCTTTGCTTCTTTTCCTTCTAACTTTTATGAGATGAGAAATTTATTTTCTCCTTAGAAGGCTGAGCACTTGGCTGAGCTGTGATACTTTCAGCCTCTTCAGAAGAGCAGTGGCTGTAGCAACCTTGGGTTGCAGTTCCACAGCATCTTGAAAGGAAAAGATGAGGACTTGTCACTGAGGAAAGGGAAGTTACCGTTCAAGAGAGAATGGATGGAACGTATTCAAGCCTGCTTTGAACTGAGCATGATGCTGCAAATGACAGAAAGTGAAATCTCCTGTTGAAGAGGAACAACCTAACGACTCCCCTAATGAGTTTGAGTTGTCAGCTCCGGCCTGAGCAATTTGACTTCTCTAGGTTTCATAGTTGAGTGCATTTTAAACGAGTCTGAAGACTTACTGGGGGGGTGGGGGGGAGAGCAACACTTCAAGGTGGGTGGCAGGACTTTCCAGGGCCCCTTGTATTTATGTAAGCTTCAAGAGGCTGAATGGACTTACCTCTTTCTTCGAGTGAATCCAGATTTTCAAACAAGTTTATCTATACCATTTCCATGTGTCCTGCTTGAACAGAGATCTCTCCAGCAACCAGCGCGTCTATGCATGCTGCTCATTTGACATTGCCTAGCCCAGAGGATCACCTTTAATAGTCCTAACCTTTTTTTTGTTTTTTTTTTTAGAGAGAAGTCTGTGTCTATTCCTATTATTAGTGGTGAAGGTTTTTGTGCTTGGAGAGTGCCCTTCCTGACTTGGCCCCTCCCTTTGCAAAATGAAGGGGTGCACCTGGGTATTTGTGGCAACTTTACTTTGTCAGCAGTTTTGCCTCTTCAGAGTTATGGCAGCAAAGAGAGAGAGAAAGATGAAGAAAGAACCTAATCAGTATACAGAGCCCTTCAATGCCACCCTCTCAAACAGTGAAGAACTGCACGGGCATCCCAAGGTAGGTGTTTACGTGTTGTCAGTGCTTGGTAGAACTCATTTCTGGCAGTAATGTGATGCTGGTTCCTTTTTCCAAGGATTGAGGCAATCTTGCCAAATTCTATTTGATTTTAAAGATAAATGCCCTCTCTTTTGCTTGTGTGTGATTGATTTTTCTAGCTTACTGAAGTGAACACTGGACTACTGCAATTTATGATTATAATTTATTTTAGAATGTAATGACTGAAGTTCCAGTCCCTTAGTAGCTGATTACGTGTAAAGACATTTTGGAGTTCTAGTGTATGAACACTACTCTGTTCAGAAACTGATCAAAAAAAGGAAAGTGGACTATGGCAGTACAATAGTGATACTGGAATATTAATGTATCTCTTGCAGGCAAACCTTTTACTCTCTGGAATGTTATTTCAACACTGTCTTAGGCATCAGTATAAACACCTGAGCATGCCTGAGCTTCCTCTGCACTCCACCTTCCACCAGAGAGGCTGTGGTGATTGAAAATTACAGATGAGAAATATTTTGCTGTAGTCAGATGATCTGTTTAAGGTGATTGTGGCTCTTGTAGGAAAGGATTCAGGGAAGCTACAATGCTGAGAAAGGAGGGAGTCTCCGCTCTCACACAGCCCCTTCTCTCTCTCTTTCTCTCTCCCTCTCTCTCCCTGCTCACACAAAAATGTCCCTTGTTTCAAATGGAGGTGACCTCTAAAACATGACTTTGATCACAAGCATTAGGGATGGCAGTCACTATAGCAATAGAGGAACAAACCTGTCAAAAATTGGGGCATGGCAGAGGGGGCAAGTTAGAACAATTGGTCTGACATTCTAAATATCCTATTCAATGCTATTGTGAGAGTAATTGGTTAAGGTTGGGCAAGTCTGGGAAACAGTCCTCTGTATAAAACAACTGGCTGTTACACTTGAAATTAACATTAGGGGACTGTAAGCAGCGTTTCTTCAACTAATTCTTTGTTGTGTATTGCAGGGCTCTGTCAGGACAGGCTGTATACATGCTGAATTCTTGAGGTGCTTATAATCAATCATTTTCTTCTGCTGTCTTTAGAGCAGCTTCATTCTGTTTTTGCAAAAGGGGCCAGACACATATCTGGTGCAACTAAATTTCAGTCTATTCTGGAATTAATTTGGCTTGATGTGAAATGTATTGGACCGCAAGCACAATATATTCTGATTGCAAAAGCAAGCAGAAACTGGTCCCGGTTAATTGTAACATAGTCGTACATACGTTATTGCTAGAAGAAACACAGTCCTCATTCGGAAGCTAGTGGGCATTCATTAAAACAGACATTGTTTGGAACCTGCAGTTTCTGTGTTGAAATATTTTGCTTTAAAATATCCATGGCAAAAGTTTGGCTGCAGTAAGAGCTGGCAAGTTCAGTGAAGGCAGGTTCTGTTTAATAAGGACTGTACAAAACCAAATCTTTGATGTAAATGCTTATGAGCTCTGCTTGATATCCACTCCCAAATTTTGCAATGTGAGCTTTTCTCCTTGGAATCTATTTGAGGCTGAAGTCCAGGCTCCAGTTAAGTACTGCTTCTAAATGTCATGGCTTGACTGTATTATATTTTAGATTTAAATAGCACCTGCCCAAGATAAGGGATTATTTTATACATACTATAAATGCAGTGCTTAAGAATTGCCACCATTTCTGGGGTAAATAACAGCACACAAAATGTCACAATTTGTATTCACTAAGGGAAGAAGCAAAGTAATAGTGAAGCTATCCTTACCTTACCTGTCAAGCTAAAGGAAGGTGGAAAGTTGTTCTCTGAGGAAGACTGATTTCTCCGAGCCTTGAAGGTACTTCTGTGAGCAGTTTTGTTTCATGAAAGGATGCCCTGCACAGAAAAGTGGAACAACAGCAGTGTCCCATTTCTTTGCTCTACAGCACATAACAGGAAAGATGCAACTTTTTTTGGCCTTGTACAGTAAAAATTAAGGCTGTGTTTATCTTGGAAGACTCTGTGGCCAGCTGGTAGGTTTATCAAAGCAAAAGGAGCAGGGAATGAAGTATTAGCTGAGAGCAGTGATTTTTATTCATACTGTTGAAAAGGTGCTTTCCTTCTAATTAAGCATAACAATTTGGGACAAATTTCTCTTGGGAATTCTCTTCAAATAGGAGTGGAGAAAGCCTCCTTTTAGCATTCATAATGCATGTGGTGAAACCTCTACCTAAAACAGGGAAGCAGAAGTCTCAAATCTTCTGATAAACATGGTATTTCCAAGGAAATAGTAAGTGTGTTGGATTTTTTATTTTTTAAAAAATTTCCTCCAGTCTTATCTTTGCTGAGTTGCTGTCAATGTGATGTGCTTGCCAAATGCATGAGAGGTTTTTTTCTCTGACACAGACGGACTAAGAGAGAGAGCAGACCATGACTGATGGATACAGAGGTTTTAATTTACTGGACCTTCTTACTTTGAACGTATGTGGCTGAGTAGCAGCAGCTGCCACTTGCCAGGCTTGCCTTCCCCTTTCCAGGCATAGATTTTGTTTTGCAAGATGTGATATTATATGATTCTTTATGATTCTGTGATATTATACTAACAGGAGTTCAGCAATAGTAGCTTGTCCAGTGGTTATATAGGGTCGACACTGATCAGGAGTCTCCATTTGATACCTGAGTAGAGGGTGTAAAGATGGGATCAGGCTCTTAGTGCCCTGTTAAAGGACAAGAGGCAGTGGGTGCAAGTTAAAATACAGGAAATTCCACTTAAACGTAAGAAAAAAAGCTTCTTTACTGGGAGGATGGTCAAACACTGGAACAGGATGGACGGGCTGTGGAGTCTCCATCCTTGGAGACAGTCGAAACCTGACTGCACGTGGTCCAGATTAACCTGCTGTAGTTCACCTGCTTAGAGCAGGGGGTGTTGAACTAGATAATCTGTGGCTGTCCTTTCCAACTGCAGCTGGTCGGTGAGCTGCTTTTAGGGGTAGTTCAGCTAAGCAACTCAAAGGCAGCATCCTTACCTGGGGAAAACCGTTAACTCTGCATCCCAGAGAAATTTCAGGGCTGATTTGAGGCCAACAGGATTTTACATTCAGTAGAATTTCTGCAAGAAATAGTGTTATATTTTTAATATTACCCACTTTATTAAAAGTGGGTATTATTTTTATTTAAAGTTACCCACTGAAATTGCAAGGAGTCCTTAAAATTTTATTTCCTTTGTGATCTGTCTGTGTCTGTCAGATATCTAGGGCTAGGTCTACCTGGTTTATTACTTAAATCTCTCTGACGTTTCTTTGGGGCCTTTTGCTTCCAATTGAAAACGGGAGCTGGTTCAATGATACTGCACAAATCGCATTCCTCCTCTGTAAAGAGGTTTCAGTCTTAGCCTGAAGTGTGTGATTGCATGTGTAATTGAGAAAAGTATTTTGGAGCCTGACAAGTATTAAAGCCATGGAAGAAACTGGCCTGTGACCTGTCTGTAGTAGATGTTACCATTTATGTTTCGTATCTGTCATCATTGTCAGTCTTGTTCTGGCATATTATGAATGAGAAGAGCTATAACAACATGCTTCCTGGCAATTCCTTGTGGCTAGTGTAAAATAACGTTGGATTCACACATCTAACCCAGCCTATCAAATAATTCAGTGCTTGGTCTCATTTCTCAGAGCTGTTTAAAGGATGTAGTCCCACACCAGATGTGGTTTTGTCTGCTAGATGCGTTGTGCTATACCTGTTCTATGGGTGCTGTTCAGTTCCTTACCTTTTTGTGGCATCCCTAAAAGAGAACTCCACTGGCACATCCAGGGGTGGCATGGATCAACAGCACAGCTAACACTGTCGCTTTCTCCCCTGGAGTAGCTCTTGCTCATATGAACTGTTCCGTTAGATTAATTAAAATCGTTATGGGTGTGACTGCTGAAGGCTGTTTGTGGAGGGGAGAAGCTTTCTAACATAGCCCTTTAGAGGGGTGAAGGATAGTTTTTCAATCACAAAACACAGGGGGAATTTAGGTAGGAATTCCATTTTGGATTTGGCTAAGATACCAAACCTAACGCTTCTGCTCTAGGGAAAATTCTTGAGAGATCTGTAAAAACCACAAGTGGTCAGGACCTTGGTTTTACATCTCATTAATAACCAAGAGTGTGTATAACCATAAGTTTTTAGCAGCTAACATAGGATTTTTCATGCTAAAAAATCATAAATAAATGATCTGTCACTTTTTAACATATTCCAAGTAAAATACGCTACTGAAATAAACAATTTGTTCCTAATTTCATAATGAAACTGTCAATACTTCTGCTGGTGTAAATCAGGTGTAACAGAAATTTGTGGATTAAGATAACTGAAATGCTTAGCTCAGTTTTCTGTCTGGCAACTGTTTAACTATTAAGCAAAGAATTCTTAAATGTAATTCCATCACAGATGGACAAATACATAGATAACTGTTTGAGAAAAACTTGAAGGACATGAAGACTGTGGACTGGAATGGTTGGGTCTGTGTTCTTGGGCACACATCTCTAAATAATTGCAGGTGGAAAGGATGCTGTCCTCTCACAACACTGTAACCTTTTCACGCTTTTACATCCTCTCCCACCTGAGAAATACTTAGGTGTGCCTGGGAACACTTTAAGATGCTTTAAGGTATACAGACTTGCTCACAGGTCCTGTTGCCTTTTTTCTTTTATTCGTCCAGACTCTGAAACTACTTTTGTCCGCTTCACTTTGTTTTTTAGCAGAGATGCAGACTGGATCCCAGTATCCTTGAATTTCAGGAAAGTTCAGATACAGTTCAGAAATTTCTCAGGATCCAAACTCTGCTACTTGACTGTAGGTTTTTGCTAGTAGTTCCCTCCATGCTGGCTGCATCTTGGCCAGAGACTGTGTGTCTCTGGGCAGTGTGTGCTGTTCTGGGAGTTAGAGCCAGAAAGAACCGCAGGTTCTGCTTGTGTACAGCAGTCTAAGTTACAGCTTAATTTGGGTTTTATTGTGAGGGAAGTTAGGGACGGAGTGGGCTAGTTTCTCATCAGTGTCATAAACTGGTTCTGAAGTGATAGGTACCACTGTATTTAAATTCCAAAGTAATCTTAAAAGACCTGATTGAAAGTTCATTAAAAATTGCTGGCAAGGCTTCTGTTGATTTTGGAGGTACTGTTTCAAGTGTTAAGGAGTGAGCCTGATTTCACTGCAGTTAACATGAGGATTCCTCCTGACTCCTGTACGTTAGCTTAGCTCTGTAAACAGCACCCCAGGAGGAACGAGTCCCCTTTGCTGGGATTCCAAGGCTGTTCTCAGTCCTGACTGATACCTGAGTTGGCTGCAAGGTTTCTCTGGCTGCTGGAGGCTGCTGCTGCCAAGAAAAATAGAGGCTTGCATGCTTATTGCTGGGATTGCTCATGCATGCCATAGTAATTAAATAATAATACCACAAAGATGGAACATTCATTTTAACTGTCAATCATCCTTGTGCTGGAGAAACTGGGGAGTGCCATGAGTGTCTTGTAGAGGGATTTGTAATTTAAGCAAGCCACTGGAGAGGTATGGGATTTTTTAATTATTTTTTTTTTTAAACTTCAGGATTTTTTCATTTATTTTTCTGGGATGTGCCATCTGGATTTCTTTTTTTCTCCCTGACAAGATGTCTGCTCCGGCCTGTTTCTTCACAGCTGGAGCTCCAGAAAGGCTGAGGACATCTGTTTGTCTTCACAGTTAATGGTCAGAGTCTGCCCATGATTGCTGGCTTCTGCTTTTAGCTGGCCTGTTTCCTCATTTTTGCAGTGGAGGGGAGTTTATGCCTGTCTTGCAGCCTGGTGGAAACCAGGAATATTTGAATCGTCTCTTCCACATCTGCAGCAAACGCTGCATCCCAGTTCCTAAGACTCTGTTCTTGTGTTTGCCGTGTTCTGGAGACTGCACTTCTGAGTTCCTGCCAGCCCTTGTTGAAGGATGAACTGATTTTATTTTCCTTTTCTCTGCAACCCAGCTGTTCTTTTGCTGGCTTCTGTTACTGCGCTGAGGGAATACTCCATCCTGCCTGAGTTGGGTGCTTCCATTAATAAGTTGCTTCCTTCTGTTTTGTGAACTTCACTGCAGCTTTACCACAGACCTGTCAGTCCCAGTCACTGGGACAAAGAGACATCTCCTTCCTTTGGGCAAAACACGGGTAGGCTTTTACCTGCTTTACATTTATGAGCTATAATATAGTAATGTTATAAAATGTAATATCGTGCTCATAAACACAGTCCTCTGCAGGTGTGACCTTGTGTGTGGTGATGCTGCACCCATCTGTTTGCAGATGAAGTTGGGTAGGAAAGAACTATCTTCTCCTGTCAGAAACCATTAAATCCCCATGAAACTGATAATATATTTCGTGTTTGTTGTAGAAATAAGCTGCACCTTGTGTGCCGTTCTAAGGGGTTTTGGAAACTTTATGAATGTTTGCCTCTGGACTTTATGTTTACATGTTATAATAGATGGAGAGGTTTGCACCAAAGGACCTTCTTGGGCTGCCTTTGAGTTCTTTCTTACGCTTCACAAAAATCTGCAGTCAAGCAAATCTGTGGGAAGATGATAATGTTTTAGTGAGGTGACTAATCTCACAGTATGTGGGATTTCCTACGGTGCTCCATTTACGTTACTTTCCTATGAAATTTTGGAAAGTTATTTAAGTCCTGGGTGTGGTAAGTAAAAAAGGCAAATAATAATTTAGCTAAAACAACTACTAGAACCCCTTGACTAAACATGCAGTTGGAAGCTGACTGTCAATGTGGTTATAAACATAAAAAGTCTGTTCAAGACTGATTTTGGTACAGAAATAATAGATTGTTATGAATAGTTTTTCTTGCTCTTGTTTGCGATACACGCTAAATTTGAGTATTGGGGGGAGTGTGCATAACTATAACTCTGGCTCTGATTGATTACAGTAGAGTGCATGAACGATATGGCGAAATGTCTCGGTATATCCTTGCTTAAAGCACAGACGCCAGCTACTCTGCAGCCATCTATCTATATGGAGGGGAGGATAAGTGGACTGCCTGAATAGAGCAATTCAATAGGAGCAGATCTTTCAGTGGCTTGTGTCTGAGTGGTAAATCACCTAAGATTGTTTGCTGAATAGAGAAGGTAATCTGGCTTTGCAGAGTTTGAGATGTGTGTTTAATGAATACCCTTGCTCAGCTCGCAACACATCTGATTTCTGGGGAGCTGCTCGGCCTGCTGGTTTGTAAATCATCTGTTGTCCAAAGCTGTTTGAAATAAATAGTTGTGATCGCATCAGCTCAGAAATCTATGGACAAGTGCCTTGTCCTACACCCATGTGCCTGGATGCACACCGGAGAGAGAGCTTTCCAGGCTCTGCATCGGCTTAGAAGCACCGACATTCCTTGCAACCTCAAGCTGGAATTCCAGCAGACTTCTAAGATTTAATTTTAAAACAACTTATGCTGCGTGGATTTTTCATAGCAGATCACACAGACCGTGGTCTTTCCTCCTCAAAATGGGCTTGCCCTGATATTTCTAGCTAAAATTTGCAATCCTCTGTCCAATCTCTGTTGCTCTTAAACGGTGACATATATTGAAGTTATTGGGATCTCAGCTCTACCTGCACGCTAAAGGTTAATTGTTTTCTACGTGCTTCTGCAGACGGTTTGATGAAAGTCAATCTACGCTTGTAAGTGGTACTAGAAATGTTATTAAAACTCAGTATGGTTCTCTGAGAAGTGGCAAGTGCTTTGTGGAGCCAAGTGAGACAGGTAATGAGCAAATGTAGATGTGTTTGCTAACTTGCCTGCATTAGAAGCACCTTGCAAGGTCACTGTTACTGTAAAGGCCACTGTGTGTACAGCAATAGCGTCTGAGCTGTGGCAGAACTGTCTGGTGCTGTCAGACTATCAGGGCCCTCACACCCAGAGGCAAACACTTTTAGATCTGAAAAGTGCACTGTTAACTGACTTTGCTTCTATGCTTTTTCCACATCCATCTTGGTTTCTTCCTCCTGAATGGTGATAAATCAGTATTGATTTACCTAAAGTTGTAATGGTCTAGGGATCATTTCAAATGTTATTCCAGCCACTGCTGCCTTGTATTGCTTTCCTGCTGGAATTCTCATCTGTACCGGTTCTTTCTCACCAGGAGAGGAAAAAACCTCAGTTTTTTGGAATGAATTCAAAATAGGCATACAGTAGGGGTGTGTGTGGGGGGTGTTTGTTGTTTGTTTTAAAGATTTTAAGTGTTCGTTGCAGTTTTTCCTCTCCAGCTTCTTCATTAATGGCTCTGAATTCTTAAGCATGGTTCGTGAAACTTTGGGAAGGCTTGTCCTTTTATCCTCATTGTGATGGACATCTGGGAGGCTGCAGTGTCAACAGATTGGAACCTCCATAGTCAACAGTTAATTGCTCTTGACAAGAGCATAGCAGGGTGTTGGTAACCGATGATTCCTGGTGCCTTTTTTTAATTTAAATTCCTAACCTAGGAGAAAAACAACGGGTATGGCTATTTGATCGCTTACTTCTGGTTGTCTCTGGGAGATGTCTAATGGGAACGAGGGAGTCCAATAGGAAGTGGACCCAAATTTGTAAAGACAGATCCGCTCTCTGTCCAGACTTTGTTTAGAAAGGATCCAGAACTAGGTACTGTAATGTCAAAGCTTCTCTAGATAATTTGTCTATGGCTGCAATATACTTGCAGAACATAGGAATGGGCAAGGTAGACAGATTTGCCGATGGACATTTATTCTGTGATCAGACATGGGCTTCGTTTTTCGTTGTGAATTGGTTTGTGGTTTTTTTTCCTGTGTGCGCATTTGTCACTCTACAGCCTGTGATTTGAAAGTTATGGAGCATTTCAAGGTTTTCTGTACGTTTTAATCTCACTGTATTGCTTGATTGATCCAACTGATAAATGTCAGATGCCAGTGGTGAACAATCTCTGGCATTTGGGCAGGTTTTCTGAGGCTCATACTAGGACTATAGAGGGCTGAGAGTCTCAGTGGCTTGAGAAAGGTGTCTGAGCCCAGCTCTTGGCTCTTACTGATTTCTTAAGCAAAGGGAGCTGTAAGGCACTGCAGGCAACAGCATATTAAGTTATAAGAAGGTATTTTGGTGGTTTAAGGCTAGCATCTTCTGATTTTTGAGACGTTTCTGCTGGCAAGCTTAGTCTGTTACTTATGAAGAAAAAAATCCCACTCTAATGAGACTCTGAAAGGCTGGCGTCTCTCATACACTGTCAGAACTCGGATTGAACTACTATCCTGCATTTGCAGTGCTCCTGTAGGTGAAGACAAAAAGTGGCATGGTACTGGATAATCCAAACTGAAGTGCTTGGTACAGAAGTGTAAGTCCCATTTCATCCCACCTTCGATGTGCTCCTGAATGCAGTGTGTTTGGATCAAGGATATGGTGTAGGCAGCAGACAAGTCTGGTCTGGAACCTTTGCATTCTCTGAATCCATGTAGTGGCTGAAGAGGTACAGTGATACCAGTCTTTGTTCTTCTTTCTCTTTAGATTCTAGAATCTCCAGATCCTCGAATCACGGATCCACGGCGGACCTGGATCTCCTTTGTTCACCGCCCAGATGATGGCAATACCTCCAAAAGGAGATGCAAAGGGAAAGACAAGAAATTAGTAGGTTATTGCTAGATTTCCATCAGCTAATAAATGTGCACTGTGGCTTCTCTTCCTACTGCTGCTATGCGAGGTGTTTTGTATGCTCCGGCTTTTGCCTTCCCACCCCAGAGGGTGGGGCATTTTCATTTGTTTGTGTTTAATTTCCCAAAGTATTTTGGAGAAGTTTGAGACAGTAAGTGCTATATGCTTTTGTAAGATAAGGTATCTGAATTCCATTGTCAACATTCATTTTTGTTTAAACCAGACACTTCTTGGACTGAGCCTTTTTTTGATTTTTTTACTGCTCAGTAGGAATAAAATTAACGGGGTTTTTTTCCTTTCCACAAGATAAAGTCCAGGTATCTGAAAGGATATATTAATCCTTTTTAATAAAGGATATATTAATCCTATTAAAAGGATAAAGGTGTGGGCAAGTGGTTTATTTCAAATTAATGAATAATGAATTACTGGTCATCTGCTGAGTGATGCTTGATCACGTGTGCACTTTTAATCTGCTGCTTTGTCAATCTTGAATGTTTTTAATGATTTTCTTTTATTTCTCAGTGAGCTGATAGGCAGGAGTGCTTCCATGCAGGTTTACTGCAGTTTCGTTGAGGAAACAGGAACTCCCTGGCAACAATATACATCAAAATAGCATTGATAGCCCTGTTGCATGTTCGTACTACTAGTTTAAAGCTCTAATATGTGTGTGGGTAAAATTTACAGATGTTTTGGATCTGTTTCATTTTTTCCTGGGAGCTCTACTGTCGCACCAAACATTCATTTATGTGATTATTATGTCTGAGCAACATACATTATTAACGTAAAGTGTGACTAGATGGTTATTTCAGTGAATAGGCAGAATAAGAAGCTTAAAAGCTAGTAAGCTACTTTGATGATAGGGGAAGATACAGAAACAGCAAACTTAGTCTTGTGCCTCTTGTGCTTCGCACTGTATATATGCACTTGAAGAGCCAGTGTTTACCTGAGCAAACTTTATCCTCCCACATAAAGACGTGAGTAGATTCCAAGTGCCAGAATTCACGACTGGCCAGAGAATCAGTTTAAGATTTACTGCACCAGGCCTGTAGTTGAACTGATAGTGGAGGGGCTGCTCACATGGCTGACAGCCCTGTAGAACTGGCTCATGGCTGAGAGAACCTTTGGTCTGTCAGTGCAATTGCCTGGTTCTAATTCACGTGGTTTTCTTTGGTTACTTCCTCAGCGTGGTCTTGTTGGGCCCCCAGGACCTCCTGGCCCCCAGGGACCTCCAGGAGCGCCTGGTGCTGAAGTCACCCGGGAAGTCCTTCTGCAGGAGTTTAAGGAGATATTAAAAGGTAAAGACTGTAAGAGCTTTGTGCTTTTGTGCTCTGCTTATTTTGGTAAGCACCATGGCAAATAAAGAACTGGCTTTGCAAACATTTGCCTTAAAGCATTTCCCTATCTGGCAATTGAAAATTTGAAAAATTGTTTCCCCAGTGCTGCTTAGGTTGAGTTGAAGAGTTGAGTGCAGAAGTCTAATCGCACAACTAATGGCTTCATAGACCAGGCTCTTACACTAAGCCTTTATTTTCCTATACTTTTTCTTTTCTCCTCAGAAGCCATTGAGCGTCGAGCATCCCTGGCTATTTCAGCCCATCCTAGCCAGCTGCCTCCACTCCTGCTCTCCTTGGAGGAAGTTTCACCACACAGACGTGTAGAGGAGGCATTCCATTGCAAGCTAAAAGGACAAGTCATTGTAGATAAGAAGACCCTGGTAGAACTTCAGAACTTCCAGTCGGTGAGAAGGGATTACAGACTGAACCTGTGCAACAGCACAAGAGCCGTTGTGCATAGATCAGCTAGAGTTCCCCTAGTCTGCAAAGCTGCTGGGTGGCTCTGTAGGTAAAGGCGTCTCCTGAAAGGGCAGACTAATCCCAGAAGCTCGTCTCAAACTTGGATGCTATGAATTAGGATCTCATATGGTGATTTCAGCACTGAAGCTCCACTGCAGTAAGATGGATGTTTAGCTTTGAGTCCTCTCCTTCCTGACAAACCCAAGAGGCCGACTTTCTTCCCCTCTTGCAGCCCAGCTGAATCTCATTACTGTTCTTACTGAAGTTCTAACAGGTCTGTGCAAGAGAGGGCTGTCTCACAGGTCCAAACAACAGTCTTTTTATTTCAGTTAATGATGGAGAAAGGCTTGTCCATGTTTGGCATTAGTCTGAAGGATCTGTTCTTTTTTTTCAGTGCACACCCTGTTTAATTCCAGACTAATGTTCAGATGTAGAAAAATGTGAGAGGCAGACGGAAGCCATTGGTTATAGATTTGTGAGCCCAAATAACAGCTGTCATTTGATTGGATGGGCTAGTCCTGATGCTCAAATTCTTTACATAATATTTTATAGCAGATGAATAAATGTTACCTATTTAATTTCATTATAGCCATGTTATAATGACAAGCACGCCATCATGGATGCTGTAGGTCATTATAAGCATGGTTACAAGCAAGCTGTTGAATTTTATATTAAAACTTCTACTAACTATTTCTGAAACAGTTGCAAATAGGATCTGAATTTGAAGTATAAATGATAAGGAAGGTAATAGCTAAAACCAAATAGTTACTTGGTAATTGATAAGATTTATTTTAGACTTTGGAGTCACAAAGACTGTCTAGTAGCATAGGGCCTTCAGATACATAGTTGGTTTTGTGATGTGACAGGAAGAGTTTGAAGAGCATGAACAGGGAATATGGCTTTCCATCAGCAGGGTTTGCTAACACTCTTCATGTAGTAAGGTGCTGAGCTTTCTTCCCAGCTGCACTGAGTCCCATTTGTAAATAATTCCATCCAGCAGATCCTTTCCTATGGAGTAGTTTTGCTGCTAGGACTTCTGGGAGCTACAGGACTAGAGGCAGCGGTTATGTGCTAAACAGGGTGCTTTCCTGGATCTTTCCCAAATACACTTGTGGAAGCCTGGTTTGACAGCACTGTGGGTGCTGGCACAGAGGCAAGATTGTACTTGAAGTGTGGGCAGGGCTAGAGAGATCTGCTGCCTCATTAATTAGGAGGGAAAATGTGAATAAAGACATCTCGGCAATCAGTGCGTAGGCTGATGCTTCCCATGCTTTGTTATCATATGCCTAGCTTCTTTCTAATTGCTTCTGGCCCTAAAGCTGATGTGGGAGGGCTGGCAGGCCTCTGGATGCCAGCCTTTCATTTCAGCTTTGGGACAAGAAGTGTCTGGTTTTAGCTTGTGCTCCGATATAGGGGAATTTAGCAGGGAGTGAGACAGTGGATGCTCTTGCAAAGATGAAAACATTGTCTGTAAACAGTCCAAGGGGGAAAAGAGAGGGAGAATTCCCCTTCCTCCGTTCTGTCAGTTTAATAGTGTGACGAAGCCAACGGTTTGATACTTCTCCGAGAGATGATAGGGATTGGCTCTAATTCCTGGATGTGGACCTTACCCAGGGCATTTTGAGACAGTGGAAAGAAGCTGTGCTGAGAAATGGCCTATCACTTCTATACTCTGTCATTTGAGTTTGGTGTCTAAGTCACTCTGACCTTGAGTATTGAGAGAGCGTGATGGTTTTCTTATCCTTACATACTAAATTTCCTTCAAGAACATTCCCTCCCTCTCTTCCTCTTAGTCTTACAATTTCCTTAGTATCTGGAATGAAACATGTGATACTCTTTTCCTCACCTCTTCCTCCTGCATCTCATGCTTTGAGGTTTCTAAAAGCTTTCAGCAAGGTACTTGACACAGCGAGAACTGAAGGAACTGCAGCCTCTGACAGGCCCTGGAAGTGGGATTTGTCTGGGGCTCAGGAACATCACTGGAATCGGATCATTTAAAGCTAAGGTGGCCTACGTGCTTTTCATGGTGAAAGATCCCAGAAGGAGTCCTAGTGTCTCTAGTGCCTTGAGAACAAGCTGAATGTCTACCTTTGGTGTTCTATTGCTGCTTCAGGAGACTAGTGCATCCCCTGTGCGTTGTGGTCGCTGTACAGGCTGGCTTATGCTTTTCTTTAATAACAGATAAGTCAATGCATTGCTTTCCACAGTGTTTATCGCTGAAAAGCTAAACTGGCAGTTCCCATCTCAGTTCTGTGTGCATGGTTCCTATTTTCCACCCAGAAGTAAACTATGGAGTGAGGGAGGTGCCGGGACAGGAGTTAAACTGGGGGAGGGAAGCTGACCTTGGTTTGCGCAGAATGGCTGGACACTGACTCCTTTGTTTGCTTTTGGTCTGCTAACTGAAATAACTGTCTGCAGGTAGGTTCTTAGGCATAAATCCCCGCAGTGCTTGAAGCAGCTAGGTGAGCGTGCTGCTGTGAGGCCGCAAACGCAGCAGGGAGCTCTAATTGGCATGGGGTTTAATGGAATATTTTGCCCAGAGAACCTCTCCCTGCATTGTCTATTTCTATGAGCAAAAGAATAACAAAGCCACAGAGGGCATGAAGAAACAGGAATGTTTTATCAGTGATAATTTACTGGTGCCTAAAATTGCCTTCCATGCTCAGTCAGTGGTTTTGGAATTATGTTGCTGATTCTGCTAATAGCTGTAACAAGAAAGGAATGAATTAACTACACAGTACAGTTTTGCACATACAGGGCTTGGATTTGCTCTTTCAGTGAGGTAAATCAAAAATAGCAGTACCAAAAATGATGTCGTGGTGCTAGCACAAGAACAGAATGGAGCTCCTTCCGTAGTCTTTGTTGTTATGTTGTCCATATGTGTATACATAAAGAAAATAGAGCTCCTTTTGTGTGTGTTTGTGTGCACATGGGCACACATCAGTGCACATTGATAAGTATAGAGACTTGGAAATCCTTGTATGAAACGTAGTTGTTCTGCAGTTCATTATTGCCGTTTTCCCATTATAAGAAATGCCACTGCTGTTGCACACGGATATATTGTCACCACCGTATGCATACATAAAACATTGCTAGTAAAGTGCTATGAAATTTAAAACTACAGCTAGGTCTTGGTAAATAAGGACTGGGAGTCACTCTTTTGTGAGCCTTGCCTGGGATTTGCTGAATAAAGGCAGGTTAGTCATTTCACTCCTACCATGCAGTAACTCCGTAAACAAACACCACCAGACCCAAATATTTGCAGCCTTACTTCCTTTCAAAGAGAAAGCTAAATAAATTATTCCTACCCTGCACTGTGAAAACTGGCAATTTCTGTCTGTGATGAACCAGAATGGGGAGGCAATTAACTTCCTTCTGGTACTTGAATAATTTTTAGTGTAATAGCACCCGTGGCAACACTGCTAGGAATTAGTTCACCATGTCTCAGGCCCATTTCGCCATGTAGTATTGGAAAGTGTACTCAAATGTTGGGTTGTTGAGCTCTCTCAATAATGCGTTTGTGCATGTTTTAGGGATATAGCAGTGTGCGTGCCTTTACAGAGTCAGATTTGAACAGCTCGTCTGTCCCGTAAGAGCAATGTGGGACAAATCTCTCAGGACAGCATTCATAGGAATGCGTTCACATTGCACAGAATGCCCTTGCGGTGGAAGCAGAGTCTGACTAATGTGCTTTCTTGGCACATTGAAGCCACTCCTGCTTCTCCCCAGCTCTAGCCAAATTCATATCAGGCAGGCCAAAACTAACAATAAACATTTCTCGCAGAGTTTATTTTAGTCTGAGTCACATAATCTGCTGTGCGTTTGACTTCAAACTGCTTCCTTGCCATGAGGAGAAGCTGCATACTATTTTACTAGATTTTTGCCTGTTCTGTAGAATCCAAGGCTAGGAAAAAATGAAACTAAATATGGAACCTGTAAGAGTCTAAGCAGTTGTTCTTTAACACTATCACAGCCATCTGACTTAGACCTGAATTGGAGACCTCTGTGAGTGTTTTCTCTGTCCTTGTATCACAAAAACAATGTCTAAGGTTCCAGTTTTTCAAGCCTGGGGGCACTGCTTGGCCTCATCTAGGAAATCCTTGGGAGCAGTAGGGAAATAATGGGAGATCTTGTATACCAGAACATCAGTGGAGGCCAGAGGCCACTAGGACAACCAGAGCATAGGGATGCAGTAAGCACAGTCTGCGTCAGGATGAGTTAGAAGAGTTGGGCAGTGAGCAAAATGGGCATCTTCATGTCTCATCCTGATCGTTTTACCTTTTGCG
Source organism: Rhinoptilus africanus (assembly GCA_013400135.1). Classification (NCBI taxonomy): domain Eukaryota; kingdom Metazoa; phylum Chordata; class Aves; order Charadriiformes; family Glareolidae; genus Rhinoptilus; species Rhinoptilus africanus. The sequence continues at coordinate 513,505 of VXBO01006815.1, forward strand.
GGCATCATATGCTGAGAGAGCCCATCCAGAAGGTGTGTTCTGGGGAGGTAAGGCCTTGCAGATTTTTTCAACTCTGTTCTCATTTACATAAACTTGTTCTTTCTCATAGGCAGAGGTAATTGTTGAGAGTGCTAGGGACTTGTTCAGTGTCTGTTCTTCTTATCTTACAGCCTCTGGCCAAAGGAGCATTTCTCCGGGGGACAGGATTAAATCTGGCAACAGGACGTTTCACAGCACCTGTGTCTGGCATCTACCAGTTTTCAGCCAATGTCCACATTGGTGAGTGCTGTCCACAGAAGGCTTTTCTGTACCGCTTGAGGGATGCAGGAAGGAGTCCTGGAGAATTCCGGGTCCTGTTTGATTTGAAGCATGTGCAATGGCAGCCCTTTTCAATGAGCTCTCCCTTTGGTACCAACCCCCTCTCCTCAGAGCTGGGTACTTTCACAGACTGATAGCGACAGCAGGCTGCTCCGGGCAAACCAAACAAATCCACACTCCTTATGGAGGATGAGGTTAGGGACCAAATCCATTCATATGTGTAAGTTACGACTTCCATAAAGACTTCAGAAGAAATGAACATGATGATGTAGAACTGCATCAAGGCATTTTTGACTGTGTTTTATCACCAGTGCATTCGTCCAACGATTTTAAACATTCAGTGATTAAGTATTTTATAATCCAACGCCAGAAGGGTGCTTTCCTAAAAAGTCGTAAGGTTACTGGTGCCTCTGTGAAGCCAAACACCAACAACTGGTGGTCTGCAATGTTGCAAAACTCCTCATGTTTCTTCCACTGCTTTCCCCAGACCACAGTGAGTTGAAGAGCAAAGTCCAGCTCCGAGCCAGAGATAATGTCCGAGTGTTGATCTGCATTGAATCTCTCTGCCACCGATACACGTGAGTTATTGCAGTGCTGTCTTGGCAATTATTTTTCTCAGATGGGCCAATGTTTCAACCAGCTGTGGAAATCAAGTTCACCAACAGTGAATCTTATACAATAATTGCTTGTAGAACTTTTCTGAAGAGGGTGATTCCCTCTGGCCCTTAGTTTTTATGTGTTTATTTTTTATTCTGATTTTTAACCTTTCAGAGCTAATTACTCTAAACACATGAATATTACATATGTTGAGAGAATTGTGAATGAAGTTGGCTGAAACTGGATATAGTTAAAGGCGCTGAAGGCTCTCAGCTATCATCATAAACGTACAGAGTGAGAGAAGCACTTTAATTTTGTGCCAGAGGTTGTTAGCTCTATTTTTATAATTTCAGCTGCATCCTGAATGGATCACAGCTTCTCACTCATGTTGCCATGAAAGCGTTGGAGTGCTGAGGAGAATCCATAGGTGGAAAATAGAGGTGAATGGGTCCTGAGGCAGAAAGTGCAAGGGCTTGCACACAGGTACAGGATATCTTCTCACAGCCCTCATCTGACGTGTGGGGCTTGCTCAGATAACCATGCTGAATCTTCCTCTGCTGGGATCCATTAGCAAAACTCCGCTAAAGAATTGCTTTTGTTAGGTCATGGCAACCTTAAGTGCTGCACCTTATGCAGTGGGCCATGAGCTCCTAGCTGGTGAGGCGTCTCGAGACCAAGTCATATGAGGAGAGGCTGAGGGAACTGGGCATGTTTAGTCTGGAGAAGAGGAGGCTGAGGGGAGACCTCATTGCACTCTATGACTACCTGAAAGGAGGTTGTAGAGAGGTGGGTGTTGGCCTCTTCTCCCAGGTGAATGATGACAGGACCAGAGGAAATGGTCTGAAGTTGGGGCAGGGAAGGTTTAGATTAGAGTGGTCAGGCCCTGGAATGGGCTGCCCAGGGAGGTGGTTGAGTCACCATCCCTAGAGGTATTTAAGAAACATGTAGATTTGGCCCTTCAGGGCATGTTCTGGTGGCAGAGATTGTAGGGGTGGTTTTTTGTTTGGTTTTTTTTTTTTTTTGTGTGCGTATGGTTGGACTCAATGATCCCAAAGGTCCTTTCCAACCATGAAGATTCTGTGATTCTATGACATCAGCATAGTGTTGGCTGCTCTTGCTTGCTCTGTCCTCCCTTCAGCTGCAGTGTGCTGTGCCCTGTGTCTCGGAGAAGGCCAGCTCAGGAAGGGTTTGGCAAGCTTTGCTTGGAGGAAGGGGCTGGGGAGCCCCTGGGCTGGCTGAATTGCACCCAGCAGAGGGCAATGCTGCTTGCAGAGAGTGGCCACCACCTCTGCTTGCGACTCGGCCCTTGTCCCGGGAGCAAAAAGTGCTGGTACAGGGCTGTGCAGATTTGCTCTGCCCTGCCTGCAGCTCTTCCAGTGCAGCTGTAGCAACACCCTTGCAATAGCACCACTGAAATATATCCATAAAACGACTCCACAGGTGCAACTTAAAACCCACGAAACCATAAATTTGCGGCTGGACTGGCTGCTTCAGCCCTCACTTTCCCTGTTCCATGAATCAGAATGTGGCAAATAGGACTGACCTCTCCAAATAGGACTGACCTTAGCAATTTCATCAAGAGCAGGACTCATGCCCCTAGCCCTTGGACTCCCCATGAAGAGATACTGCAAGTTCCACAGAATTTTTTTCTACATGCTTTTGGGATGTGGAAAGATATTCCCCCTTGGATTGTGGAAAAATATTGCCAGTTGGTTGGTTCAATAAAGATCTGAGTGAATGAGTTGGTGAGATTTACGAAGTCACCGAAGAGAATTTAAAAGTGAAATTGATCCTGTGGATCTCCAGGAGTGAAAAGCTGTTCTCCCATCCTGATCTCCACTCTACATTGTCTTATACAGAAAATCTAAATTCCATTTAAACCATTTTGCAAAATAACTGAAAATGGCACGATTCCACACGCTCATGACTGATTCGATTAAGGCATTGAGAGAGAACAAAGTGTTTTTCTTCTGGAAGGCTCACTTCTGTCTCCAAGGACAGTGTCTGTCTGTGTCTCTTTCCTTTGCTGTCCATTCAGTCAACCTTACAGTAACGTTACCAGGGAATGGACGTCAGTCTCTGCTTGCTTTCAGTGTGACTTTAGTCTTGCTTCCTTGTTCTGGTAAATGCAAACATAAGAGTTATCTGAACGGGAAACTTCTCTGTGGGACATGGAGACTACCGTGCCTTCCTCACTGCAGGTCTTTTTAGCTGAAAGCTCCTGGAAAACTTCTGGTTCTAGCTGGGATGTGTGAACAACCTCTTTGTCACATACGGCCCAGGCAGGTTTATTGGGATGTTTTGAGATTAACTTGCCATCTGAAGAATTTATAGCTGCATTCTCCAAAGAACAGTAACAGTAAAAACTTTATTTTTTTTCTTAGACAGAACTGGCCCAGATGTTAATCGTTTAGATAAAGCTCTCTGATGTCTGACTTGGAGTTTTCATCAGTTGTCCAGGGTCACAATTTATGATGGGTTGTCCTGCAAGGCTGCCCTGGGTTGAGTGAGTTGGACAGCAGTGGGAGTAAAGCAGCATCGGCACTGGCTCTACGAGAGACCCCTCTCCCTCATTTGGTAGGGGAGACTTTGACTGGTCTGTGGCGTGGAAGGAAGATGGGTGGAGGGATGGGAACCTGTCTGGACAGACATTCTGCTGGCACAGGCTGAGCTGCTACCCGTGCTTGTGGAATTTCCTGGGGATGTCAGCGTACACAGTCATTCATTTGAGGGAGCTGAAAAAGCCCCGAGGGCTTTCGGCTGAGAGAGATGGAAACTCAGAGGCAAGGAGACAGTTGGAGTAGATAAGATTAATGGTGGGAAGTTCCCACCCAAGTTAGGCTTTTGGCAGGATATGACACACAGACTGAGCTCTTCAATCAAGGTGGTGCCAAGTGGCTTGCTCTCTCTGGGCCAAATTGCCCCTACCTTTTACGCATATTATTTCCTTGCAAGGGGGCTGGAAACTGCACGTTTGCACTTGCCAGCTTTCGTCACCACCGATTCATGGAAAAAAATGAGGAAAGGGGTTGGTTTTCTTGGGAAAGCAACTAGATCCACTGGCTAGGCAGATTTCGGAAACAACAGCCAGGCATGGAGCTCTGTGCTTTCATATTGCTGTGGAACTGAGCTTACATGGGTTATTCTGATTGTTGATGTCTCAGGCACCTCCTTTCACCCTGAATCCTGCACAAAGGACCTGAGTTAGAGTTCTGCCAACAGAGGATGCCACAGGGAGCAGCTGTCCTACATCTTGCTACTGCAAGGAATATAACGGCTATTAGAACATGATGTTGGAAAAGAACAGTGCTTGAGGGGGTGATCTGGAGCTCTCCCTTGAATTTTAACTGAAGCACAAGTTATTTATTTTTTTGGCTTGTATGTGACTCCTGATCCCCTCCTCCCAAAACACCTCTCAGCTGCAGAATTGCTGCTTTCTTTCGTGCATAGGCTGACGACATATATTGCTAAGGTGAAATAGGCCTTTCACACACCTTGAAAATGGATGAACTGTTACTGGCAGGGTGCATATAGCTAGCTCTTTGAAGAATAACTGCAGTGTAAGCTATTGTGGTGGTCAACGAACTGGGAAAACCGATACATAGATATATCTAAAGGGCATGCTTAGCACCTCTTCAAGGGTGAGGGATAGAAACTACAGGACCTTGAGAAAGGCCTCTGTGAGAGAAAGTGACTCCCAGTTCCTGTCTCCGGCGGAGTTTTGCACTGACAATCCTGGATGCTCTGTAGGTCTTCCATTAGACACTGCAGTGAGGACGAGGGTCTACTTTTCTCTTTTCAAGGCAGCCGATTACTGCTAGAATCAAGTACAGATGGGTACTGGAACCACCAGGTGCTCTTTCTAGGGAAGTCACAAGACTACTGTCTTTCCACACACAACTGTTGTGACTGCCTTAGGTGTTTAACCTGTTTATTTTTCTTTTGCTACTGTTTAGGTCTTTGGAAGTCATTGCTGGGCTGGAAAGTAACAGCAAAATCTTCACTATCTACGTACATGGCTTATTGCAGCTGCAGGTAAGCCCATGCAGACTGGGAATCGCTGTACTGGTTTGCTTGGCAGGCTGTGCAGTTATTTACTGGCAAGGCTGAATTCTCACCAGGAGGTGGGGAAGTTTTTATTAACCTTCTTTCTAAGGTTAATGAAGTTAAATGCCTTACCTGAGGTGAGTAGAGAGTGGCAGGAACAGGAACAGAAGCAGAAGTAACCTTCCCTTTAAGAAATGACAGTAAATGTTCTTCCTTCTCAAATCTCCCCTTGCATCGTCAAGATGGTAATTGTGTTTCCTGCTTCACAGAATGGAATCTGAAGCACAGGTTGCCACTTGACTAGTCACCTAAAAAGATGCTAGTGCAGTAAGTAAGGAATAAACCTATAACACGGTTTCACTAGAGAGAGTTTATTCCACTGAGTCAAAGCTGTAGCAAAAATGTGTGGTCAGATCCTCTTCCCAGGAGCCACAGAAAGAGGCAGGAGGCTGCTGTGCTTAGTTCAGGGTGGTGAAGTGCTTTTTTTTCTTTCCCCTCCACTTACACTGGGATGAAGTGTCAGGTATTTTCCTTTCCCTCTCGTTCTCTCTGCAGGCTGGCCAGTACACCTCCATATTTGTGGACAACAGTGCTGGAGCTCCCATCACCATTCAGAACGGATCCGATTTCATGGGCATGTTAATGGGCGCGTAACATCGTTTGCAGCGGTGGAGCAGGGAAGAATATAAATTAGAGCCTTGCAGTGTATATTGGACTGAAGAAACCTTTACTTTGCCTCTTGAAGACTGCTTCCTGTAACTGTTGGCATCTTTTTAAACAAGCAAAGAGCCTTTCCTTTCACAGATACTTCAGCTTGCTTTCAGAGGCTACTGCTTTTCAAGGTCCACACCAGTTCGTTCATCATAAAAAAATATACTTTTGTAATTCAGAAACAAACTCTGTAATATTTAAGTTGTGCTTCACCAGATGCTCACTAAACAATACACTGAGATTTGGAATTTGTTACGCTATAACTTTATTTCACAATAGCACTTGTAATCAGCATGTCTTTTGGGATTGATTGTGGGGTGTTTTGAGTTTGTAAATGAAGGATTGAGAGGGGAAGTAAAATAGTGACTATATTTGATGTGTTGTGGAGGAAGGAGACAAGGATTTGCCAGCAAAACTGCTTTTTTTCCCCATACAATTGTAAATGGTTATAGGCCCTCTCTCATGTTCAAAATTAGATATATTTGACAAGAAGCATGTTGAATTCTCAGACAATGCCTGCTTCAAAGATGGGAATCTGAGGCCTGAATTCTTTAGTTGTGGTTCTTTACATCTAAGTATTTCCTTGATCTTATTGATGAAGCTGAATACCTCGCTGCCTGTGCAGTTTTGTTTTTATGAAAAGGTGAGGCCAATGGCACCAGTTCTAGCATGAACTCCCTTACTTATGTTCTTATGTTTTAGTAAGATATACGTGTGGGTTTGGACTGCATCACGTAAACAGGGTCTTCTCAGGTGCCACGTCATCATTTGTAAATGCGTCAAACGCATTACATTGGTTGTCGAAAACCTGGCAAAGAGAGGGAGGGTAACAGCCTCGGATCAGATGTGTCACCTCTTTGGTGCTTGTTGAACTGCAGTGAAATAAGGAAAGAAAACACAAGGCTTACTGCTGTCAGGTGGCCAGGGTCAGGGGGAGTCTATCTGCACTTTCCTTAGAGGTTGAAAGTGCTGTCAAAGACCGTCCAGTGAACGTTTTCTGCATTTCTACAAATCTATTTGCAGATGTAAGCGTGTAAGACTGAGCCCCGAAAGCAGCTTCGCGCATAGCTCCAGGCTATAACCGCATTTTAAAGTAAAAGGGTGTTGACATTTCACGGGGTTAAGGTGTTACCCAAGATGTGGTAATATCCTTGTGATTAAAAAAACCCACACTCGTTTATTGTAGCTCTGTAACTTTCCCTTTCAACAGACACCTGGCCCTTTTATTGGCTCAGCTCAGCTGAGGCAGTGGTTGTATAACAGCGGCATAAATAGAGGGTGGCAAGGCCCCAAAAAATGTCCAGATACTTGTTCTTGGATGTTTGCAGTGAATGGAAGATAGCCCTTGTATAGTGTTGCCGTTTTTGATCAAGTACAACATCTTCAGGCGATGAAAACACGGACTGCTGGGGACAGCAGAAGGCATGAAAAAAACCATGTCGTCTGTTGCTGGGTCTGTTGTTTGGGTGGATCAATGTGTGATGTTTCTACGTCTCCAGTAATGCTGCTGTTGAGGTCAGTGGTGTGCAAAGATGTCTTGTTTCAAGAGCTGTGGAAAAATCAGTTGTAAAACCCACGTGGCTGAAACTGTTTTTTTTCCCGTCTCCATTATAAATAACTTGAGATAGATCTTTAAGGGTACTCAGTGGTATTTTTTCCTGTGTGAAGAACATATTAAAGCAATACCTATTGGAGGAGGAAGGAGAAGGTACAGGGAATAACGTGAACACAGGTAAATTCCACTTTCTAGTCAGTAGAAGCGGTTATTCTAACTGGACCCGTTGAACTGTCTAAAACATTGCAGCTATCGATGTTGATGTATTCATTCTTACTCCACAATACATGCCAGAATTCCTAGGGCTTTTTTTTTTTTTCTAGTACACTTTGGGGAGAATGTACTTTTAAGAATAAACTGGGTGCTCCGCTGGCAGAGGGGAGTCCACAGCTATTGAAAGGCAGAGCGCTGAGCAACAGGAGTCATTGCTGGAGCTTCACAAAGCATAAACCACACGTGAATCTCGCTAAACCCCATCAATAAAGATCGGCTGTTTACACTGGGTTTGATGGAGTAAGTGTAGTCAGGGAAGGGGCCTCTATCCCAGCATGTATCACTAGACTGTACTTTGTACTGTGTGAATATTTGTAATAAATTGGGCTCTTTTGTGCATGACTTACAGCAACATGATCAAAGTGGTGTGACATTCAGCATATGTTGTTATATCTATAGGGGTGGGGTTTTTTTGAACCAAGTCTCACTGTTCTTGGTAAATTGGAGTTAAAGTATTTATTTTGTTGTAGAACTAAAAATTTGTCAGACTTTTTTTTTGGGGATTTGTGACTTTTTTCCCCCCTTCTTTGCCATGTTAAGCTCTTAAGATCTCCTTAGTAGGAGATGAATTGTTTAGTGTCTTTGTACCTGTTTAATGTCTTCATACCTGTTCTCCCTTATTTATCTAAGGCGTGCTGTCCCGGCAGGCATTTCCCCGGTGTCAGACAGCCCTGAGGAACACGCAGCCTAAACAGTGAAGGCTTAAATCTCCCTGGGCAGGAGCAGTGATTTTCCTGTGGACACTGTCAGAGAGAAGTAAACCTCAGTCTCTGGTGTCTCCCTGGAAGACACGTTGCCTTTCTGCTCTGGCCAGCACACAAAGCTTGTGTCAGACTTGGGCAGCGCTGGGGAAAGCAGCCAAATTAGCAGAGAAAAAGGACATCGTGTCTCTTGACTTGTCCCGAGTTCACTGTCACCGCTGGAAAGCTCACGGGGTTTTGATCAGCTCTTTTTATCCTCAGGAGAGAGGGTTGATCCCTTAAGGAGCTTTCCTGTGCATCACCAAGGTCTTTTAGCCAAAAGACTCTGTTTATCTTTTTTTTAAAGAGTCTTTTAGCTCTGCATACTGCCAGGCTGCAGGTGTATCCTGGAGCTCCAGCCAGCGTGAGATTGTCCATCCAGCAGCAAGCTGGGGCAGAATGGGTTGAAAGAGCCAAGAATCCAGCTGGGACCGGGCGGCTGGTGTTGAGGTGCACAAAACTCCTGACTGCTGTGGACCCCAGGCTCCTGGCTGGGCTGGGGCTGAGATAAACGCTCCGCACGGCTTCTATGCTCTTTGGAGAGCCGGGAGATTAATGGTGTGCTGAGCAATGTTTCAATGCTCCTCTGCAGTCATCAAATTTATAGTCCCAGAAAATTTAAGAACTCGGAGAACTGAGTTCAGCGTGAAGAAGTTGTTTATAACAAAATTAAACCACAGGCTCAAGCACGTGGGTTTTATGGCCAAGTATGTTAATCCCACCTGCTGGCAATGGCTATTTGTGGTGTGTAAGGGGAGAAAACGAAGAGAGGCACAAATTAAATGGCTGGGGTTTTATTTATTTCTGGGTCATTCTGGCATGCTCAGTACCTGTCTGAGCTGAGGCAGGAGGATACCATGGGGGCACCCCGCTATTGAGGTCCAAGCAGAATAGGAAACACAGTCGTCGTGGTTTTTATTTCTTCACAATTTCTAAGAAGTGTAGGTTTCCAAGGAAACTGGAGGTGAGGAAAAGTCCATCTCTTCTTACCAGAACAAGTTTTTCTTACCTTCATCTTCGAGTTCTTCACGGAAACGTTTGCCACCGAATCAGCTTCAAAGCGTTTCCAAGGTTAATAACTTGTATTTGCAGTTATAACTTTGTCCGGGTGCTATGTGTTAGCTCAAGAGCACTTTCTAGAAGGTTGCTGTGACACCCCACAGGGATCAGTTAACATTTACTGACTCTTTGCTGTCTTCATGCCCTTGCTCACTCGTCTTCCTCCCAGCCTCTTTCTCCGAGGGAGGGGCGTTCGCTCTCCAGGGGTTTGAGATCTCTCACATGGATTTTTCCTGTCTGAGAGCTTCTTGCTTCTAAGATACCAGCCCTGAATTCGATGCTTCGGTCCCGCACGACTCTCTGAGCTCAATATTCTCAGGGTCGCATACGGCGTTGCTCTGGTTGCCACAATTCCCTCTTACAGAGGCTGCGATGGAAACGGCCGGCTTTGCTTATACTCCTTTGAAGCTTATACTTCGGGAACCATAAACCAAACCATCCCAGGATGAGCACTGACCGCTGATTTCAATGTCTATAAAAGCGATTATCTTCACTCATAATTCCTTATTCTAAACAATCCATCTAAAAGCGTCCAGCTTGGAGCTGAAGTTCCTTGCTTGGCGTGATGGTAAATGTCGGAGCCTCCTGTGTCTGGATCAGGCCTCTGCCCTCATCTCAAAGGTGTCAGCCGGGTAGCGTTGCTGCGGGGGTTTTGGCTCCTTCTGTGCTGGGTGCCCTCACAAAACCTGCTGGTAGCTGTGGTTTGTGAGCCTGAGGGAGAGCCCAGAGGCTGGTGGAAAACCTGGCAAAAATGCTTCATCCCAGGTGTTTGGTCTAGCTCGGGGCTTAACTCCAGGATTGCCATTCAGGTGTGTTTCCGCTGGCACGGCCACTACAAACTTTGTCCTACGATCTAGGTGGACACAAGAGGGCTGGCTTGTCCCGATGCCACTGCTTTTCACTGCTCCCGTGTTTGCCACCACCCTAACCTGCTCCGAAGGGCCCGGTGCAGCGCTGGAATGGCCCTTCAGACATCAAATTTGCAGTGAATTCTTTCTATTTAATTCACGCTGACCTTGAAGTAGCCTTTGTTAGAGTCAGGACTGAGCAAAGTTTCCTCTGTAGTGCCAGGTTTGTCCCCTTCGCGCCCCCGCTCTCTCCGCTCACCGCTCCAGACAAATCAAAGCCATCTCCCAGGCACCGAGATTCCCATCGCAGGCGCTCGCTGAGTATTTTCCCTGGCTGGGAGCTGACAGGTTATGAGGTTTTAAGCTCTATTCAAATTTCAGAGTTTTGTAAATGATTTGGATGCCACGCTCCAGCCTGACTCCGGGGGTATTTATGTTGGATTAGCAGCGGATTGCCTGCCTTTCCTCATGCCGGAGAAGAGAGCCCGGCACATGTAAACTCCCCTTGAATGCTGGGCTATTAACCAGCAAGCAAAATGATTAGTTTGTCATATAAAACTCTTGTTATAAATAGACGCAGGTTATAAATCAGTCCTGAGGACAACGATGAAATCAAACAGAAAGAGAGACCCTTTCTAAGCCTCTTCTCTGAGAGGCACCTGGAAACAGAAGCGAGCAACAGAGTGTTGGTTAAACAGTCCTCGAGGAAAACTTAGGGGTAATTCAAAAAGCATTTGGAATTGGTGACTGTAGTAAAAAAAGCAGAGTAAAATTAGCCCTATAGAGGCATTAATACTATAGGGTATTTAAAAATGAACACTACGTACTTTGGTATTGTAACCCCTGCGATGGGGAGAGCCCAAACAGCAGACCCCAAGGAGCTGAATGTGGGGAGGTTCCACAGAAAGCGAAGGAGATGGTGACCCTGGAAAACAGACCAACACACCAAGATGACCTTGAGTCTTTATTTCTTTGTATCCTAGCCCTTATCTGTGAAAAGAAATCACCAAGCCCTCACTGATTCTCACTGGGGAGTTTTATTTAGTGCTCCGGTTCGGCTGGAACCAATGACTGGGGCCATGCCGTGAGGGATCCAGGTGCCCCGCGTTTCCCGCAGCACAGCTGATCTCCTGCAGAGCTTCTGGGATTCAGGATTCCCCCCCTAAATTACCAGCATTGAAGAGCTGGATAGGTGTTTATAATAAGGGTGTTGATGAGCACCTCAGGAGGTGGAGGTCCTTGGTGGTAGGATCCCTTTGGAGCGGAGGAGCTGCATCTGCTGGTCAGTCCTGTAGTTTCACTCTTTGTTTGATGTTTGGGGGGAAATAGTGTTTCTTTGTTACTGCTTAGATGACCTCTACATCCAGGTTTAGAAAGGGTGTTGTGTTTTTATTTCACCTGTGGCAAGTAGTTCTGATTTAAAATAGCCTCTACGCCCTGGGCAGTCCTGAGAATAGATGGGCCATAAGAGTTGGAAATGCCTCCTTCCTTATGGCTCTTTGGAAATCTTAAGCTGTCTAGGAGAGCTGTTGGAATATGCCTTCTGATCTCACCTTCTTCATATTTCAGCTCCCTTTATCCTGAAATACAAGATGGGCTGGCAACCCGGGCAATGATCTTACACCGTTATTGCTAAGGCCATAATATTCCAGACCAACTGATGTCGTATTACTGTAGCTTCGGTTTGGGCTGGGGCTGATTTTGTTTCATCTTGCAGGGGCTCGCTGTGCAGGGACCAGACACAGGTCCTTTTATTATGTTTTACGTTGACATTCCCAATCTGAATCCCGGTGTTGAGGCACCTGAGCCGGGTTTGCCTCCAGCATGGACTCAATTTGGAGATGTCCACAGACACGAGACCCTGGGCTACTGCCCGGTCTCGCTTCCCCCTGGGCTCCTTTGTGCTGGGGGCTTGGCTCTCACTCTCCGTGGAGCAGGGTGTTCCCCTGCTCTGCTTTAAGGTGACTTATTTTGCTTTAAAGTGAGGTTGTGCCTGTCGGGAGCTGCCTGGCCGCAGCTGGGGTGCGGCGGTTTGCGTTCAGGTCTGCTGCCCCGTGGGCCGTCTGAGGACGGGCTGGATGAGAAGGGGGAGGAAGGTGGCCGGGAGGACACAGGGAGATGGGATGTGTACTGGAGGGGAGCTTGGCACCCTGGTTTGAGGAGAGGATGGGAATTAATACGGCACCGTGAACTCAGCCCACCTGGCTGCCCTATTCCTTCCCTATCCACCTTACCATAAAGCACGACAGCTCTGTTGTTTGGGTCCCTTGTAGATGTTTTCTGCAGGGAAACAGCCCGCTCTCCCCCCACAGTGAGAAGGGAAGGCTTCACAGAAACCCTCCTGGGCCCCCCCAGACCTGCCCTGGGGGTTTAGGCTCCTACAGCTGGGGAGAGCAGCACCCCCCTTCCTTCCACACCAGGGCTGGAGCGGGCTCGGTTACGGCAACGCCGCACCCACCTACTGAACAGCTCTCTCACGCGTGCTGTTAAACTCCTCTGCACGGATCCATGGCTCTGGAATTAGCCAGACAAATAAATCTGCTGGGAGGGGGTGGAAGAAACACTTGCAAAATGTCTGTTGTGCCTTTTCCTCGGTTGTAGTGTTACCTGAAAGAAAAGCCCTCGAAACTAAAAGTAGTTTAGAGAGGAGATATTGCTTTATTTGGGTGCTGGGGGGAAAATCCACAAATCTCGCACCCCTTACTGGGGATATTCACCCATTATTTATACACAAAATAGTCTCATAATTCCGCCTACCTAATACATAACTCCACCTTGGCTTACATATTCACCAGGATGACCGAATAGTCTTTTTGCCCGTGTGTATCCAATTTTGCTGCGTCAGCAAAACACTTCTGCGCAAGTGTGAGTGTCTCGGTGGTCGTTTGGGTCAGGAGACCCTTCCTCACATTATCCTTTTAAGGCCTTGAGTCATCTCAGGACAGTAAAAGTTTGTTGTAAGTTTGCCAACTTCTTGAAGATAATAAGGATGTTCTTTGAAGTAGCCGTAACTCTCCCCTAATTGGTTTAGGAGCACGGATTTGACGTATAGAAGAACCTTGGAGTGATTAACTACTTCTTGTTATTCCATCCTTGGTGATGAACTACTTCTGGTTGTCTCCTCATTATCGCTATCTGTAACATCAGCTCAGTGACTATTCTTTTATACGCAGTAAGAAGGTCAGTAATTAGCTATTTTCTCAGGCAGTAAGGAGGTCAGTAAGAAACAATCATTTTAGAAACAAAGCAGAGACCTGTCTTTGGTGACAGTAAGATGGGTTAATCAACCCACGTGGAGGCTCCAAATGGAGAGAAGGTGGGAAATAGCAGCTCAGAAATTACATGGCATTGAACGGGAGCGCAGAGCTCTGCCGGGACGGGGACGTCTCTGTGAGGACCGGCCGGTGCAGACTCCAGAGTTACGCAGATGCTTCCCTGGGAATTCCTTTAGGACTTGTGAGAAATGCTTGATGCATTGATCTTATTTAAAAAAAAAAAAAAAGAGAGAGAGAAACCCAGCATTACATGGAGAACACCACTTTGTCTCTGTAAAACCTTCCTGTGGGTTTTGTGCATTTTGAAGTCAGGCTCTTAAATCTCATTTGAGCGCTGGCTTCTGCGTTAGATCCACCCTGTGCTTTGGTTCTTTACTGTAGCTTGGGGTTTGTTTATTTTTGGCAGAGAAAGTGTTGTGTTTGCTGTTTGTTTGGCATCAACACTGTGTGCCTGTTTGTCTTTTCAGTGGTTTCAGTGTTTATTTCTTTTTCTGCCTGCTGTCTGCCCTCCCTCTCGCTGGGGCTGGATGAGGGTTTTCCCCTCGGGCAGGAGATGCTGTTCCCTGTGAATGGCCCTGGCTGGCGAGGTGGTGGCAATAATGGCATGTGAAGCTCTGTCTGGATCTTACCTCGCTCCATTTGAGGAATGCTCCTCTTCACCGTGGGCTTTTTCAGAGCTTGTTTTCCTGAAGGAGCTGTGGGATGAGGTGTCAGGGCCGGGCTCCGTGGGGAGCTGGATCAGCGCTGGGTCATCGGGGGGCACAAAGCGCCCAGATCTCAGGGTGGAGAAGGAGCAAGGCTGGGTTCCGGGTGTTCCCGCTGTCCCTCGCTCAGGCATTCCTGGCTTTTTTATAAAGGTCTGCCAAACTTTCTGAGTCTTTTTCTTTAGGAGAAGCGTAACTGAGATACGCTGCGAAGGCCAGGAGCATCCCTCCAGGGGGCTCGTCCCGCAGCTCCCGCGAGCGGGCGAGGGCAGCCCGTGTCCCAGCATGGACTGGGTTTAAAGGTAGGCACAAAGTCCTTGGCAGTGCCTGCTGCAGCTCGGATTAGCTGGGATGTCTGCGCGGACAGGAAACTGAGTTTCAGTAGGTGAGAGAGTGCTCTTCGGGGCAGCTTTAGTTGTGAGAGAGAAGAAATCTGAGCCAAAGTGGCTGAAAACTCTCCTTAAAACTATCTCAGGTGCCTCCTTTGACAGGCTGCCGAATGTTTGCTCTGTGTGTGTGTGTGTTACACCTGGATTATAACAAAACCTTACAGGATGATGAAGTTGGGGTTTTTCTTTTTGTTTGTGTGTTTTTGTTCAAAGCAGAGTTCTCCAGGGCTGTTGTCATTATCGAACCCTCTTTTTCCCAGCAAAGGGTGCTGGGAGCTGCCAGTAATCTATAAAACAGGACAGTCAGGCTGGGGGAAATGATCTCAAACGGTATAAATATCTCCAACCAGGTTTTGGTTTTAAAGTTTTATGAAGTGATGGAGATCGTGGGGATGTTTTTCCAAGAGGCTGGGCAGCAAGGACCAGGGCAGCTCCTGGGTAGTTGTGGTGTTGCCCTTGGGGTCGAGGCCCGGGGGTAGATAGCCCGGTTTGAGGTGGTAGCTACTGTATGCCAAGGGGACGCACGCTCGCCTGCAGGAGCAAATTTGTCTTGGAGCGAGAGAATGGAAAATCTGGGTTGTCTTTCCAGCACTTCCATTGACCTGTTTGACCTCGGGCAAATTCCCTCATTCTTTCTGTGCCCTATGTGGTTCAACACCAGCCCTTCGGGGAAGGGGCTTTGGCGGGGTACAGCTGCCAGTGTGTTAAGCCCACAGCAGGTTAGTGAGTGCTTGAGCTCCAGAGCGCTCTTAAGTTGACTTTAGGTATCATGTATTATCCCTGATGATCCGCAAGAACATTGCCTCTGTGGAGAGTGCTGGTGCTTTACAGGCGTGAATAACTCCCGTTCACACCGCCCCAAGTTGTGAGAGCATCAGTTTCCTCCTCCTGCTGAGAAGGGCAGGGGTATCAAAGGAATTCCGGGCTCCTACCTAAGGGAACGAGCACTGAAGGATCATATTTTTCTTCCCCTCAGAGTCATCGGCCTTCCTGAAACCTCCCGATGAAAATTAAATGGAAATTCCTCTGGGAGTGGGGGAAGTGTCTTCTCTGAAGCCTTTCCGGGCAACTCCACCACCATTATGCTGCTGCCTTTGCATTGCCAGGGGGGTTCTGCAGTCGGAGATGAGGAAATACCTTCTGCTGATGATATTTCCAGTTTCTACCACAGGCAGGAGCCACTGGAAATGTCATCCCTTTGAAGGTCCCAGTCTTGCTATGCTGTTTTCTGTGGTTTGGATAAATCCATGCCACCAGATCTTCACCTGGGCTAAAGCCGTGAAACGAGGGGGCCATGCAGAAGTTCTGGTCCCCACAGCAGTGGATGTACAAACTAGACGGGAACACTTGGGCATCGCTTGTTGCTGGTTCCTAACCTTGTCACTACCTTTAACTGCAGGGAATCCGAAACGGGCATTTTGGACTTCTGCCTCTTTGATCTCGCTCTTTTGTGTTGTCATGATTAATGACAGACTATTTTAAAAATGCCGCGGTGTCTGACTAACGCGACCTGAGGGGTGTGCAGAGCTCCTTAGTTCCTCCCATCGCAGACCTGCGAAGCGATTGGCGAAGAGTTTATTTTCCACTTCAGTTTGTCAGTCCTGGGGCAAGGAGGGGGTTAATGTTCTCTGCCGTCTTAACTTCTTTTTTTTTTTTTATCAATTAATCTTTCATGGCCAGAAAAAGAAACTGAAGTATGTGCGATATCCAAATTCTGCACATAAAAATCCCATTTTGCAATAATAAAATGTATCGGGTTACTCGTCTGGAGACTCTTCATCTTGCAATAACGCACACGGAGCAGCTAGCAAGTGCCTGTGTGTCCCTGCGCATCTTGTCATCGCGGTGATGGCCTTGGGAGGCTGGACCCCTGTCACACGTGTTCTAATGGGCTTCTTCACATCACAGGGGAACAGGGGCCGTACAGAGAGCTCAGAAGCCGGTCACTTGTGTCCCCCCGAGTCTCTGTACCAGGACAAACGTCCCCTTTTCCAAAAAGACCTCTGCCGTGAAGCCGTTGGCAGCAGCCAGAGCGTGCTGGGTAGCCGAGAGCAATGGGCAAACTACAGTCAATCTGACTCCCGCGGATCTGGTATTTGTGGAAGCGGTCTGTACTAACATATTTACTCTTCCTTTTTGAAAAAAAAATGCCAGGGAAAGAGGGAGAGCGTGTCAGACAGCGATGCTAGACATCTCAGTGCTGGATCTCCAGCCCTTGCCCCTTGCCTTGCTAGGGCTCAATGGGTTACATTCTTCTCGCTTTCCCCCCTGGTTTAAACAAATAGGAGCTGGAGCCTTAGGGTATATTAGAGCGTGATAGGGATCTTCAGCGATAATACCATTCTGGGCTGTACCCGAGGAAGCCATTAGCTTCAAACTCACAATGAGCAGGATCTGATAAGGGAGGAGGCAGAAGGTGGATGAGGGGGAGAGGATTTGCAGCCCTGCCAGGTACGGCTCCTCTCCACCAGCCTCTGCCTGGGCACTGGAAAAGACAGGAAGGCGACGGAAAGCTTTCCACAGGCTCAGCAGGTACATGGGAACTGCTGAGTGGGCAGCCTGCGGAGGGGTGTTGGATATAGGTGCACACACACATGCCCACTGGTGGATGCCCCATCCCTGGAAGTTTTAAGGCCAGGCTGGATGGGGCTCTGAGCAATCTGGTCTAGTGGGAGGTGTCCCTGCCCAGGGCAGGGGGTTGGAACTGGATGATCTTTAAGGTCCCTTCAACCCTGACAATTCTACGATTCTATGATCCTGTCTAGAAACTAGGGCTATCTGCCCAGAGAACCAGCTCCTCCTCCCATGCTCCCCCCTGCCTCATTTTCCAAGCCATCATTACAGAATCACAGGGGTTGGAAGGGCCCTCTGGAGATCCCCCAGTCCCACCCCCGGCCAGAGCAGGGTCACCCAGAGCAGGGGGCACAGGAACGCCTCCAGGCGGGTTTGGGATGGCTCCAGAGACGGAGACTCCCCCACCTCCCTGGGCAGCCTGGGCCAGGGCTCTGCCACCCTCAAGGGAAAGAAGTTCCTCCTCGTGTTTAGGTGGAACTTCCCATGGTCAAGTTTGTGCCCGTTACCCCTTGTCCTGTCCCTGGGCACCACTGAGAAGAGGTGGTGCCTCATCCTCTTGCCGCCTGCCCTGGAGCTATAGATGAGATTCCCTCTCAGTCATTAATGACGTTAAAGCTATCGAAGTGCCTGCGTTTCAATGTTAGCTCCCTTTGCTTGGAGTAAAAATAGTAAGAGTTAAGAATCCCTGTTTAAGGCCTGATGAACTCTAGCCATGTGCAAACAAGGCTCCATCCAAAGTCAATCCCATCTGCAAACTACCACCAGCATTTCAAAACAGCACGCGGGGAGTCCGTGGGCCAGGTTTCTTGTGGACCGGGGGCTCTGCCGCCTTTCCTTGCCCAGCGCTGCTGCTGCTGCACCCTGGGACTCGGCCACCACCCGCAGCAGAAAGCTGGGCTGAGGGTCTTGGAGCCGCCGTCCTGCTCATCTCCAGAAGGGGCAGTTCCAAACGAGCTCTGTCTCCACTGGACCACTGAGACCAGTGTCCTCCTTCCAGCTGGCCCAGCTCACCTCCAGGGCTGCTCTCGCTTCCCCCTCTCCTCTCGTGCCCAGTGGGATCGCACAGGCATTTGGGGTCACGAGGAATGTGCTGTTCTGACTCTGAAAACTCAGCGGGAGCATTCGCTAAAGACACGGTCTATTTGTATCGGGCCCAAAAAAAAAAGAGGTGTTGGGGGGGAATGGAAAAAATTACTGTTTCCAACTGCAGCCAGGTTCCTGCTTCCCGTGTCCTCCTCCTGCCAGCAGCCTTTGCCCAGGGACGGCCGCCGCAGCTTAACGACCCTAACGAAACAGCGGAGCGTGGCGTGGAGCCATTGAGTCTCCCTTGGTTTGTGTCACAGGCTCTGCACGGCCCGTGAGTCCCTGCTTCTCCTCCTTAAGTGGCAAAAAGGAGCCGTCGTGTCCTCTCCCTCCTGTTTTGTGACTCTTGGTGTCGGCTGTTGGTCACTGGTGGAGGCAGGGAGAGCTCGCTCTGACCTGGCATAGCTATTTCCATGCTGGCTTTTCAGCTGTGGCCTTGGGAGAGCTATGCTAGAACGGCTTTTCTTTTTTCGGGTCTGTGGCTCCGTTCCATGCTGTGTGGGCTCCAGTTTTGACTAGAGGTTTCAGTAACTGCCTCCCCTGCTTCCCTGCGTAACAATTCAGTCTCATCCAACTAATAATGGTGGGAGGTAGGATGCCTGAGGTCAGCTCTGTTTGTTTGATGGCTTCAGGCGGGCCATTTAACTTCTTTCTAGATGGCTGGTTACTCTTTTCTTGGTTTTTTTGGGTTTTTTTTTGAGGATATTCATAAATTGCCTGCTTTTACCTGGATGCTTTTTTTTTTTTCATGAAATCTGTAGGAGCGTAGATATATCTGAGACCGTCACATTGCTGCCAGGTTTAGTTAGAATGTGTTACGTACAGACGTGATCTTATTTCACCAAGAAACCAGGAGATCGCCTCTCGGAAAGATGAGAGTGACTGTGGTCTCTTATCACTGTAGCTACTACATACAAGCTGTGTGGAGAAAGATAACGTGGTGTCTGACTTATGTGTAATGTTTTTCACCCAAACACGCCTCGCATCCTCTGGGGAAGGATTTATTTATTTATTTTGATAACTCCAGGCAAACCCCTGATCCCCAAAGGGCTGAGTGCTTCCTGTGCTGTGCATCTGTATCTCAGCTGCCTTGGGTAGCAAGGCTCTTTGGAGTAAAAAGGAAGGCTGAGACAGACTGGATCAGGATTTGAGTGTATCCGTGCAAGCTTAGGCCAATTTATAAATGAGTCAGCCCTTACCCAACGTGACAAATCCCATCAGCTTTTCCCAGGCTAGAGGAGTTGATTAAAGGGATTGGAAAAGCAAAACAACCCCCCGAAGTAACTCTGTGGGATTATTCAAAGGTGAAGTGACAATGTGATAACAGCTAGAAATGCTCTTTGTCTCTGCCAATAATGCCGGACAGGACTCTGACCTCTGCAGAGAAACGTTACCAGCCTCCCACGCTTTTTGGATGCGTGACTTTGCCACCAGCTTCATAGCAAGGGCTCCAGTTCCATTCCTGCAGCACGCAGATAGGAGATGACTGGAGGGACAAATATTTGAAAAGGAAAAGGCACTCCTAGACATGTGGAAGTGTGGAAAACCAAACAGAAACCCCTCAAACACCAAAGGACAGGGAACTGGATCCAGTAAGCCAGCACGGATGCAGAAGGCTTGCTCCCTGCCTGGCCGTGCACTGGTGCAGCTGGTTCTGTGCAACGCATTTCCGTATCTATTTACTCAGAGAATAGATACTCTGTATCTATTTGCCCAGAGAAGCTGTGGCTGCCCCATCCCTGGAGGGGTTCAAGGCCAGGTTGGACGGGGCTTGGAGCAGCCTGGGCTGGTGGGAGGTGTCCCTGCCCAGGGCAGGGGGGGGACTGGATGAGCTTTGAGGTCCCTTCCAACCCAAACCATTCCATGAATCTGTGACTCTCCCAAATGTCCCAGAGGAATCGGGACGGCAGGTGATGCAACGCGACAGTGATGCTGGCAAAGTGGCAGCGGAATCAAGTGTGGAAATGAAATGCCTTTGCTCGACCAGCTCTCAGCCCAAGGGAATTATTGCACTTCCCTTGAACTTTGAACTTGCTAGCATGAATTCTAGTGGAGATCTTGCGGATGGACAGTTCTTCTCCCACATTGATAAAGACAAAAAGGCTTGAAACAAGATATTGTACCTCCCCTGAAAGGTCATGCCATGGACACTGGTGTCTGGGGCAGCAATAGTCAGGGAGTTTGAGAACAACTTATTTCACTGGAGCAAGACCCTCACCAGTAGGAGGGAATTAAAGGCTGCCTATTGGCCAAAGAGATGGCCTCTGTAAATATCCTTCTGAAAGATGCAAGTTCTGGTAGCCTGAAAGGGGGCTGGAGATCACAAAGCTGTGGATGAGGACGCAGGATTGAGCCTGGCTGACTCTAGGGAAGTGCTGGAGACGTGGATGGAGACAGCAGGGAACTTGCCCCTTGTTGTTAGTATCTAAATTATCAGTGATCCAGGAAGGTCTGGGATTGCTCAGAGAAAACATGCATAAAGTGATCCCTCCTGCCAGATCTCCTTTGGTAAGGCTTTGCTGGAGGGGGCTGGGGGTAAGGAAAGAGAGCAAAGTTCCAAATCTGATCTTATACTTCCAAGCTTGATTTTTACTCACAGCTATACTTTTTTCTTCTTTTTTTTTTTTTCTCCTGGTGGATGTCTGCTGGTTTCCTGCAAACACATCCTTCCTAGAAAGAAGCAGTCTAAATCTCTCCCATTAGCTGTTTGTCTTGGACTGTCTCGCATGGCAAAGAGTCTGTTGTGATTAGATATGAACATAAAGAAATCTGTGGAGAGAGGATTGTAGGGAAAGATGATAATGAAATGCAGGGAAAGCTTAACTTGGAGAAATGAACCCAGAGGAGGCTGTCCCCACCTGTTTGTTTACAAATAAAATGAGAAAAGAGGTAACACCGGGTTTTTGAAGAGGAAAATATATTTTTTTTCCTGTTCTAGACAGAACTGGGGCATAGACTCAGAGAGGAAAATAGGAATCCTTTGCCAAAGCAGCTGTGGAACTGAGGCAGGAATGAACTATGGAGGGAGGGTGCCAGCAGGGAACGGCAAGACTTTGCTGCAGAATATGGCTGGTGATAAGACCCGTCTTTAGTGCTTTTACCTCCAGGTGTGTGTCTCGGTGGGACTGTGCTATGCATTAGGTAGCACAACGCTACCTTCAGGTAGTGGCCTTCCAGTCGCTGAAGGGGGCTCCAGGAAAGCTGGGGAGGGGCTGTTGGCAAGGGCATGGAGCCACAGGACGAGGGGCAATGGTTTAAACTAGAGCGGGGCAGGGTTAGATGAGACATGAGGAAGAAGTTCTTTACACCGAGGGGGGTGAGACACTGGCCCAGGTTGCCCAGAGAGGGGGGGGAGGCCCCATCCCTGGAGACATCCAAGGCCAGGCTGGATGAGGCTCTGAGCAACCTGATCTAGTTAGAGATGTCCCTGCTCCCTGCAGGGGGTTGGACTGGATGGCCTTTGGAGGGCCCTTCCAACCCAACACAGTCTGTGAGTCTATGAACTTGGAGAAAGCTGGGAAGTGGCACTGGAGAGACAGGCATCCTCCAAAGCCTTCCCACCATTCCTACGGGCATCTACAGACACGCAGCCAGTAGTGTTTAGTTTTAGTCATAAACCCTCATTAGCAACCAAGACTTGAAACTTTCCTGGCCTGGAAAGAAAATTACAAGACAAACAATGAAAATAAAACTCTGCCCCAAGTGACATTTATACCCAATTGGGAAAAGACTTGAAAATCATCTGAATCTACTTACTGCTGCTTTTTTTCATTGCCAGTGGAAGCTGTCTAACACAAACCCATAACAAAGATGGAATAATAGTCAATGAAAGGAGAACTGCTTACTCACTGACGGGCTTGCAAATTTATATTTCATTATTTAGCTGGCACAAAAGGGCCTCCATTCCTCCAAATAATTAGCTGCCTGGCACTCCTCAGGGGCTTCAATTACACACCTGTATAAGTATTTGCCAAATCAGCACCTCAGAAGAGAATCAATAAAGGCAACATAAAACACGTTTCTTTAAATAATCAGTTCAGTGGTATTTTGCTGTTGCCTTACTCATAAAGGTGAAGCCTTTCTACTCTAATGAGCATTACCTTCATTTCAGCCGAGTGTTATAGCCTGAGTATATTTGCTTTGGGTAGAAACTGCAGAGGCCAAGGGGGAGCTTTAGAAAAATTTAAGTTCATATAATTGTGGCTGCTTTTGGCTTTCAGGGACTCCAATAAAAACAGAAGTCTGATTCCTTAAGCACCTTTCTAAAAAGCTTGTGCTACTCTCGAAGGGTGAAACAGGTTGATATTATGATGCTAAGGGCTGTCTGGGACTTCTCTGAAGCTGTACGAGTAAGACCTGCTCTTCATTCAGGAGAGATGTAAGAAGCTGCAAAGCTCCTTTAGAAAATCAGGTCACTGAAAGTGTAGGAGCCATCAAATCCCAGGGCTTGAGTAGGACACGCCAGGGCTAAGCTGTGTCCACGGGGTTCAGATGCAGAAGGATGCGGCTGTGGAGGTGGGTCAGAGAAAGCAAAGAAGGAAAGATGGTCAGATGGACCTCAGGCGCAGCCAGGACATCTCAGACATGGGTGGTTAAGTTTGAGAAGAACCAAGTATGAGTATTTGGGCAGAATGTGAGCTGAGAAGCAGAAAGAAGCTGTTGGAAAAGAACCTGTGTGCCCCCGGCAATGTCTGCTGGTGTGTGGGAATGCTACGGAAGGCAGGCAGAGTGAACAGACAACACTGCAAAAGCGAAGTCCTCACCCTGACTTGCTGAGCATGTGCATGAGTGTTTGCCAGGTCTGAACAAGAAGAAATACATTTATTGTTAAAGTAACCCTTGTGTTAATATAGAGTAACAGTAAGATGGTGCCTTCACAAAACAAGTAGGCAAAAGACAAAACAAGGGGGAAAATGAATAACTTTCATTATAATCAGCAATGTTGTATGTTATTTTGTATTACCTAATGCTGGGTTATTAATTTATGCTTTATGTTGGGAATGGAGGCGGTGTGGCACCAAGCTGTTAGCTCTTATTGTAAGAAAAGAATGGATTTTGGATGGTGAAGCTACGTCATTTGGCTGAGACTGTGAAGCGGAAAGGTCAAGACAAAAGCTGGGCTGTATCTACTGCGCTTTGCCGGTGAGCCGGGATAGGACATGCGTAGCACGCTGTCAGAGTCCTGTCGGTAGAGAGAGCTTCTCAAACCAGCTTTGTAAAGGTACAAGCAATAACTTATAGTTTATAGTATAGATTAAAGACTGGAAAATGCAGATTACCCAACGCTGTGTTTTCTGTGAGCAGCCAACAGGGTCGGTTTGGTCATAGTAAACCTGGAAGTGTTGTTTGATGCCGCTTCATCGCGGGGGTAGGAGCTGTAGGGCTGCGAGCCTGCTGCTCCCCTTGCTGAGGATCCTGGCTGCTGCAGGGAAGAACGTGCAACGCAGGAGGGAGGGAAGGAAGGAGGCACCACATGGGCTGCGTGTCAGGAGGGTGGAAAAAAAGGCGTCTCTTTTCCAAACCAACATCGTTAAGAAAAAACCAGCAAATCACAGTGTCTGCAAAGAAGCCCTTGAGGACAAAGATGGGAACAGGGTTGGGCAATGCAACAAATAGACCATTTTTCATCACAATCTCATAATTGCTGTCTTGTTCCCAGTCTGCTCTTATGATAGACTTTGCAATACCCACTGGGGACTCTTCTAGGACACAGCACTGTGAGCCAGAACCTCATTTTAGCATTATACCAAGGAAACTATGCGAGGCAAACTGGAGCCACGGCGTCAAGTTTGGATCCAAAGTCCTTTTTTCTTTTTTTTTTTTTCAATATATTTTTTTAATTTTTTTTTTTCCTTTTGGCTCCAGAAGCCCAGAGCAAGGAATGTAAATTGGCTTTGCAGAAGTATGTCAATTTTGGTGCCAAAGTTTCATTTGATATCATCTCTGTCTGGCACCTACACAGCAGGTGCTTCCCGAGATGACCTGAGGCACACGGGCGCAACGCAAACCCTGGGCTGAGCTCTGCTAACCACACAGCTTGCGTCTCGCACAACGTGACATCCCACCGCCTCCCTGCAGCCCTGGAGATGGTCTCCCGACGCCGCTGCCCCCAGCTACAGATGGATTTTGCAGGAAGGCTGGCTGCTCCTGCCTCCATGACCCCAATCCAAACCACGGCGCTGCCTCACGGCCAGTGGACATGAGTGATCAGCCTTTATAGCTCATTACGAGTCGTTCTTGCAAACTGAGTCTTGCTGAAGCTGATGGGTCTACTTGCATGAGTCAAATGTGCTCAGAGGAATCTTAGGATGCAGATTTGTCCCTTTTTGGGGGAAGCGAGCCCCTCTCTTTGGGGTAGCTTCCTGAAGTCACTGGGATGTACTGTGGCGGTGGGTGGCAGAACCTGTGCAGAGCTTGGCAGGGGATTAAATGAGGCCATCATGTCCCAGTGTCAGTGATCGGGGTCTCCTGTAGTTGTGAAATCAATGTCATCGACATCTGTGGTCATTCGGAGGGGGAGAAGTTCCTGCCTGAACCTCAGCTGTTGTGTTGCAGAGGCAAAGTCCATGACTGAACACCGAGTCGCGTGTTAGTTGCTGTGCTGGTTTGTACCTCGGTCTCTGCTACTTCTCAACCACAAAAGGTATCCAGGTGCTCGTTTCCATGGTAAGCAGAAATCAGGTGAACCAGATAAGCTTTCTTCAGGCTTCGCTGTTATATTTGTCTTTATGCAGGAAGGGGAAGGACGTTGGAGTGAGGGCAGTTTGCAGCATCAACCACAGTCAAAGGCAGGCCAGGAAGATCTAAATGCTTCAATGGATTTGGAGTAAGAGAAAACTCTGAGCATCTTTCTGTTCACTCAGCTGTGGTGGCAGATTTGTCACCTTGAGCTGCGAAGGCAGGGAAGGGACTCAGTTCCGTTAAAGCCAGTCTGCTTTTGTGGGTGTTTTTCTGATCTGGAAGCCACTAATAAATAAGCTAGGATCAAATCACTCCGTGCCCCAAAACGCCACAGAATTTTCAAGGTGAAAAAGGAGTTTTGATGAGATTCCCAAACAAAGAAGTGTGTTCCTACTCTGTCTTTAATTGCTAATGTTTGAGGGAGTAGATTAAATTGTTTTCATGATGGGACAAGGATCCTCTGTTGCTCACAACTTCCAGGCTTACATTTAATAGCAAACTCCCATGGAAAGATTGCAAAAAATTCCTTGCTGGAAGATACGATTAAACAATAGCCTTCTGGTAATGTAACAGGCAGATCACTGACCTGATCCCAACCTCTCCGAGCTCCTCCGAGCTGGTGGGTGACTGTTACAATTAATTCAAGGTGACAGTAATTGACAGCCATTTATGAGAAAGGCTGATCTGTCCATACAGGAGATGTTTTCTAACATACCTTTGCAAATAAAGTAGTAAGAAGGTAGTTTAATCAAGAGAGGGAAAGATATCTTGTGCCAGGCATCTTCTTCCACCCGTGGCACTCTGCAGTGAAGCCCTCTGCACAGTCTGCTCTGCTCTTCCATCCCCAGATCTCCTGGATTATCCCACCTTCGTAGCTGATTTGGAGTGATGGGCCAGATTGTCAAGGGAAAGCTGCTGCAATTCCACCTGAGCTCATCTTTCCCATCCCAGCTACAGTGGAATTTCTACCCCCGCTTCCCTACCGTGGGTGTCTATGAATTCATGGGAAATCAGGATTACCCACATCCTACTTAGAGGTAAAATGTGCTCTCATGCAGTGCCTTGGGATCGTAATGTGAGATGTGATGGAAAGGAACGGTGATATAATATTGAAAGAATGTTTCTTTTAGCTAGAAGCAATTTTTGCCGTGCTTTGCTTTGTTTTAACCAGACACAGCCCCGAGTGAAACCTTTTCATGTGACGCAAAGTAGTGTGGAGAATTAGTCATTTATATTAAGAAAAAGCAGGATGTAGCTGGGCTGGAAGGCGCGAGGATGGCGTGGCTAAAGCTGCTGGATTTCCAAGGAGACAGGTGAATTGTTGCACTGTAATAACACTCGGCTGGAGGAATTTTCAAGGGAGAGGAGTGTCATGGTTATCCCCAATGTGCTATCCCCCACGTGCAATGGCTGCGTGGAGTTTCGTGCTGTTAGGAAGCAGAATAGAAGTGCCTCACTCCAAATGTCCTAATTACCGTGTGCTGGATAAAACCCTGTGTTTAGCTGGGCTCAGCAGGAGACTGTTTATAGGGTAGGTGCAACTCCAGGAGTTGCAAAAAGAGATTAAGGCATTCAGAGAGAGGAGGCAGAACTGCGCATGGAGACAGAGGGGCCAGTGTTTAACCCGTCCATTTCCTGGGGGGGGCAGGGAGAGGGTTGGGAAAGAAGAGGTTATTTGTTGCTTTAGCCTTTCTCCTCGGGTCCCACAGCTTTTGCCTCAAGCGCGTAGCTCTTTTTCAGGACGCAACGTGTCCCTGGCTTCTCCTCCCTTGCAGCCAGACAAATTGGGCCTCGTTAAACATCCTCCCACGGTGTCCCGGGCGCCAGGGCTGACAGTGTTGTGATGGCTAAAGAGCCTGCTGACAGGGCCTGTGCCCTGTGCCGAGTGACAGCCCTGGCCTCCTGCCCGCCGGCGAGGGATGCTGCGGGAGGCAGGACGGGCTGATGCCGAAGAGACAATCTTCCAGGGTTTGCAAACGATGTGCCCGGTAAATTGATAGTCACCGCTCAGAAAGCCGTCCAGGGAGAACTGCTGCGTTCCTCTTCTCGTCCTGGGAAGA
The DNA here is from genome assembly GCA_013400135.1 of Rhinoptilus africanus. Classification (NCBI taxonomy): domain Eukaryota; kingdom Metazoa; phylum Chordata; class Aves; order Charadriiformes; family Glareolidae; genus Rhinoptilus; species Rhinoptilus africanus. The sequence goes on from VXBO01006815.1 coordinate 540,419, forward strand.
GAGAAAATCCTCGATTCTGGGCAGGGGGATTGCTACGGAGGTGATGGTGATGTTGATGATGATGATGTTGGTGATGAAGAGTCTCTGGAAACATCACAAAACTGTTTCTTTGCTCTGTGCAGAGTTAGACACCTTGCTCTGCTCTGTTATTCCTCACTGCTAAAACACAAATGAGCCACAGTGAAACCTCAGGGATACTGCTCCAGGCCTCCTTGGCATCACTGGAGGACAACCTTTTAGCTTTGTGAGACTTCTGGGAGTTTAATAGCAGGCTTATTCCAGTGAGACTGAGTATAATAATTAGCCTGTTGACTCTGCGGGGCGTGCTGTGGCCTGACCATTTGCTTTCCTGCGATGAGTGACCAATTGATGATGATCAGTGCTGACAGCCATAGCGAGTTAACAACCCGTGGGGATGCTGGGTTTAGCCCTTGTTTATCAGTAGGCAATATTTACTCCCTCTACGCTTATTTTGCCCTTTTTTTGGTAAATGCTGGGCATTTCTCGCCAAAAAAAGGGCCTGGGCTATTTTCCTGGCAGATCGAAGCTGTCCTTTTCATCATAGAAACTGAGCCTGAGCAGCAGAGAGATATGCTTTCTCTGCACATATACATATATGTATATATATATGTGTGTGTATCTATATCTATATATATCTGGAGAAGGAGGAGGAGAAGGATGTCAGGCTCAGATGACTGTAGCTGCTCGTACGGGCTGTCCTTATCCTGCTCTTGAATCTGAGATGACAGCGATAGCGCGCCACGGATAATTGTCTGTGGGACATTAGGAAATTATTTTCCCAGTATAATACATATAAGGCATCACAGCCACCAAAAAAAAACCCAACTTACATTTCAGTCATTGATTTTAAGGCTGCTGTGGAGCATCTGTGCTGTGTCAGAGGAAGGGCCTGCTTGTATTTCCCAGCTAAGCAGATTCTGATTAGGAACAGAAAAGGAAGTTTTCTATGTGTAAAGCCTAAGGACTCGGAGAGGTGCTCTTGGTGGTTTACCCTCTGGTGCTCCAACTGTCCAGGCAGCACTGACCCAGTGCAGAGGGGGTGCGATGGGGCTCGATTTTCCCCTGCGATGAGGAGCAGTTGATTCCATAACCCTGAGATGTGCTTTGATACTGCAGCGGTGGAGAAAGGGACAGAACTGCAGCCTCGCAGCAGAAATTGGTTGAACCAATTATAAGAAAAACATACATTTTTTGCACGGTAGCCCACAGTTTGGGGTTCCCAAATTGCTCCAAAAAAACTGGGCGTTGTTCATTCAGGGACGTTTGTCAGACTTTTATGCCAATTTCAGAGAACCAAGGAACAGAGCTGCCCGCGAGGGCCACCACAAGTGAAGGAATAGATAATGCCATTCCTCTTCAGATCAAAAACCAGAAGGGGACGGGAGGTGGAGGGGGACAAGCAAAGGTGGTGGCAGGGGGGGGCAAGTGGGTCGCAGAATATTAGATTTCCCAACAAACGGCCCAGGAAGGAATAAAACAGAAAGGAAAAGTGAAAAAGGAAAACAGAAGCAGAGGGGAAAGAGACAAGATGTTGCAGAGAATGATTATGTTTATCATCCTGAGGTGGTGTGTCCGTGCTGGGATCAGACCACGAGGACCAACGCCATGAGTGAACTGGTGCTGGTTCCAGTCTGCTGCCTGTCATTCCTACAGAGCCTCCCAGCCCTGGCTGCTCCATCTACGGCCAGAAGGGTTGTGAGGTGTCCGGCTGTCCCACACTCACCCAGCCCAGCATAAGACATGAGCTCCTGGTGGAAACTTGAGGCAAGATCTGTGTCTCCGCTGGGAAGCGGACAGAAGCGTCAGCGAGCTTATAGCCACTGATGGCACACAATAACTGGGAGACAAACAACAAGTGGTGGGAAAGGCACCTTTCTAAGACTCCGAAGGAGGAATTGTGTCCATCTCCTTCAGAAGGAGTAACTCCCCCTTCTGTTTTCCCACTGGATAAACAATGTCTGGAGAACTCAGGAGCTTTACACTAGGCCAGGACAGTGTGATGGCTACTGTCACTCGGGAGCTCCAAGCCCACTTTGGCCACCGGGAGTGACTCTGCCCCTTCCCTGCCTTTGGGCTGGCAGTCGGATGAGCAGAGGATGATACACGGTGTCGCAGGGGGTACATTGGGCTTGAACAGGTAAAGCTGCTCCTAAGAAATTAAGCCTTGGAAAGAGTTAGGAAGAGTTAAGTCTATCAGTCCCAAATGTCTCATAATCTTTCAGCATTTTGGCAGGTTCTGCAATCTGTCCCTCAGGCTTACCCAGTTCCGAGAGCACTAACTGTGTGTGAAACGCCGTTCCAGCTCTAACGGGAGATGGCTGAAACCTCACAAGAGTCTCTCTGGAGTTCCCAGTTTGTCTTTCCAGATGAGAGACATGTTTGTCTTTCTGACAGGGGCTCTGAACGTGGTAGTCCTTTTGCATCCTTGTCCTGGTACGTTCAGGTCTGTCTGAGAGTGTGTATATAAATGCACATGGCTCTTGGGGAATTTAGAGTGGATTCTATCCACTTCCAACCTGAAGGCACAGCTTTCTGGTGAAGGTGTTTAGAATGAAAGCACGGTGTGTGAGCTGGGTAGTTGTGAAATGGAGGGGATTTTAGAAATTTTGTTCATTTTCCCATTGTCTGTACTAAAGACGGTGCCTTTCCAACCCTGACTGTGGGCACAGAGCCAGGACGTATCACGAATTAAAATAATAAAACCAATTTTCACTGGGAGAGTGCGTTCCCTTCAAGTTCTGTAAATGCCTCCCTCTCTGCTCTTGTAAATAGCTTTAATACACCGCAGGCGCCAAATCACTTGACCTAGGTTAGCCTGTGAACTGGGATGCTTTCTGCTCGGCTGCGTAGGATGGAGCCTGGATTTTTCCTCCCATTCTCTGGCTGTCAATCCAGGTAATAGTCAAAAGCCTTATCTGAAATGCATTAGACTTTCAGCGAATTGTCTGGGCTCCGGGCCCTGGGTGCTGAAGGCACTCGTGCGTGTAATGTGTAGAAGAGGCGAGACGGTAGCTTTTAACACCCCTTGCCTCATCTATTTTCTTGGCTCAGGTTCAGCAAGTCTCCACCGTCTGCCAGCAAGAAACGTATCCCTTTTGGTTCAAATATGTGGGCAGTGGTAACTGATCGGCTGCAAGATGCTTCATTGAGGGCTGTGAACACTCAGCACCCAGTTTCTGAGGCTATTTTACCTAATATAGGAAAGTTATTTCAGAGACATAGATGGTTTCCACAGAGGTGACAGAAGCAGGGGGAAAGGAGAGAGAAAGTGGCCTGGGCAGTTGGCAGTGGCAGCACTGGGAAGAGAGTGAGGGACTGGAGAGGTGTCTGGGGCTCTGAAGCAGTCTGATCGAGAAATATTCTCAGCTGAAGAGTGGATATAAGGCTTCATTTGAAATTGCTAAGGGGAATGAATGGGGGAAGAGGGGAAACCCTCTGGTTAGCTTAGACTTACTGGTTTGGTCCAGGGACCTGGGTTAGTTCAGCATTAATAGATACTTCTGCAAAAATAAAGTTGCGTTTGTTCTTACCTGTACTCTTCCTCTAGGAGTAAAGAGGGGAGATTTAGATTGGATATCAGGAAGAAATCCTTGGCTGTGAGGGGGGTGAGCCCCTGGCCCAGGTTGCCCAGAGAAGCTGTGGCTGCCCCATCCCTGGAGGGGTTCAAGGCCAGGTTGGACGGGGCTTGGAGCAGCCTGGGCTGGTGGGAGGTGTCCCTGCCCAGGGCAGGGCGGGGACTGGATGATCTTTAATGTCCCTTCCAGCCTAAACCGTTCCGTGATTCCATGAAGAGGATGATTCTCCATTCGTGGCCTATTGCTTCCTTGATCTCTCTGATGACGAGGGGCAAATCCAGGTATAAGGGTAGCCTTTTGGCATGGTTTGGAAACTAGTTAATCGAGGGACTGCTCAGAGTACCATCTTCATGCAAACACTGAACAAACACATAAGGAAATTCAAGAACCTCCCACTTCTCTGTGTAAGAAGGAACAGACATTTTCTAATTCTGTTGATGACTCTGCGAGGCAAGGTCTGTCATTTTCTAGATTTTTGCCCAATGTCTAGTGAAATAGGCTGACTATAATGCAAATAATGCTGCTATTAGTGGGTCAGCCTCGAAGACCAGGAAGCCATGATTCATAGATGCGCCACAATTGTAGTTGGCCAGGGGGAAAGAAACAGAGGGAAAGGAAAACACATCAGAATGTTAATGCAGCAGGATCAGAGCCAGTTCATTATATGTGGTTTGGACAGCAAATTCCTAATTTGCCATGGCATACAGAGGAACTTTACAGGAATTCAGGTCTCTCACTTGAATCCCATTTCAGGCTTCTGGAAAACGCTGTAAAGAAGCTGTCAAAATTCCTTATGCCTGCTTCTCAATATATTAAAAAACCCTGAAGGAACGTAAACTATCAAGAAGAGCTTCCCTGGACCATCTCTTGTTCAGACTTACTTCGTCCAGCCAGAAGCCATGGAGCTCTCTCTGAAAAACTGCTATGAGGGCAGCATGGAGATATTCAGAGAATGATAGCATGATTCCTCGCGGTATTTCTCTCGTACAAGCTCCCTCCTGTGTGGAGAGCTAGGGCCTTGTGTCCTGCCAGTAAAATGGAGCCGCTTTTTGTATCAGCAGCTGGAGACTTTTCTGTAAGGAGCAATGTTCAAAACCGAGCTGGCAGTGGGCGGAGGGGGAAGGTTATCCTGCAGTGGTCTTGGCTCTGCCACAGGCTTATTACTTTTTTTGGGAGAGCAGAAATTATTTTTGTTTTTGTGACGCAGTTTGTCAAAGAGCTGGAAAATGTGATCATTTCTGATCAAGTTGTGATGAGACTGTTTGTCTGATCTCCATGCATTTGACCGTCTCAAATGAGCAGAGGCCTTTGTCCAGTCAACTGAGGTGGTACAAGCTGGTTTTCTCTCCTGGACGTGATTTAAGCACAATAGTAAGGAGAGAGCTGGGATTGTAGTGTTATCCTGAAATAAGTGTAGTCTGTAGCCTGGAAAACGTTGGAAAAGCACGGAGCTGGAAGGACCTGTACGGTATTGCCATTGGTTGAGTGCTAGAATCGTTCAGCGGCAGATGCCATAGCACTGTGGAACAAGAGCCAGCCTGCCTTTCCCTTTCCCCCTTCCCTGTATTGTTTTGTTTTTCCTTTCGGATTCTAATGATCCTCATCAGAGGCTATTAACCACTTAACTGTAGTCCTCTTGGAATGTCTCTGTTTCCAGAGCTACCCTTTTCACAAGCTACAAGGTCTGAAACTGAAATAATTAATTTAGTATTCCATGTTATTGTACTTACCCAGTGACATGAAGTGCAGTGAGAAGACTGTAGGGCACTGTGACTTCTGCAATATGCCTGAGCCAGCAAGGGAAGCTGGAGGCGTATGTTGTTTGTAGTCAGGGTATGAGAACAGGCATGGGCAGTACTGCCCACAGGTTGGACTTCTGCATCTCTAAATTTAAGCCTTTCGCAGAAAGATTCTAAGGAGGAGAAATAGAGAATCTAAATCGTGATGGGAGAATCCACACCTCTGGCACGAAATGGAGATTTCCTATTAAAAACCATTTATCTTTTCCCGCTACCTATACCCCTTTAGCTCTTTTGTGTGCGGATAAATATGCCACAACTTGGGACTCCAAGAGGGAGGACTTCAGAGAAGAACCGAGGGCCAACCTGTCGGTAAGTCTGTGGCTGCAGGCTTCAGGAGGCACCGCTGCCGCCACTCAGTCACGTATTGCCCAGCCTTAGGAGAAATGATCCAAAGGAGCAGGAGAATACGACTAGAGAAAACCCGCGTTACTGCTGGGAAGACATAGCCTTGTCACACTCCTGCAGCTGGCCAAAGCTAAAATAATTAAATACTGCATGTGCGAGCTTTGCAGCAGGTTTATTTACTCTGTTTTCGCAGCTACCTTGGCAGTGGTGAGGTGATCTGAGTCAAGCGCGGGAAGAATAATGTCTTAGCATGGAATGAACATGTTTTGCTCCGGCTTTAACCCTTGCTCCCTACATCAAATACTCCCTCATCCTCCTGAAAAGAGTAGATGAACTGTCTGCAGACACAAAATAAACAGGAGTGTTTGGTTCTGACGTTTGAAAGGAGGAACCATTGTGGTACTGTTGCTTGGAAAGTTGATGTGTAAAGCTAGCCAGCAAAAGAACCTTTAATATTCTTTTAAGACTTTTTATTTTTTTATTTTTTTTTAAGGAGAGAGAAAACAGGGAAGTTGGAGTTTCACAATGTCTGTGCTGAAAGAAACAGGAGACTAGGTCAGCAGGTCCAAGCCCTTGACTGGAAATCCAGAAGCAGGACTAATTTCTGGTTTGCTAGGTAATCGGTGTGAAATTCCAGGAGTGAAAAGGCATTCACTGACCCATTCTGAGGCTGCTGCTAGTCCTTGGGCTTGGCCAGGAAGGAAGCAAGAGCCCTTACACTCGCAGTGCTCTTGCCGGGGGGCCAAGGCTGAGATCCAGGCCACAACCACATCCTGGAGTCCCAGCCTGGGCAGCAACCACCGTGTGCTCTCCCGTGGTCGGTGCAGCCTTACCTCGGCAGGGAGACAGGAGAGGGTGTTGGGTGTCGGAGGGAAGGTGGAGGCTTGGATATCCATCCCACGCACCAGGTGCGCTGGGAGAGATGCCCACAAGAAGCTTACCAAAGCCTTGCCAATGTGATGCCTGGCTAGATCCAGTGCTGTGGGTCCCCGAAGTAACCACTCCACACTTCTGTACGCGTAGCGACATGGAAAGTTGCACTCTTAGGCTCTCACGGGTATAACAAGAGCTAACATTCTGTCCTTAGGACTGTGCCAAGCTTCAAGGCCTGGTAGGCTCCGCCGTTCCTATTGATGAGTCCAAACATCTCAACCGTATTCTACTCTGGAATGTTTTTTGTCTGTTGTCCGAGCAGACAGGACAACGTGAAGCACGGAGCCATGATGTCCTCTGTCCGTTTGGATGTCTTGGTTCCCGTGAAGTGCTGAGAAGTGGGTTGTCAGTTTGTGAGCTTAGAATTGGAGAGAAGGGGAGGGCGTTGAGCGTTTTCAGCAGTTCCAGAAGGAATTCTCTGCCCGCTCATCTGCATTAGCACCTCTTCCTTCCCTGCAAAAGACAGTCACTAAGTGATACTGGATCTTATAAGAAGTTCATGAACTGATGCATAGTACAAAAAGGGTAGCTTTCTCTTTGTTCATTTCTCCTGCGGTTTTATTCTGAGCAAGGAAGGCCATTTAATAAAATTTAAGGTCTATGGAAATACTCCTCTGTTCAAGAAGGCATATAACTAGGGATTGGATGTCGCATGTGTGAACCGATTTGCTAGTGAAGAGCATGTACATCAGGTGTATCATTTCTAAGGGCTGGAAGAGTTACAGCATTAAGGCATGCACTTACTAGGCTGGAACCATCCTCCTCCTGACTCCCAAGTATATTCCAGTTTTTAGAGCCATTCCACCCCTTGCCAACAGATGGAGAGTGAGGAGCAAAACACAATGCAGGCAGTAAAAATTAACGCAATCCTCTAAGGGAAAAGAGGGTGATAATTCTGGGCAACAGTCGGCAGGGAAAGTCAAAGCCTTTCAAGTGATCAGAATTGTGACAAATTTGTGTATGAAGTCTGTGTTCGCTAACGGGCTTACTGGAGCCAAGTATCTAGGGTTCCCGTGCTGGCTCTGCTGCGATATCTTTACTTTTTGGATGGCATCAGACAAGACACTTTAATTCTACACACTTTTGTTTACCTGCTGGTAAAATCAGGAGGAGAAAAAAAAGCGTAGTTAATTTCCTAGAGGGGAGATCCTGAAGATAAATTTGTGAAAACCCTCACAGCCCTCGAAGAACAGAAACAAAAGAAAAGATCCCTTCATGAAATCCCAGTCCATTTTCTTTAACAGCCTCTTCTTTCTTTAGAAGTCTGCTGCTGCCCCTTGCTGCAAGACAGAAAGAAACCTTAAAGGCATGGGTGAGAGCACAGCTCTTGCTCAGACTGCAAATCTTCCAAAGGATTAGGGTTTTACTTCAAATAGAGGAATGTAAATGTGTCTGGCTCCATGGTGGCTGGAAATTTCTTGCTGGAGCCAATGTTGGGCCATACTTGGCGGTGACGAGACGTTTGTTTGCCCACCCTGGTTGGACTACAGCTCTCGGGCTGGAAAATGTTAAAATGGGCTGTGCGTGCTTTCGGTGTCATAAAGCTGAGCTGGGTGGGGGAGGGCTCAGGAGGAAGAACTGGATATAGGTGATTATTCTCCAGCACTCACAGTTGTATGTACGGAGGATGGAAAGCCGGGGGAAGAAGCTGGGTCCGTTTAGTCTGACTGCGAGGCTGGGAGGTTGAGCTCATCTATTTTCACCCCCTTCTCTGTCTTCTAGCTATCACTGGTTCCTGGCGTTTTGTCTGCTCGTAGATTCACAAAGGTATTTGGGGCTCTAAATCCCACTGAGGCCGGTAGGGATTTGGCTTTTTAAATGCCTTTGTGGTTTCAGGTTCTCTTTGCAAATGAGGAAAGGTATCCTGCCGGGGAGGAGGCCAAAGAGAAATGTTAGCAGCAAAGCCAGCAAGTTGGCATGGATGATGATATTAAAGGTCCCTTCCAACATAGACAGTTCTATGATTCTGGGTAGTAGAGGTAACCAAAATCTCTGCACGGGACAAAGCAACCTGCGTGTGCTGCTGGTGGATCCTTGGGATAGATGTGAGCACTGCTCTGAAATGGAACGTCTATATCAAAGTCACGGCAGTTATGGAACAAGCAGGGCTTTGGCTCAGAGCAGGGGAATTATAAAAGGGCACGAGATGAAAAAAAAAAAAAGGGGTCTGAAATTAATGCTTAAAGAAAGTAATGATGGGGCAAATGCGGCCAGGTTCCAAGTGTGGAATGTCTCTAATGCTTTAGAGAATAATAAAAAATTATTCTCTAAATATAAAACCAGAAATAATCTGTTCAGTAACCAGTTCAGTAATCGGTTCAGGATCCAGCCTTCCCTCATGTCCTGCTCTGCCAGGGGGAGAACAACACTGTAGAAAAGCACAGGGCCAGAGACTGAAAGGTCCACCTCTTGCTTATAACCACGTGAGAATCAGGGACCACTTGATGAAGGCAGAAGCTCTAGGATGAAGTTCTTACTTGGCCCATTCTCTTTCCAGCAGAACTCGTCCCCTAACTCACAGTGAAGACCAAAGTGTCTTTCACTCCTGACCCTTACTGTCCTTTCCAAAGAAACACGCTCAGTCTGGGGTTTTGACAGGCTCAGTGCTTTAGCCCTCAATGGCAGTTTGTATTTACGTAAGTGGAACACTAATATTTACTTAAGATTATACTGTATTTTTCATGACTGAAGGGAAGATTATGCTGCATGCTTTTTATATTTAAGAGGTGGGGAAGAGGGAATGGTCCCGGGGCTTGCCTAAAGGACCAGAGACTGTTCTGCTTTGCATTAAGTATGAAAATTACAGCAGAAGGGTGAGGGGGACTAGAAACAAAGTTGTCCGAAAGTGATGGAAATGCATGCTAAGGTCATTTCTCTGGAAAAGCAACACAAATAGGGGAAGAGGGGAAACCCTCTGGTTAGCTTAGTCCTAGTGATTTAGTCCAGGGACCTGGGTTAGTTTAGCATTAATAGATGCCTCTGCATAAATAAAGTTCTGCTTGTTCTGATTTATACCAAATGAATATCTGATTACACACTGAGGAATATAGATAATTATGCTATTATTTATATCCTGTCAGCATGAGCATTTGTATTTGATAACAAATATATAGTAACTTGTTATGTATTGATGGGTAATTTAAATATATTGTAGTAACACGGCACAAAAGAGCTGTAGAAATATTACACTAGTAAGGACTTGTAGCTTGGAGACAAACATCACTAGCCCAAACATCACCAATAAATGCAACATTTTTTAATATTGAATGTTTAAAATTGACAACAAACATTCCTTTCCAAAGTTAAAATATGTTATGAAATCTACCCAGTACCTCTTTAAATAACATTTATGTAATCTAAGAGAGGAAATTCCCATATACTGAATGACGCAGATATAATTTTGTTCCAGTCAAAGGCAGGAAATCCAATGGTAAGCCTGAAATTCTACACTTGGCCATTTCTGTCGTGCCTCAGCAGGACTGTGTATTGTACAAGTAACAGCTACCCAGACAGAGCTCTCTCTGAAAGGCATCTGTGCCTCTTCTGCAGAGGTTATGAGCCTCTTTTAAGACTGAACTGAGCGTGGAAAGTGCCATGAATACGGCTGGCATTCAGTGCCTCCTATCCTTTTAGCATCTGGGCCTTGGTTCTTCCCTCCAGGCTGTCCTGAGGATGGGCATTTTCTCACTTGCTGGCGCAGGATGATGGCAAAAGAACTACCTTTGCTCTGTTGTGCAAAGGCAATCAAACCAATATCCTCCTTCTAGGCCTGTAATAAAGCTCAAGCTCTATTTTAATTGTTCCCACCATCCAGCCGGCAGGATTAGTTGCCAGGGCAAGTGCTAGCACTACCACAGATGCTGCTCTGCAGATCTCACCGGCCAGGGAGCTGGACCTTCCAAAGCTAGAGTTGCCATCTGCAAATTTAACCACTGGCACAAAGAAACGTGCTGGCAATAACGGCAAAGAGATGCTGGGCAGCTGTCCCTTTAGGAGAGAGGCCATAGTGTCATTCCATGTGATGTGTTTTCATTGCCCACACAAATGCACTAATGACATTACCACCAGGTATTCGCAGTGCCTTAAAACGGTTGGGAAGAGACTAGGGACAGGAAAGCCCAGGCTGGTGTGTTTCTCCGGAGACCACACACGTGCTGTATTTATGAACCAAAGAAACAAAACCTAAGTTGTCTCCCTTTTATTAAAAAAAAAAATACCTGAATAACAGAACTGTGTGGTCTGGCAGTGCCTCCCTATCCTTTGCTTAACTTACTGGAGAAACAAACACAACCTCCTTAAATTTTTGTCACTTTGCTCACATTTCTCTCCTGTTTAAGCTTTTGAGAGAAATCCTTGGAGTAAGCCTTCAAAAAAAAGCACTGCCTTGTGACTAGTGATTGCCACAGTCCAGGTTCAGGTAGGACTGGTAAAGGGCAGTACGTGGTTCCAGGGCTCCACGGGTAGCCCTTGGCTTCTGGAGAAGTTAGGTGAGCTTCACGGGGTTTATCCTGCCCTGGCAATGATTACAAATATGACCCCTCGCAGTCACCTCTTGCTATGAGCCCAAGGAACCCTCTTGAATACAACTTGTCTGTTTCTAACAGCCTGAAAGAATTCTTCTGAAAACGATTTGAATTCCTCCAAGGTGTCTTTTCACCTCCCTAGGGCATTAACTTGCCACGCAATTATGGGTGCTTGATGGCTGTAGTGAACTAACTTCCCCCTGGCAATCTTTAACAGGAAATAGCATATGGTTTTAAAGGGTCAGCAGGCAGAGTGTTAGGGTATTCGCCAGCTTTTATCAAAGTTTGCGGTGCAAATCAGCCCTAAGCAGGGCAATGAGAACTGGCTTTTCTGCCTCATTTTCTGCAGCCTTGAATTTCAACAGTTTGGGTACATCTGAAGCTGAGGAAAGAAAGGTTCCAGACTTTACGATGGTTTTGCTTCTGTTTCTCTGTGGGTCAGCCTCGAGGGGATCTACTTTGGCTTTTCATCTGGGGAAAACAGGTGTCCATACCCACCGCCTTTCATTTTTAATCTCACATTAGGATCTCCAGATGAGGCCTTTAGGATAGATAATCACTTCCTGAAAAATCTCCTAGTCCGAAGAGAGAAGCTGAGAGGCGAGTGACACACTCAGCATCGCTCAGGCGCTGAGTGACAATGGCAGGTTTTATCTTCGCCTAGTTATTTATTGATGTCTACACCATCACTTACCCATGTCATGGCGTCCCGTGCAGAATATGTTAAGAAAAGAGCATCTGCCTGCCCAGCCCTTTGGTGTCACCACCTCTGAGAAGGGGTAAGTCCCGCCACGTCGGGTGTCTGCCAGCAGAGCACTAGCAACCCGCAGCTGCCAGCCTTGCTCGTGGCTCTTCAAACAGCTTGCGCTTTCTTCTCCCACGTGCTCTTCTTCTCGCTTTTGCTTCAGCAGGCAGGGGGCATCCTCGCAAAGATGCACCCTGGGGAAGAAAAGCCGAACTTAAAGGCGTCTCCAAGTGCCTGGTGTCCCTCCTGCCAAGTTGTCTTTTCCCAGTGCGTGGGGAGTCCTGAAGCATCTTCCCCAGCTTCCAGCACAGCTGTGGGTACTGAGAGGATTCATCCACAGGCTCTGTCAGGGCTCTAGAGGGCCAATCATTAATTAATTTATTTTTTTTTAATTGGCTTTGGTTAGATTTAGCAAGAGTGGTTTCAAGTAGCCCTGCCCAGCTGTTAAGCACCTGCCCAAAGCCTGTCTGGCTGTGGAAAAATGAGTTAAATAATTTGTAAGGTCTGTGTGGTACCAGCCAACTCACTGCTCATGAAAGGAGCCGCTCAGGCCAGCACTGGCGCATCTATAAAGGAAAACTGGTCCTTTTGACGTCCAGGTCTATCTGCTTTTATCACTGTGCAGGCTCTTGGGTCGAACTCCCTGGCATTTACTTACAGCTGTTTGATACTTCCCCGAACAAATGATTTGAGCTCAAGAGAAGGGCAGTTCTCTTCACAGACCGTCTGCAGACAAATGAATGCAGCTACGCAGGAAGACTGCAATGTGTTTAGAGCTTGGGGTTTGGAGAAGCTCCCCAAAATCTGTGGGGTTTTCTGACCTGAGCCTTATACATCTGCAAAAACAAACCAGAAAGCTCATGAAAGCTAGGAGGCTTCCTGCAGCATATCCAGTATTTCTCCTTTCATCCCATCTGTAAAATACCTTAGGAAGAACATTTCCAGAGCTCAGGTCTCCAGTGTGAAGGTCTTAGAACAAAAAAATGTGGCTGAAAGTACCTCACTTCAGACAGGTTCTAAAAATGTCCAAAGAGAAAAGACTAATAGAAGGGGGGAAAAAAAAATAATCTCTGAAATTCATTGTCACTCCCAGAAAGTGTCCCAGTGAGGCTCATCTTATTCCTTCTTGCTCCATTTTAAGTCTTTGGAGTCTGGTTGGCTTCTGACACTCCGTTATGCTAAGAACAACCCTTCTGAATTTATCGAGCTGAAGTCAGTATAAACAAAAGTGAAATTAAATCCATCACGTGCAAATCCCAGTCCAGTGCAAAGCTAAGATAGACTCCAAAAGGCCTCTGCCATGCAGGCATGCGTGAATTAGCAGAGTGTATCCACACAAAAATGTATGTGCAAATTCAGGCCAATATATCTGTGTGTGCAACGCTGAGCTGAAGAAGTTTGCCTGGGCTGTCAGGTAGCGCTGGGGTGACATGAGAAGATGACAGAAAAGAGGGTTGATTCCTCGGAGACTGCCTGGGGCCAGCCGCAATTCCCAGTGAAATGAGATGAAGAGTGCACAGAGGTGATACTGTCAGGTTTGGCCCGTGGCTCATGATCCCAAGGGTGCTGAAATCAAACTGCCAGAAATCTGATAGTCTGGAATGCGCTCTAAAATAAATATTTCCTCGTAGGTATTTCTTTTGTCTGGGGGTTGCTAGTCAGGTTGACAAGCCTACAAACCAGCTCCCCGCTTCGGGTTTACCCAGGTTCTGACTGACAGTCTTCTACAACGAATTTTGTGGCTGATTTGGTGAAGTCTTGGTCTCTCCTTCCTCACCTCGTGAGCAAGGATGAGTGATGGAAGTTGTGCTGGTCATGACACATTGTAGACCTTTGTCTCCTACAGACAGGGCCATCCTTGAACCACGGAATTATATAGGATGGAAGGAACTCCAGAGTTTGTCGGCCCAGCCCACACACGCAGCAGGGCCAGCTTCTCCTCTACAGAACTCAGCTCAACGTCAGCCTGATTTTTTTATGCTATTTACTCTTTTTGCAGCAAGCAGTAGAAGTCATAGCAAAGTAGCTTTTCACCTTTTTGATGCAAAAGCAATTTCTTATGTCTTGTAGTCCCTAAATGAAACGCACCTTCTGTGTTAATGGCCTTGATTGGGGTTTCTTCAAGGAAAAAGGATTTGTTGGGATACGAGGTTTTTAGATCTGTGAGAAGAGAGCCAGTCACTAGCCCTGCAATGATTTTGGAAAAGATCCACTTGGCCTTGTCCTTCAAGTTGTGGAATGAGTGTGTCACGGCTTTCATTTTCCAGAAATATTTCATGATTGGCAAAGGAGACTGGTCAGCAGATCTGGCGAAACAAATCCGTTGTGAAATCCACACACACCTTGCAGGCTTGGGCAATGCAAAGGGAGCGCTCTGTGCCAAGACACCCTGACCAAGGAGTTGCACTGAAAAATTGGGCTGGGAGGAGGAATAAAAGGCCTGGAAACAAATGTAATGGGGGAAATGGGCAAACGCAGCGATGGACTATAGTAGGAACTGAATTGTGTGTATAATCTCTGGCCTCCACACATGGTCCGTGCCGGCTAGCTCTGCTGTGGTTATGGCTTGATAAGGTTAGGAAGGATCTGTCTCGGGTCTGTCTACACGTGTCACCTTCTACTTTCCAATAGCAGTGCTGCCATACCCTGTACAGGCAAGATCTCTTGGCTAGTGGCTTTCTCAGTGGGTTTTTTTGGTGCTGTTTTTTAGCTCCTTGTAACAATTTTTCTGAACTTTGCGATATTCGTCCATCTCAGCAAGCGCTGACTTCTGAAGCACACAAATTCCAGAAATAAGTTTGTTTATAAAAATGAAGTGGCTAGCTCTGCTCAGAAGCCTTTGATTTGTTTTATAGTCAAAGATCCAAAGTATAGAAAAAAGTCTTGCATTCCTAGAGCTCCTTCGATAGCAGAAAACTGCTCAGTGCTAGGAGGTCTCCCTCTCCGCAGTGCGGTAGCTGAAAACCCTGGCCACAGCCGAGACTCAGCCCTTTGTGTGAGCACGGCGAGTCTTCTCTGGGATTCAGTCCAAGTACACATCCAGGTGCTTTATTGGCTTAGGGTTCAGCATCCCGAAGGATGGAGCCTTAAAAAGAAGCTAGAGGAAGGTGGATTGTCTGGGAATGCCAGCGGTACGTGCGTAGTTAATGCAAACAAAGGGGAAAAGCTTTATTCTCCCTTTCAGAAGCTCTGAAGCAAAACTAGTTATTGTTTGTGTGTGTAGCAGAACCCAGTGGATCCGGGCAGTTGATGGTGGTCTCTGTCACACGGGAGAGATGGTTCTAGTTTTTTCTCGGTAATATTATGCTGGAGTTGTCAACTGCCACAAAGTAGACCACTGGCTTTTAAAATTAAAACCCAAACAAACAGAAAATACCCTCCAAAAAACACCCAAACAACAACAAAATTTTTTTTTGTTGTTCATCCAACTCTTGGCCTCATCCTTCACTTTCCGGCAGCATTTTTGTGCCTGTGTTGGCCAAAAATGAGGAGGGAGGCAGGTGTGACTTCTGCCACACAGTGGCAGACACAGATTTATCATGTGCTGGGTTTTTTTCCTTAAACAAACAAGAAAAAGCCTCAGCCTGTGGTCATGATGAACACACATGGCCCATGCCAGGGGTGATTCTTCCTTTGCAAGCTGATGTATTGGCGATACGGCTTTTAAAGCCACGACTGTATTTTCTATAGGAATGATTCTGTATCATGGAGGAGAAAGGAGATGTAGAAAGTGAACTGGTCCCACTCATTAAGAAGGTGATAAAGATCTGGGGCATTGTTTTCCCGGCTTTAATATTATCCAGAGACTAATTCCATTTCTTCTTGGTGCTTTGTGTAGTGATGGGATGCGTGCTATTCCTAGCTGAGAGTCCATCTCAGTGTCTTCAGAGAAGGAACTGAGCCTTTGTGAAGGATATTTGGATCTACTTTATACAGGACTAAGAAAGGCTAATCATCAGGAAAGAGAAGAGGTGTCCGCAGCAGCTCCTTATAAATTTTATAACTCTATTTGTGACAGTCCTTCACTAGCCTACAGGTGCTCTCAGCTTTGCAAACAGATCAGATAGAATATGACCAAAATTTGAACAAACTTGTGGTTTTATACAGGTTTTCTTTGGCAGACCTTTTGCAGAAAGTCAATAGTTGATATTCATGTTAGATTGTTACCTCTCTTTGAAAGAAGCGGGTTAGGAAGCAGCTCTTGTCAAGTTTCAAGATGTGAATGCAACCAACTGCGGCCAGTCCGTCATCTGAGCTGTGTGAGGTATGTGAATCGTCAGCAGAACAGCAGCTGACTCGTCCCCCTGGCTCCAGATCTGGTTTGCATGAGAGGTAGAAAATCTCGAGTCTCTTTCTGAAGCTTATTAGACATTTCCAGGTTAAATTGTGAGGGGAAAAACCCCCCCAACCCTGATGAATATAACCTTTCTACACTTAGTGAACACCAGCTTTTATTCTGAGACCAAAAAACAAACCCCTGTGAAGCAGAAAATAAATGGGGAGAAAGGAGTGTTCAGTGAACTTCTTGAAACTGCAGCAAAAAAAGAATTCTAGAAGACTTTTTTGGAAAACATTATACATGCACTGATATGCATCTGTCTTCACCCCTTCTTTGGTAGAAAAGAGCTTTGTGGGGTGCAACCACGTTTCCTAATATTTACTTGCGTCTGTGGATTTACTGAATGGCAGGCACTGAGAAAAGGTAACATTTTCTTATTCTAACGCTGGCTGCCGCAGTGTATGCAGCTCTGAGTAGTATCCAGTGGCAGCTAACTGACTGTGGAGCTCCATTTCCACCTGGCGATGGCATCCAGTCCTCGGTACTGCGGAGTTCAGGTCCACCAGTGAGGACTCCAGGTGCTGCTGCTGGTCGACGTGCAGAAGGGTGGTTGAAACCCAGAGCGCGTTCTCTGGCAACAAAAGGCTTGTCCTCACTGTTGGGAAGTGTAACTGTGGACATTGGTATGGTCTGATCAAAGAAAGCAATAGCAGATACCTCTATTCCCCCTAGCAGTGAGGTGGGGATGCATCTCAGATTGCCACTGTGGGATAAGAAGAGACAAACTTGCTGCACCTCAGGCTGGCTGATTTTGAAGGCGGGGATGCAGCGCCAGCCCTGGCAGTAAGGCAAAGATTGTAGAAATGAAACCATCCTTCCATCCTGGAGGCACTGTGCTCGAGGACTGTATTCTGGCCTAGGGGCATATCAGACATGGCCTCTGTTCTTCCACTGAGGCAGAAGGTGGTCACTTAGGTGCCTTAGGTGGTCAAGCCACACAATTTTCTTGTATCTGGTTTTCTGAATTCTGAGATATGAATAACCCTCACTTCGTGACGTGCTTTGAGATCCTGGGGGGAAAAAGGTGCCACAAAAGTATCTGCAGTCCTTGTAAAGTAAAGATGAAGTATATAGCTAATCAACTGCTAGAAGGGATAACTCTTCCCACCATTCTTCTGGTAGTAATTTCCAGCTCTCGAGCTCAATCCCATTTGGATTGAGGGCTATCGCAGCGGAGGCTGGAGTCAAACCAGGTCAGAGCCAAAGCTGCAAGCCAACAAATACTGTTTGGGAGCTTGTGTGCTGAAGGGAGCTTGTGCCTTTGCCCAGGAGTTTGCATGCTGCCTGTGTGGTTCTGTGGTGGCCCAAGTTATGACTTCAGAAAGGACAGAGAATAAGTAGCTGAGAATGAATAGTGTTATTTTTCCACAGCTCATTAAATCTCTAGTAAGTGACTTGCTGTGTTGCTTTTGGGAGGATGTTTTGTGGTTGCTGAGGGGAAGATGGCTAATGTGTTTATTTGTGTGTTGCAGTTTGGAAAATTCCTGAAGTTGTATTTCTTTCTGTTTCAGCCGGGGCCTCAGTGGGCGCTGACGCTGTAGAGGTTGACAAAGCTGGTGAAAGGCAAGGCAGGCAGGAGGGGGGAAAGGGCTTTCCCCTCTCTCTTATCATGGGTACAACCCCTACCTCACCTTGCATGGCGTTCTTTATGCTTCACACGCCAGAGGCCCCATCCTGGTCTTCTGACGGGGGAGATAGGAGACACAGCCCGCCTGGGTTGAAGCCAGCTTCCTTTCTGTGTGTTTTCTGGCTGATTTGTTTGACTCCCTTTCTGATAGGAGTGCTACCTATACATCATTGAGAGGGGAGTCCTATGATGGGGCAATCACTGCACGTATGAATGGGGCAAACCCCGCTTTCCTCACGGATTTACAAAATTGCTATTGAGATCCAGAATGTGGCATTTGTGATTTGGGTCTAAGAGTCCCTCAGGGGAGGAAAGAGTCTAGAGGGTTCTTGAAGTACTGCTAAGCCTTGTATTCTTGCTACTGATAAAGGTCTATGCCTCGCGCACCTGGAATAACATTGCAGCCATAAAAGCAGTCTGCACTGATCTCCGTGCAGACACAGGAGGTGACTGCATCTAGATGGAGGGGGACTTGTAGTGAAAGGATGAGCTGCGAGGTCATCTCACCACTCCCGTGTGTTTGCTGGATGTCAGCAGCTGTGAATGCGTTGCTTTCAAAGAATCTGCACCCTCTTGAAGTGTGAATTTGGGACCCCATAAAGTCAATTTCCACGTAGTACTCGTCCCCAGTCCCTGCCCTGCAGAAGCAGCGTAGCCAAGGAGCGTAACGCTGGTTTGTGATGGAGTTCCTGCAGAGATGTCGTCCTGCTGACTTGTCACAGGAAGCGAGCAGGTTGCTGAGGATGTTGGGGCCACACCTTGTGGTCCTGCGATGACGGAAGAGACCCAGGGCACATAGGTATTTCCCGGGACAATCCCATATCAATCCTGCAATGCTGCTTTGAGTTCCTGCACAGCCTTCAGTGTTGCTCTCTCCTTACCTCCCCTGGCTCCACTCATCACAACATGGGTGGCATATCCAATCCAAGCAGACTAGGCTTTCCTGCTGTTAGGTTATTCTTGGCAGTCTGGAGGTTCTTTATAACCAGTTCTCTGAGAGAGCTAAGAAAGATCAACACACGCTATGCCATTTTGTCTGGGAGGCAATGTGAGGAGAGGGTGAGGCATCAGGAGACAGGGGAGAGCAGCTGACTGAGGGAAATTTAGGTCTCATGTCAGCCTGCCTTGGGTAACATTTGGCTCAGAGAACTTACTAAAGTTGAAAACAGCACAGCCGTGTGTAGGGTTGCTGGAGTCACTGGGATTATGCTACTTTATGGCTCCTGAGGATCTCAGTTGACGATATTTTAGTGGAAGATACAAGCTGTAGCCCCTAAAACTCAAATAGGGGCAAATATGATGTGTTTGTGCTCCAAGAACGGGACTGGAGTTCATGCTGCACTCCCTCTAAAACTGCATAGATGAGGTACCAATGCCGGTGGAGAGGTTACCTTTGCTGGAGTACTCCCTCAGTATTCTGTCTGGCTTTCACGTGGTAGGAGAGGAAACCCGTACAGTCCTTGCTCCACCCCTCCCAGCCCGTGGTTACAGGCAGCACATCCAGCTGCTGCCTTTGACATCTCAGGATCCATGACATGTAAAAGCGTGGTTCTTTTCTCCCTGCGTAGGTGTTATCCAAGTCACACTCTTGCCCAACGTGTGCAAAGCAGTTCCACCGCGCGTGTACCTCTACTAGGGAAATCACAGACTGAATCCAGAAACACAGACAAAACCAAGCAGTGTCTGCTTCTGTGACACTCTCCTCTTCCAAAATATCCTGCAGATGTTAATTTTTACCCCATTACAGAGAGGTCGGTCCCCCATTTTGCAGAGACTGAAGCTAAGCTATTGAGTGGGTCAAACGATGACTGCCAGTAGAGTAGTCGTCTTCTTGTCCTTAACCTTTCTGCATCTTGCATTTGAGCAGACGCACGAGCTAGCTTCTTGGCAACATAATGCAATGTATGAAATCAGGCTTTTACTGTCAAATTTGCCAATATTTCATGGCATAATGAAGTTAATTGACTCAGTAGACCTGCAATTTCACACATAACAACTCCAAAGTTACTAAGCAAACAACAGTAGTTCAGGAACTGTAGTTCTTACAAAATGAGATCATGTCCATTCCGCTTTCAACACAGCATTTCTGTTCTCTATTGGCCTGACACCCAGGTGAAAACAGTCTCCTTGTTCTATGCCATTTTAGCAAAGAGCTGGGAGTAACCAGTGCTCAGTTTCTAAGTGATATGGCTGATATCTCATTCCACAGAAACGCGACCATCAGCTAGCTGACCATAGCCTGAACATCCAGGTGAAATAGTTGTGTGCTACCACAGCTATCTGTGTTCACGTACCCAAGCTAACAAACTGTCATAGTAGACATCATGTAGATATGGAGAAAGTAGGCAGAGTATGACCTCTGAGACCGCATCCTAGAAACACTTGCTTCTGTTCAACTGTGAAGTGGTACCTTGCTTCTGGCTTATTATTCAGTGTATGGTCCAAGTCTCCTTTCTGACAGGACAATGGAAGTTGGGTGATAAAACGATAAGCTGCAAGTTTGTCTGGAGAATGAAGTTTT
Organism: Rhinoptilus africanus; assembly: GCA_013400135.1. Taxonomy (NCBI): domain Eukaryota; kingdom Metazoa; phylum Chordata; class Aves; order Charadriiformes; family Glareolidae; genus Rhinoptilus; species Rhinoptilus africanus. Next base: position 560,850 of record VXBO01006815.1, read on the forward strand.
CCAGCACATGAGGGAATGTGATGGTATTTACCAGTAAGAGGCAATTGGAGGCCAGTTGGACACAGACTTCAGTGTCAAAAGATGATGGAGAACTGAGCACCATTTATGGAGGCTTTGAAATGAATAAACAGGAAAGCAAGCGTCAGAGAGGGAAGGAATTTGCCTGCAAAATGGATGGCCTCCAAAGGCATCTGCTCACAGTCTAACCATGATAATGATTTATTGTCTCCTTTGGGCTGACTTTAACCTCACTTGACTGCCAAATGCAGAGTATAGGCCTGCCTTGCCCCAGGGAACACTCAGTACGAAATACAGACTCACAGGGAAAATGACAGCCAGGGAACAAGCATAGGAAAGGAGCTGATTTTGCCAGGTACAGATCTCTCTCTGCCCCAGGAGGAATCTTCCCTGCTTCAATCCAAAGTGGCTTGTGAACTGATTTCTTAGTGGCCTTCAGCAAGTTATGAGCAAATTGCTCCCAGACCGAATGAGTGTAATCACACAAAAGGCTGCATGCCTCCATCACTGGGAACTTAAAACTACATTTATAGGTAAAACAGTGCCATTCTCTTGAGGAGTTATTAGGGGGAATAGGGGCACTAAAGAGAATTCATTAACTTACTCGCTGTAACTAATGTCTAAATTCCAGGATTTTCTCCCATACGTGTGGCTGTATCAGCAGTAAACGTCAACTGCCATGCTCTCATAAACCATGTGGGCACTTCTGATAGGTACTTGGGTACATTCCTTGGGAGGGAATAGCAAGGTACTGGGAATTCAGTGTTGTCAGAACAATAATTATGACTTCTTACTTCACCCAGTGCTTGATACCATAGAATTCTTCCTAACAGAGAGACAGAGGTTTGCAGAAGTGTCTGAGTAAGGGGGAAAACCACGCTGTGAACTGGCATCCTGAGTTCTGTAAATAAGACAAGGGGGGTGGTTATGTCTACTATATATATCCAGTGTACTCACATAACTGTGATAGTCAACCAGTACCTTATGCTTAAAAACATATAGTAGAAATAGAAAAGGTCCAGCAAAGACGAAGAGGTATAGAGAGATGTTAAATAGACTATGACTGTTCTGCTTGGGAAAAAAAAATGGATTAACGCAGGAGACAATAAAACCTATAAAATCACATAAAGCAGAAAAGAGGAATAAGGTAGACACAATTTCTTGTAATCCGTGGCAAAGGAGTATGCAGACCCCAGCACCAGAGTATTTCCCTGCATTGTCATGTGTTGACAAGAAGATTTCAGAAATGTAGCCAACACCCTCAGAGAACAGAGTGGGAGAAGCACGTAAGCCTGGCTTTGCCCAAAGTGAATCAAGATGATATTCATTCCAGGAAATTTGTTTTCATTCACTGGAGAATTTAATTAGCCATGGAAGGAACTCTAATTACGCTTTAGAAAAAAGTCTTGGGATCCATGTGACTGAGAGCCAGTCATTTTCTATTGTTTCGAAAGTAAACACTGGGGGCCTCTGCAATTTTTAGATCATCTGAGTTACAACGAAAATAACAACGATGGATGAAGCTGATTCAAAACTTTAAAAAAACGTCAACAAATTATTTCCCAGGAGCATGGTGCCTGCATCTCCGAGCAAGCACACGCTTGTTAGCCAAACTTCACCGTATTTGAAAGGAACTGCCATCGGACCATACACGAGCAATTTCCCTGGGACAGTTCCTCAGGAATGTGGGGCAAGCTTTTACTTTGTGACTCTCTTTATCTGAAAGCAGGTATTCCTTGGCTAGAGAATGGACAACAAAACGAGCAGGCGGTTGAGATTTGAGGATGCTGGAGAGAGCGCAGCTTGCTACACATTAAAAAGCTTATTTCGAGTCTTTATAATGAGATTAGAACGAATTTAATTTAAACGGAAAAATCAAAGTCTAGGTGCCTCATTTGTTTTCCTGGCCTCACAGTGGACTTGCCTCATTGCCTGCTATAACCCTCCAAAAATTAAGACTTGAGACCCCAGAAGAATGATATTGCATTAATAACATATCACAACATTCAAGCTAATACCACAAGGCTCAACAGCCCTGCCCAGGGCAAGCTGCTTTGCTTTCCAATGCCTCAGTGTTTTCTTCTGTAACCGAGGCAGAAGAAATCCTTACTTGCCTTACAGATGTGCATGGGAGGCTTAATGAGGCTTGATTAAAGTTATCAAAGCACTTTGGAGATCTTTGATAGGATAAGAAGCTTCCCAAATGCCAAACAGTGCTCTTTCCAGATGAGTTAGGTCTAACTCAATCCCTGTGAGAGCACACAGATGGTATTTCCCTCGGTAATACCGTTGAATTTTGGCTATGAGGAGAGCTCTTTGGTTCTTGGCTACAGAATTGTGTAAGACAAACATCCTGAGGCTGGTGACCATCTGGAAGACTCTGATTAGTGGTAACATCTGCCTTTGGTCTCTGGACACCAGATGGCAGAAAACAACTTAGTACACTGTCCAGGAAAGCCAGGCTAACCCAGAAGATCTGTTCTTCTGCTAATAGTTAAAGCAATGTTTTTGAGTATGTTGCTGTGCAGTGTATGCTGCAGGGTGCTGCGGATGGCTGTAATACCATCCCAGGTGAAGAGACTCAGAGACGGAAACCAACCTAAGGGAAACATTGCACGATCTAGAGGGCAGCCCAGTACCCTAGATTACTCTCCGTGATGTCTCTATCATCGTCTTTGCACTCAGAGAAGTATGGTGTAGCGCAAAGAGAAGGTACGCAGGACAAAGAGTTCACTGGTAGCACCAGAACATGTTTATGAAACGCGCAAACGCCACAGGAGTCAAGCGTCTATTCAAACATCTTTTTCTCTTCGGCTTACCGAGTTTCCATTTAGAGCTTTTTTTAAACTGATAAATGCATTAATCTCTGGAGCAAGCGAACAATTGAAAAGCTCTGATGAGTTTACGAGCAAAGGACATTGCTTAACGAATTTGGTGGCTTTTTTTTTTTAAACAGACAAAAAAAAAAGTGGGAGCGGCTGAGGGAAGTCAAGGTTCAGGTAAAAAGGAAAGGTGCTGGGGAGTTATGCAAGGGGAGAAATTATGTGGAACTCAGGAGCTAGTTTTTGTATCCTGGCTGCATTATGGTTTATCTGACATTCTATATTCCCCTTGGATTATTTTTTTTTTCTTTTTTTTTTTAATCCAAATGGCTGAATGTCTGCAGGAGGCAAAGTGATTTCTCTCTTAGGTTTGGATTTACCAGGCAACGTGTTATTTACAGCCTCCTAAATGCCATTTTTTTTTAGAGCGTAGGTAGTTTTGCATTCTCTTGCAGTGTGTTGGTAGTGCTGAGTTTTTGAGAGCGCTATCCCCAGCAGCCAGAGAGCGGAGTTTGGCGTCTGTGGCTGAGCTCCAGAGCTCGGGTTGGTGTGCACGGGGCAGCGCGTGCACTCGGAAAACCTCTGGCTCCTGCCCTCTCCGGTACCTCCTAAGAGCATTTCAAAATCAGATCCAATATTTCCTGTTTATGGATTCCCACACTGAACCAGATGCCTCTTCTCGGGGGGACACAGATTTCGCCTGAGCTTGATGCTGACTCGTTGTTTTTGAAGCTCTTTTGGGGGGTAGGTTTCTTCTGAGCTTGATGTGACTCGTTGTTTTTGAAGTGGCCTAAAGGTTGGGCCATTTCTTTGAAATCTGTTCAGGCTGAAGAACTCAAATGCTGCTGAAGAAAGGAAAGCTTTGCTGAGTTCTTCAAATTCTCCATTAAAACCCTGCTTAGCAGAGCGGCTTAAATCTTAACAATTTAGGGAGACGGTGTGCTGAGATCACTTCCTGGCACGCTGAACAAAACTGTTGTATTGTTTGATTAGTTTTTCTTTTCTGTATCTGTGTGTTACTTTTATCTTACCTTAGTTGGCAGATTTTGGGTGGGAAGAGACTGTTTTTTCTTCCTCTGGATCTGTTCAGCACCTAACACAACAGCGGCCTTAGTAATAATAGACAATATTTAAAGAAAGAGTGAACAAGTTAAAGGAATGCTGTTGAAATTGTGAGATGAAATACAGCTATTTATAGTCTGTCTTCATATAGCACTTTCTTCCGTACCAGCTCTCTGAGACCCAGTCCTAAGCCGCATTCACCAGTGGCCACCTTCCATTAGTGGGCTTTGGATCAATTAATGAATGGTCTGTTTCATTAATTATTGAGTCCATTGGATCAGGCCTTTCAGGAGCAGGTGACCATAAACGCACAGAGAAATCCCTCGTGTCCATTGAAATCGGGAGTGTGGGGTGATGGTTCTGCAGAGCTGGCAGTTCTCGGGTCACACCAACGTGGCTGGAGTTTTTCCAGGCCCAGAAAACGGATGCTTCATAGCAGATCGGATGGGAGCTGACCACCCACTCTCGCTATGCTTTATTTACACAGGAACAGTAATCCGGATTGCCTCAGCGAGGATATGTGGAGAGACACATACGCTGGCCTCCGTCTGTGCTTCGTTAACCTCTTCATGGCCATGGCTGGGACTCACCCTGCACCTTAGCATTGGGAACCCAGGGAAATGGTGCTGCTGCAGCGATGTCACGAGGAGAAATGCAACAGCTCCGGCTTCCTTCTCTTGGACGTGGGCAGCCAGACCTGGGGACGCTGGGACCTTCTGCACAGCCTGGTTTCAGGCCATGCAGTATGGCAGGATTCTCGCTATCTCTGAAGACTGAAATTCTCCTTCAACACAAGGTCTGTAAGATTTCAGTGCTGCTGGACTTGGACTCTGAACCAGATTTGAACACAACCCCAACCCCTGAAACTAACCTCAGAATCTGTCTGTCTTCCAGGCAAGAGGAGCATATTTTTGGGGCAATTTCTGCAGTGACAGACATTTGGTTCTCAACAACCTTGATGGGAATTCTGAAATAACGCCACTGACTTTGCAAGACTGACTCCAGGTATGCATGGCAGAGACAGAAATCAGAATCTGATTATCTCCTCCTTGGTGTTTAATCATAATCCTTCCTTTTTGAAAAGCCTTTCTGCCATACCTAGTGGGAGCTCACTGAGGGATGTCTCTGCAAACAGAATTTTTGTACTGTGGCCAGATTTAAACCTCTGTATTTTTTTTATTCCCTCGCATCTGCTTATGAGCCGGAACCAAGGGTAACCCTGTTCCCAATTAAAAACACACTAGTGCCCTCATACGTGAAAAGCGTGCACTACTGGCTGCACAGGGGAACCTCCTGCAAGATTTTAGGGGGTCCCCCCTTCTCTGCATGGCCTGGGTGTTCAGGCTTCTTGTTCAGTGCTCAGATTCCTGTCCCTTACATTCCTCTCTCCTTTTGACACGAGAAGAGTTTATTTCTGTGCTCAGTGCAGAGATGAATTCTAACAAAAGCTGAATGCTTTATGGTTGAACTTTGGGAAGCTCGTAATCAACACCCATGGGCTTCCACTGCTTTGCTGTGGCTGGGCAGATGTTATCTTGTCCCCTCTTTGACTATAACCCTTACAATGGCAACAACACAGCAAAAGCGGTTGTTCTTGAGTTGAGTGTTTTGTTGTGGTTTGGGGTTTTTTTTTGTGGGCTCTTAAAAACCAGCTTGCACACATCAGGATCATTCCGTCCTTCCTCTGTGAGCCCATGTCCCTGCGCAGTGTGCTGCGACGGAGCTGGGGACCCAAACCCACAGATGAGAGTAGGAAATGAATCTCTAAATCACAGCATTACCATGGCGCCCGCTAGCAGTGCCATACCAGACAGAGGACACTGCCTGTCATTGTCTCACCCGTAAACCCCACTGGAAGGGGTTTAGGTTACTGCGGGAAGGTTCTCTGGCTTGGCCTCTGAATCCAGCTCTGCAGAAGGTTTGGCTGAGTGGCCTGGTAGAATCTGAGAGGGGCAAAGCACACTAGGTTTGATGACTGCAAGATGATACTCCTGCACGCTCTCTGTTGTTTTACAGCTCTTGCAAGTAAGTACGCAGGAGGAAAAAAATCAGTTCGTTTCCTTGAATATAGTGGAGTTCCTCAAAAAATCAGTCAGACTGCAAAGTGGATCTATCACTGCTGCTTCTTGGCAGAGGAAATACTAACTCAAATACTGATCTATTTCCTCAGCACACAAACTCCGCTTGTTAACAAATTATTTCTTATCAAAGGTAGCCCTCTAGGACTAAGCACACACATGCTTGCAAAACCAATTTTAGACTAGCATACGGAGTGACAAAATTCCTCTTCTTTGACTCCTGAGTATGACATTTCTGGCATCTCCAGTAGGCTTTGTCTCAGCTAAGGAAGTCCCGTGTCTCAGCTGGAGAGAGTGACGTGAGTCTGATTAAATGGCATGCAATCTGATGGACTATGGAGCCTCTTCCACCAGGAAGCAGTGAGTTCAGATCCATGCTGGGCCAGTACAGGAGTACTGGGCAGCCATTAGGAGAGGAGTGAGTGGGTTCCATCCTGCAAAAAGCAAATATCTTTTGCTTGCTGGTGGCCTTGGCAAAGCTGCCCTGTTTTGATGGGCTCTAAGCAGTGGATTATGTCAGCATTCTTGCAAGGGGGCCCTTACAGCCCGACGTGGAGAACAGGGCACGTAGGAAGAGCTTTGTTAAAGGCTGCCACGTCTCAGCACGCTGCTGGGAAAAGGGGCAGAGGAGGGCAAGCAAATGGCATCTGCTCCCTTGGTGGCCTGTGCCCTGAGCCAGCAGGATGCAGCCTCTCAATCTCTGCGGGAAGGAGCGATGGGTCACTTCACCAGCGGTGGTTGGCAAGTTCTAAGCCATGCTGGTGCGGCTGGCGTTGCCGTGGGGGGTCATGGTGCCAGGGGGGGCTCAGTCCTGAGCACAGCAAGACTCTAAGCACCGTCATGTTCCCTGAAGCCTTTAGTCCCAGCCGGCGCTCAGCCCGCTGCAGGATTCAGCCCCGTACGCACCATCCGGGCTGACCTAGGATGCAGTTCCCCACTCTGGTGAATGTCCCAGCCCTCTGTGGGTTGGGCTCAGCTTGAACATTGCTGTAACGTTGTCTTTGTTGGTTTAATTTCCTAATAACATATTTCACCGAGCAATGCAGCCAGACTGGAGCCATAACCCAGAACAGCAGTTGGCATGAAAAACTCTACTGTATTTCTGACACTGGGGTCTTTTATAGCCAGGGTCTGATGGTTTCAGCACCAGTGCAATTGCAACCAAGTATTAAATATCTCAATTAGTGCAATTCACAGTTATCGACAACACTGTTTTCTTTCCAACATTCCCCAAGGACAAGAAACTGTTCTGTGTGAATCTGAAAGCTTCAGAAAGAGGAGGCGTTCAGCAGTAGGTGTGTTTAACATATGGATCTCCAGAGCTGGTTTGGGCCTGAGCAGAGGTGACACGTTGGCTTTCTTGGGCAGCCAAGGTAAAATAGACCCAACAGCCCTAATCCACCATCTAAGAGGGGCATCCATGTAGCAACAGGCATTTGTTGGACTCTTGCTCGCAGACAGAAGAGCTGAGAGATGGCAAGACCTGAACTAGAATACGTTTGCCCAGCAGAAGTCTGGCTCGCTTCAGCGTCTGCACAAGCCTCCAAACACAGGCATTTATTTAGCATTTCCACCTGCGTTGTGGAAATGAGAAGAAGAAAGCTCTGAAAGATAGTCCTGGAATATTAAAGGGAAAAGCACGATAATGCAGGAGAACACACTCATTATTAAGCACATGCTGCTAACGAAAAGCAGGATTGACTTCCGCAGGATTGCCTCCCAAGGATCAGTGATTGCTAAATGATCATTTTATCCCAATAAATCTATCTTTAATTATTTTTTGTTGTTGTTGTTTTCTCCACCTTCAGTTTCTTGCTCTGTAAAGCCAGAGAGGGCAACAGAAAAATGCTGTATCTCAAGAGTTAAAAAACGACAGTAAAAAAAAAACAAAACAATCATAACTGCCTTTTAAATAAACATCAGTGTTACTGATCCAGTTGTTTATGACTCTCTGTTCCAGCCCATTTCACTGACAAAAGCCAAGTGAAATTAGCGTTTGATGCCTGAAAAGAAATGGAAAGCCATCGGCCTCAGATGAAAGGGGAAGCAGTGAAATAAACAACTCTGATTGCATGGAAGGGGTTGCGTGTTCGCTTAGAAAGAAATCAGTGAATCACAGGTTGTTTTCAGTCAGGAGAAGAAAGAGCACATTCTGCATAATTCAAGGAACAGGGACAGGGAGATAATTCAAGACCTCCGCGCTGCTGCTGCCCAGCCTGAGGAGCGATGCCACAGCTGCCAGGGGGCTCGGGCAGGACCATGGCTATGTGGGTCAGTCCTTGGATTTTGCTCCTGACCACCAATATCACAGAATCACAGGGTTGGCAGGGCCCTCTGGAGATCCCCCAGTCCCACCCCCAGCCAGAGCAGGGTCACCCAGAGCAGGGGGCACAGGAACGCCTCCAGGCGGGTTTGGGATGTCTCCAGAGACNTTGTGGCCAGGAGCCTGAGTTGATTAGCTTGAGTTCAGCATCATGCTAATGTGGTTATAAAGTCTTCCTGAGACAGCTGGCTTGTGTCCAACTTGTGGAGTAGGAGATGACACCTGGATCGGAGGGATAATGTCCAATTGTCATCTTGGGCTCCCTGTGCCTCAGCTACCCTCTGAAATGACTCCATAGCACTAACCTTTCTAGTGGAGGTACTGTGAGGATAGGATGAGCCTGGGAAGTCCTCTGGTAATGGAAGTAGCTCCCTTCAGCTCCTAGTGCTCATAGAGGAATTGGCCTAGCACTTAGCCAGGGCCTTCCAACCAGCTTTGTACCTGTTCGGTAATACCATAGAATGCATTAGCTCGGAAGGGACCTTAAAGATCACCTCGTTCCAACCCCCTGGCCGTGGGCAAGGACACCTCCCACTCGACCAGGCTGCTCTGAACCTGTCTTTTTTTCTTGCCTCTGAATATTCCTACTCCCAGCTGCTGCAAACTCAGCCTCTTACAATTCCCCAGTCAAGGAATCTGCAGCCACTTCCAACTTGGTCTTTCCTGGTGCCTGTTCTTGGGCTGGAGGTTCTTCAAAACTGCTCTTCCCGTGCCATGAAGAAATCCCTGGTCCATATGAGCCCTCGCTTGAACATGGAAGGGGAATGCAGTGGGAGGAGAGGAAATTAGGGCCTTTGATCTCTTGTTTCATCTGCAAGGCATTGAGAACCAAATGCTTTTGGATAAACAAGCTGTCAGAGGTAGGGAGTGAACAGATCCACATGGATTGGGTGGGGTGCTCTCTGCACGAGCCGATGTGGAATTGGTGTAAGGCAAGTGATGGGACATTTCCCAAGTGTTCCCCTGCCTGCTGATGTAATCTCCCATTTGTCATGTGCCCTGGCTAAGGCTGATCCCTACGCATGCCAAGGATGAGTGGAGGCAGACTTGCTGTCAATCCTGGGATAATTAACATTGGAAGAGATCTCTGGAGGTCTTGAGTCCAACCTACTGCTCAAAGTGGGGTCAGCTTTGGGGGGCAGACCAGGTTACTCAGGGCATTTTCCAGTTGGGGTTTGAGAAACTCCATAGCTGGAGACTGCACAGCCTCGCTGGGCACGCTGTTCCAGTAACTGACTGTTCGCATGATGAAAAAAAGTTTCTTTTCATCCAGTTTGAACCTCTTATTTCAACGTGCCCATTGTCTCTTGTCCTCTTCCCATACACCACTGAGAAGAGCCTGGATCTGTCTTGTTGCTACCTTCTCACAAGTACGGTAAGCTTGCCATTAGCCTGCCCCCCAGCTTTTCTTCTCCAGGCTAAACAAGCCCAGCTCCCTGGGCTCTGGACCGTATTGCTCCTCAGTAGCCTGTGTCTGGAAAGAGGCAGCCCCACTTCCTTGGTAGTGCAGGGAGTGTGTTCTGGGGTCCTCAGACAAGGATTTATAGGCCTCTGGGCAGCTTAAAGCAACTACAATGGGTGATAAACACATGAAACAAGAAGTAGGGGAAGGAATTCTCAAACTCCAGCACCCACTTGCATGACCCACAGGTGGCTGGGTGCTATGTAGCACCCAGGAATTGCACAGCTCACGACATAGGAAGGGGGCTTCTGAGATGACACTGCCTTTACTCACCAGCCTCCCTTTTCCTTCCCAGGGTAAGTATCTCCTTCCAGGTAAACAAACAAAATCCTCCCAATTCCACCATCTCTCTGCTATGATCATGCAAAATTTCCACCCACCAGACTCACCCGTCTTCGCCCTGGTGATCTCGGCAGTCACCTGTATAGCTCATTTGGGACCACTGCCTGGTGATCAGGTCCCCATCTTGGAGACAATGGCTTCACTCGGGCATCGCCCACTTCTGCAGGCTCCTACCCACCACCCCGGAGCAACTCCCTGGGCTAAACCTGGTTCTGGGTCTTTTGTGTAGTTGTGCCCTGCTCATTTCCAAAAGCAAATGGAGCAGAGAGTGTTGCTGGTGCACTGTAATGAGGATAAAGTTCCTCTTGTTACAGCTGGAATTAAAATCAAGGTCATTTTACCCCTTCACGTTCCTCCTTTTCATCTCAGTCCTTCTCCAAACAGGCATCTGTCTCTTCTTTAGTGACCCCAGAGTTTAGGACAACCGGGACAGGACATCCCTGCCTAGTGGCTGATTTTACCCAGTTGCAATATTTATGTATTTCTTGCTGTCTCTCCCTCTTTGGGACCCTGATTGCTGCATTTCATTTGTCTCAGGTTTTAGAATTTATTTCGGTGACTCCAGTCCTGATGTCTGAGACTGTCTGAAAATAGTAACTCAGTCTGATCTTATCTGCAGCTATTAGAGACTTCAATTATATCCTCCCGGGACTATCTGTTACTCCTAAGAAATTAGATCTTGGTTATTGTTTTCTTACCCCTCTCCCTGTCCTCATAAACCTTCCAGCTATAGGCTTTGCTTTGATGAAGCCTTTCGGGAGCCAGATTGGACTTTTAAAAAATGTAAAATAATCAGGCACTTCCCTAAGCCCAGCCACGCCTGGATCCCAAAGGCCTTTCCCAGCTTTGCTTCACAGCGCCCTGAGAAGAGGTAACATTATTACTGATTTTTTGAGGGAGAAACTGAGGCACGGAGTAGTCAATCGTTTCATTTTAAGAATTATTTCCACTGGATTCTGTATCCACAGATACAGAGCACACGAAGAACTCAGGGCACTGCAGACCACGGTTTGGCAGCTCTGGCCGCGGCTACGGACCAGTCTGATGATCTGTACGCTCCAGGCCACCTGACTACAATTAATTGGTCAGTTTTTCCTTAACAATGAAAAAGGGACCAGCCTTCCTTAATAATGAAAAAGCAACCAGCCTCGTGGGCTGCATTAACCAAAGTTCAGCGCTGACATCTCGCTGCCCCAGCACCCAAGGGTAGATCTGACTTGGAGCTTTCAGGAGAGAGAAGGTTCCAGGAGCAACTGCATCTTCCAGCAGCTGCTGGAGGAGCTGGCTAACCTCCCTCTTTCACTCTGAAGGTGCGGAGAACGGGCTCTCCTCTCCCTTCACACCACATCACCAGGAGCTCTTCTCCCTTTTGCCAGTGCTCCTCGCTAGGGCCCCCCTTCACCAGTCCGTCATGTCTCCTTGAGGGATTCTCTCCTCTCTGTCCCGCTACAGCCTTGCCCTGCCCTGGGGAGCCCTCCATTGCTCTCTGCAGTGGGCAAGAAGCAGCATCTTGAGTGACCCACCACCCTGAAAACCTCTGCAGAACAGGATGCTAGAAGGCAAGTCATGTAAGAAAGATAAAACCCCACCAAACATCTTACTAGCCAGGAGTCCCTATGAAATCAGCGACAAGGAATAGTAAGGAAAATCCAGATCAGCCATAACTTTTCTAACTTCTTGTGCACAGCAGCTCCTATTTGGGAAAATCCCTGTATGCCTGAAGATCCCCCTAATGTTCTTCACGGCCAGACTCAGCAAGGTTTGTTTTTAGGAAGGGACACGGTGCAGCATTCCCGGAGAAGCCACTTGCTGAGGACAAGGAGAGATGAGCTGCACATCAGGGCAGAGACAGCTGAGAAAATTGCACACGCAAGTGTGCAGCGTGTAAACATCTAAGGAACTACAAAAGATACTGGAATTAATCTAAGTCTGGGTTAGGTCCCGGTCGCCTTGATTTTAGCAGAACCACAGATTCAGGCCTGGAGCTCAGCACAGCACATTTATAGGGGTAGTTTTCCAGGGCGTAGAACACTTGTTTTACTGGGGTCAAGGCATGGAAAGAAAGACAAATATATTAGACAAGATAAGATCACAGAGATTAGACCCAAAACTCCAGTTCTTAGCACCTCAATTGCTGGTACGTTTGCAATCAAGATCTACTATCTCTGGCTTGAGTCCTTCCCTAAAGTAAATATATAAAGTAAATATTTGTAACTCTTGTGGCTCCGATCTGCTCTGGATAAATGTTTTTGCAGTGTCTTGCGCTAGGATGCTTCAAAGCCAAGAGGATCCATTTGGTGCTGCCCCAAATTAATTGATCACTGGCAACAACAACCACCTTTTCCTTTATTTAAAAAAGCCGGCATTATTAATTTTCCAGTCCCCTCTGTTGCTTATGTGTGGTGTGTTTTGCACTAGAGGCTCTTCGGGTGGAACTTCTCCACTTGTCCAACACTTTATATCTCAAGAGCGCACATCACCCCGCTGCCCGGAAAGCAAACAGACGCTGTAGCGGGACTCGCCTGCCCTGGATCTTGGCTGTCAGGCAAAGTAGGGAATGACATGGGCCACCAGAAGGTGGGGCTTGTGGCCTTCAATGACTAGAGGTTCTTCCTTGCCAACTTGCTGAAGCTGCTGGGCTGGGTTGAGGATTGCCTTGGCGTCTCCCGAAATCAGGGCCAGAGGGACCATCAGTGTGCACTGGGGAGGGGTGGATGGGTGAGCTCGTGGCTTTGAGACTTTTCATCAAAACTTGAATCAGAGTTTAGATTTCCCCACATTTTTTCCATGTTTTCATTGAAACTGAAAATAAAAAAGGGTGGAAAAAAAGGGGGCGGGGGGCATGGGGACAGGGGATTAGGGGTTGTTTTGACTTCAATAAAAAATGTCCACTTCATTGAAAAGCTATTTCTCTTCCACCTGCCAGCCCTCCCCCCAGCAACAAAGTCCTTTGATGTAAAATTTTTGGCCAGTTTAACCACAAACATACACAGACAAGAAAAAGCCATCCAAAGAGTTTGGCAAATCATAGCTGCATTTTTTTTCCATAACAGGCACAATTAGTTATTTTTCCCCTAAGCTCATGTTATTGTAGCCACCAAAACGTGGCTAAACTTCACTATCATACTGACCGAGATGTAGCTCATCGTTTTTAATTTGCTTTCTCCATTTTGAGGGGCTTCTGTAAAGGCTTGTCTTTAAAACGTGGGTGCGCACTATCAATCATACATTACACAGAACAACGTGTTGGCTCCATCCTCAAGAATTCCTTCAGAATTCCATTTACGAATTGGAAAACTTTTTTTTTCCTTTTCTCCCCCATCATCCATTTGAGTTTGTGTTAAACATGAGATACTTATTGGAGAACACAGCTACAATTCAGTAATGAACAACTACCTTTCCACACTGCTTAAGGTTCCTGCTTTCAGTCTTTTTTTTAACCAGGAAAACATCCCGTTTTAAAGGCACATAGTGACATCTAGTGACTAAGTTGCATAGGGAAAGTAAACAGGAAAATTGTGGAGAGTTCCAAAGAAATCACCTTGCTTTAAAGGTCTGCTTCAATACCAAAACTGAAAGCTATTTTGAATTATTTGGGGGCGGGGGGGAAGGAAGAAAAGTCTAATTTTAAATCTTTGCAGCAAAGATGCAAATAGAAGTGAGTTCATTGTATGTATGTGAAAGATTTTAATTTGGATGAAAGATGAAAATGCATTTTAAAAAAAATGGGAGTACAAATTTTCATTGTCTCAGGAAAAACAGACAATGCCCAGGTGGGGATGTCCCTTTAAAATAGTTGGGCCTGATCCTCATCTGTAGCTGATTTGTTGCTTCCCAGCTGATTCCCTGGGGTCAGTAACAAGGTGGGGACCAGCTGGTCCATATAAAAGCAACAGGAATAGGTCTGAGGGGGCTTTTTGGTGTGGAGTGTTTGGGCTGTGGCGATGGCTCTTATTTGCAATCTTCCTTGGAAAACAAAGGTAAGGTGGATGAGTTGGGAGGGTTGTTTGGCTCTCAGGTCTTTGAAGAGTGTTCCTCTAACAACAGTTGGGCAAAAGAGGCGGGGGTTGGATTTGGGGGGAGAGGTAACGCATTGTTTATCTGTTCTGGAGCCCTGTGTTACAGGGAGGAAAAAAGAGGCTTTCACGCTTCTCTGAGAACCTGTATCGAGTGTCTGGAGTTGTGCGTTAACTGCAAACCTTCAGCTGATGTGACCAGTTTAGCCCTATAGACCCACAGAATGGTTTGGGTTGGAAGGGACCTTAAAGATCATCCAGTGCCCCCCCTGCCCTGGGCAGGGACACCTCCCACCAGCCCAGGCTGCTCCAAGCCCCGTCCNTCTTGCTGTTCCTCTTTTGTTATGGGGTTAATCCCACCAGTGCTTGATGTAAAGGGTGAATCTTTTTAGATTTAAAGGTTGCCAATTTCCACAGTAACCCATTGCCAGAGGTGCCTGGGTCTCCCTGACTCGGGAGATGGAAACAAGGGACAGTGAGATGGCTTAGCTCTGTTGTCACAAAGAGGATGAAGATCCGTCAGATTTGTGTGCCTCTGGCAGGGTTCATTCGAAAGGAGGAATTCAGGATTAGCTTGTGTGCACGATTTGGGATGATGGGAACAACTTCAGCACACGAATAAAAGTAATAAGGGATCTGCTGACTTGTGTTTGTGTTGCCCCCAGGTCTCCACAGTCTCCCCAAGGTTACTAACGGGGACAGGTCAGAACACTGGTCAAGTGTGGTTTTACTCTTTAACTACCGCATTTGTAATGGCCAGGGGTTCTTTAACTTGATTTATTTACTGTTGGACTTGCAAAAGGGGAGACTGCATGTATTATTTGGCAATCGTAGTGCTTTATGAATTTTAATTAAAACTCAGTAGGGCTGCTGCTGGAATGAGGTGAGCATGAAATTTTGAATTTAATTATGGCCTGCAGGCCAGGGTGCAAGCGGAGAATCAAACCCCCTGCTCTGTAGGGTCACTTGGCTTGTCTTAGAAAATTCCAGAGCGCTGAAATACTTCCTTCTTCCAGCCTCTGTAGACAAGGAATTTCAGACTTGCACTTCTCTTCTTGTGTTTACCTAGCACTGTATCTATAAATATCCTACTAAGACGTAACTTTTAGTATTTGACATACAGTTCTGAATTATACTACGTGGATAAAACGGCATGCCTGTTCCTCTACATGAGGATGCAATGCCAATGCTCCATCTCAAGGGAATGGTACCCTGGGCAGTTTCTCTCCTCACTGAAACTCCTTGGATGTGGCTTTCCAGGTGTGCTGTGCTGTCTTCTGCCTTCTGCTGAAAGAACATTGGGGTGACACCTGAAAAAGGCCGGTGTTTCTCATGAGGGGGGGGAAATCCAAACCATAAGCTCCTTAAGCCGCACTGATTTCAGAGTTTAGATCCATCCTTACTCGAGAATTTCTAAGCGTGTAAACCCTGAGATGTCCTTGATTTCAGTGAAACAGCAGCAAAACCATTGTGTTGCGATCTTAATTCTAGTTGGCATAAATCTTCATCAGACCGTAGCGCTTCTAAGTTACTAACGCGCTGGAGAAGTGTTTTTATTATTCCTTCTCTGTGCCTCTACCACAGCCAATATCAACTCCTAAATGTCACTGAGCAGGTGAGTTAAACCCTCATAATGCGCCAGGAAGAAGCGAACCTTTTGCTCTCGGTCAATATGCAACATGTTAAATTTGGAAAAGCTTTCGGTGTGTCAGAGGGGACTGTGAGGCTTTGAGATCACAGTGTTACAAGGGGAAACGACTGTTGGGTTGCTGGTCAGAGCGCCCTGTTTTACAGACACCTCCAAGAAAAATCTTCATAGGGAATTGCAGTGCTAGTGAGAACCAGGACACATCAAAAATAACAGCTTGGTCTTACTCGGAGTCACCTTGTGCTTCTGGGTTTGAATAGCTTGGTTTATTTAGCTAAAACCAGAGGTGTTGCTCTGGGCTAGAGCCCAGAAACGTTCTTCCACGGTTTTGGCAGGAGCAGCAAGAACAGACTCATTTTAACGAGAACGGACCAGCTACTTCATCAGCAGAAAGTCGGTGCTATTTAAACTGCTGCAAGTGTCGAAATGATTTGAACAGATGTTATATTGAAAATATTTTCAATTCTTTGTCAGAATGTTGCTAGTATTTTGGGTTGGGTTTTTTTTTAACAGAAAAGAGGACTATAGCCAATTCTCTGTGCCTCTCAAGCAGTGGCACAATAAAATAACCACGCTTGTATCTTACATAGAACAAGCAACCACGCGTACAGCAAAAGTCTTTTATTAAAAATCACAGCACACAGATCCTTTGGCCAATAAAGGCATACATGAAAGGACATCAATACATACACGATACGCTTACGCAATTACCAAGAGTTTTCATCACCATAGCTAGCTTCAGGTTTCTAGCAGTTTATTTCCTACCTAAACACTGAGCAAATAAACCGTGTGCCACCCCGCACCCCCAAACGGTCGAGTTACGTGGCTGCAAAAAAATTGTGCAATTTCATTCACTTGTTTCAGAGATACTCAGCACAGTACCCCACGCTAATTCCGGTTCATAAAGGCACACTTACTACGCAGAACCCTTCAGCTTCAGACAGGCTGTAAGTAACAGACTGATCCCTTTCCAAGTTTTACTAGACATTACCTAAATAGTCTGTGTTAGAAAGGAAGAACTGGCATATTATGTTGGCATAAAGTAGGTCCAGTTCCAAGGTAAAAGCCTATCTTACACAGGTACATGTAGCAACAGATTTGAGTCTCGCAGGCAGAGTGTTCTGAATAAAATATACAGTAGGGAAGGTGTTGACAGTTTGTCAAGCGTACGGCAATACCAAACCCGTATTTCAACTCTGATGCTGAACAGAAAGGAACAGAAATTCAGTTTTTAATCACCTTCCCTTAATCACACCCCCCCCCCTCCCCCTTCCTGCCGGGCTTGTCATCAAATCTGCAAAGCCAACAGCCTCGGCCCCCAAAACATTAGTGTTAGCAGATATGGAATCCAAATTTAAATGCTCAAAAAAGAGGCATTTCAACTACAGAAAATGTAACGTTTGTCAAACGTATGGCATGTAGAAGCTGGATTTGAACAAACTTCACGCAAACAAGGCTAGACATTGAGAAATTAAAGGATCCAGTTACAGGAATAGTAATTTCTAGGTTGTGTTTGGTTTTTTTAAAATCTTGAGCTGACTATAGGAATTCTTGGAAGCTTGAGGGGTTTTTTGAAGCATAACTGTTGGTTTATTTAGTCCGGAAGTTAATGTTTTAGTTACTTATTTTTACACACTAAAGTAATTAAGTCACGCTGCATGTAACTTTAAAAAATTCCCTGGAAAATAAAATCAACTTTGCAGTTGAGTTTATGCCATTGTCAGCTTTAAATACTTCAGTATCAAGTCTTACAAGTGATCACGGAGAAGACATGTCATGAACAATTAACATCCCTGCTGCATCTATTAGCTCTGGTAGAATGCTAAATGCTTGATTACAGATTTTTTTAAGAAAATTTAAAAATCAAAGTTATAAATAGCTGAACAGTGTTACAGATCAACTCAGTAGTCCTGAATGGATGCCAACGTAGCCTTACAGACTTGACACGGTTGCCCAACTTGCAGCGTGTAACATGGATAGCTAGAAAAGCTGAGGTGAAAATTTTTCCCCATACTAACAATCATATTAAAAACGCACAGTATTTATGAAAACCAGCAGAAACGCTATTTAAATAAAAAGGCCAACATATCACTAACAGATTGCCACGAAGAATGGCTACAAAAAAGAAGATAAATCTGTTCCTGGATAACTTAATTTTCACTAAGGCCCACAACAAAACTTTCCAGTTTAATATAGCTGCTATAAAAACTCAGCAGCACTTAAATATCCTCCAAATGCTGGACCCACTGAATTTCAAGAAGAACAAAGATAACATCAATATTTTCAAGTATAAAAACATCATATACTGGACTTCTGAGATGATGCCAGGAAGTATGGGACCTGGTCCTGAGAAGGTATGAAAGATAAACTTTTAATTACAACTCCTAAAATATTGAATTCATACGTTGTCCAACATGTGCTTTATATTTTGCTTTAGAAAAAATGTGCACAAAAAAGAATTTTGGACTGAAACTGTAAGTTTTAAAACTTTAGTGACTCACTCAGGCAATAGACAGATGTTTCTTGATTATTCAAAATAACACCAATAGGTCTTTCACATGCACATTCTTTCTTGTAAAATATATATATAAAAAAAAATCCTGTACTGATGTTTTTCTGGGGTTTTCCACGCAACAGGTGTGATGTCTGCTCTCTCCCAAGTGATTCAATTTGCTCTTAAAATACTAAAAAACTCTAAAAACTTCATCTTTTACTTTTGTGGGATTAACTGGGATTGGAATATAAGTGCTGTATTTGCAGTAAGGGGGTGCCTACTAAAAACTAAACCCCCTACCATAGGAAAATCTTCCTTGTTGATTTGTTTTGCAACTAGAGCAAACCACAGGTAACCTTCAACCGAAAAGGGTGTAACAAGGCTGCGTCAGATCCGACGTTAAGAGTGGTCATCGCTGTTTCCGCGCTCCCTCTTGCCAGCACGCAGGCAGCACACCCAGGCACCGGCTCTGCCACAGTCCGGGGATCTGCTGTGCCAGGTATTTTGGGACGCAAATCATATTGCTGACACCGTGAGAAACTCTTCAAGGGAATTTCTTAAGTATTTGTATGCATAATGTCATCCATGGGGTCAAATATCAGCTGGAGATCCAGCATTTCTCTGCCATTAATTTTCCCAGCAATGAAACCCTCTTTTTTTGGCGGGGTGGGGATGGGGGTTGTGGGCACAGAGAGTCAAAGTTAACAATGAAAACAACTTCCGTAAACACAGTTACTGGTAAAAATGGATAAACAGTACATTCTTACTAGCTTGAGAGACATGCAGCAGGCTCTTCGTCTGCAGTTCAGATCCCAGTACTTTAAATAATGGCTTCTACACCAACAAATTCAAGCACCGCTTGATATGTAATCCTCATGGATGTTACAGTACCTCCTTCAACAAATTTAAAATGACATTTAACGATCTTATTTTTCCTATACATAATACATTTTCAATAATTATAAATAAATACTCACATTACAAGCATTTAACCACATATATACACACAATACTAGGGAACCCCCAAATAGCTATTTTTTAAAATGCTAAAGCCAATTTGAATTTCCTGTAATCTTGTTAAGTTCTTGTTTTGGAATAGTATATTCTTGTTGAAAAGAACATCTGCCTATCTGTCAATACATAAGCATGCATTAGAATGGACACATGCTAAAATAACTCCTTTTTTTCAGTATCTTAATTCAACTTTGTTTTTGAAGGAAGTCAAAGATTTGTTCAAATTTTCAAAATAGAGAATTATCAGCCTCTGTAGAAGACTTTTCTTAACCCTCGATAATTTAATCAAAACAAAGGAAGAATGGCAAAACCCTCCATTCTTGATCCCTTTGGTACGAATTGATAACTTGCTAATTTAAGAAGCAAAAATACAGAGACACTGGTACCCTTTCCTTTTTTTTTTTTCCATTGCAGTTTGTCTCTTCCTGCAGGTGGGAACAGACACTGAACTAGGGAGAGGAGGGAATGAAATTGTATGAAAGTGCAGTGTGCAACAAACAGTAAAACTGATAATTATGAATGTCCTTCAGGCATAAAAGTAAAATTCTGCTTATACTGAAAGATCTGCAGCTGACAAAGATTTCTGGAAGTCGGCAGCTCTGTACTAGTACTGGAAAAAGCCCCATTTCTGTGTATTAGAGCACCTGCCATTCAGAAATGGTTGAATTACAGGCTTACCTAAAGGTGTGAAGATAAGTAACATGGTGAGATTGTGGAAGTGATCTGTTCTACAGCCAAGAATGTCCTGTCTGCTTTTACTGTTCAATACTGCATCTGACGCTGACAAGCTCTGTCAGCACTAGAATTATTTGTAGTGTAGACAGGACTAAGGGATATAATCCCCTTTACTGACATTATCACTTCAGCAATTAACTTAAACCTCCTGTAAAATTATGTTTAGTTCCACTCTAAGGTGTTACTGGAGAGGAGGGAACCTGCACAACCTGGCTTCGGGCATCTAAACGTGACTCCTGGGGGATTAGTCTCCTTAGGTTGCAATGCAGCTCCTGAAAAGAGACCAGGTTCTCCTAAAACAGGTTTCCCCCGCCCCCACCCAAATTCCTATTTCTCTTGACTACATACAGAATTTACTTTCTTAGCTGAGATACCCATGTATCTCATGTACCCGTGTATCATTACCAAGGGCAATCTTGTCTGAACTCCAAATAGCTTCCACAGATCTAATCTTCCCAATTTACATTTTACAGAAATAATCCAGAACAACATAAATCTGAAGACTACAATGTCTGACCTCATAGTAGTCAGTGAGCTTACTTACTGTTGGGAGGGGAAATGTTTCCTCATACACAGAATGCTTGGAGGATAAGCTAAAAACACCTATGCCTAACAACTGAAGGCTAGCTTTGTAGCATAACTATTTGCCCCAAAATATCTTCTGTATCTGCCAAACACCGTAACTCATCCACCTGTCTAAATATAGACTTATTCCATAGCTGCCAGGTAACTTATTTACAGGATGTCTTTAAAACAACAAAAATCTTAAGAGACTAGTTACACAGAAGGTCTAATAATTCCATTTTTGTAAGTCAGAGCGCTTGCCAAAGAACAGACTCTCCTCTAACAGGAACATCCTAGGTAAAATTGTTCCCTTCACTTGACTGCTTGTATCAATAACCAGCCACCTGCTCCCACTGGCATTAGCAACTGATTCGCAGCCCCATTAGAATCTCCAAACCTTGCCAAACTGACACTTGTTCCTTGCCAAGAAATAAACAGCAGATGCTAGTTTCACAATCTTAGAGAGAGCATAAAGGCCTGCCATGATCTTTAGCAAATAAATCTTAGGGTCTGTTAAAAAAATCTTCCAGCAACTTTTCATCCAAGTTATCTCCCCCAAATTTTCTGTTCTATCCATATTTTGTGACCTATTATTTGCCTTCAATCCTGTCATATGAGCCTTTCCAGGCTTTTTGTCATCTCTTTCTTTTTAAACATCTCTACATCATGCCACATTGGTAGCTCTTAGCAGTTTCAGGGTTTCATTGATCGTGACATAATGAATCGTGCAAAATCTTTTGAGTAATTTTTAAGCCCTAGTTACTGGGATTCTCCCCAAGTAACAGCAACCAAGCTCAGGAAGTCCACCAACATTCTGCTTTTTCCTTTCTCTGACTTTCACGGGATGCCATCCTTCCTTTGGCAACACTGTGAAGGAGGCACTCCCCAATCATACATGTAGGAAAGCCTGAGCTTAACCTCCTCCTTACAGAGCTTTCCTTCTTTAGCCAAGGTCTGGTGCTTTTCCAGCATGTCCTCGATGCTTTGCTTATGAGTTACTATGTACTTATTGTTGCAACCTCGGGACTTATACTCAGTGTCAAAACGAGGATCGTGCACTCTCTTCACATCGATGGGAGCCAACCAAACCCCCAGGGAGACATCTTCACTCTGCCACATGTTCAGGTAGTCTCTGCTAAGACGCAAATAGTGCACCAGATCTGCAGAAATCACGTAACCACCACCCAGAGCGTATGGTAGATAGTAGTCACAGAGCACCCAAGCGCTCTCTTTCCATTTCCCACCAGATTTCACCCGGCCGCGGCCAGAAAAGAAGCCCCAATAGAGGCGACGTGGCTCCTTGGCTCTCAGCTCTTCCACGAGCACATCCAAGCGTACGAAGGTATCATCGTCAGCCTTCAGGGCAAACTGGAAGTCCAGGTGCAGATCCAGCCAGACGTACGTGGCCAAGACTTTAGCAGTCAGGTTCTCGTAGGAATCCCGCAGCTCTGGCAGGAGGAGGAGGTCTCTGTGACGGCTCTGCTCTAGCTCCAGGCTACGAAGCTCCTCTGCCCCCAGCCCCGCTGTGCCGATCACGAAGCGGCTCCAGATGTCATCGTGAGGGGGACGCCCGGCGGCCGACAGCCACGTGCTGCGGATGATGCTGCGACGCTCGCTGTACTTGGGGCCGCTGGTGATGAGCACGACCAGGAAGGCGGTCTCCTCGGGGGAAGACGGCGGGGCGGCGGGGGGCTGCAGCCCCCTGGCCCCCCGGGGTGGCAGGGCAGCAGGCTGGTTGTGCGGGAGCCCGCGGGGGGCTGGCAGAGGCCGGAGGCCCTCGGAGGTGCACTTGGCCAGGTAAAGCAGGACCACGGCGAAGAGTGACAGGCCGCCCAGGCCCAGGGCTGTCTTGTGGCGGCACAGCAAGCGCAGCAGCTTCATGGCCGCGGGGCCTCGAGGGGGCGAGCCGACCCCAGCCGCCCTGAAGGTTTATTTCGGCGGGAACGGCTTTACGGCCACCGGGAGGAGACAAGATTCCCGTGGGAGCCCTCACCGCGCTTCGCCGTCCCTCAGGGGTGGCCTCATATCTCCTTACTTGCCTTTTCCCCCGTTTAGCCTGGGGAAGCGCCGGCTCCGTCCCTGCCTACCCGTCGCGGAGCCGCTGAGGGCCGCCGCCGCTCCCCTCGCCGCCTGCCTTGTGGGAGAAGGGGCAGGAGGCGTGGCCGGGTCCCGCACCACCCGACGGCGCACGGCGGCGCCTCGCAGCCGCCATCTTGCAACCGGGCAGGCGAAGCCGGGGCGCTGCCATTTTGGTTCCGGGTAAGGGCCGCGGTGGGCCGCGCTTCCCTCGGGGATGGGCGCTGTGGTGCCGCCTGGTTGGGAGCGCGTAGTGCGGTGGAGGTAGCTGTGTGTTAGCTGGCTACCTGCCCTTCTGATTGCATACGGATTGCTGGCGGCGTCACGCATTTTAAGGGCTGCAGATGAGGAAGTGCAGAGCCACAGATGTACAGATAGCCAGGAAAAGGGACCTGGCAAGGAATTAAAAAGTTTCCTTCACGCTTGGAGGAGGTAAGGAAGAGTACGTAGGCAACTACATTTTTATGATTTTTATGAGTTTAGCGTTCCCCCTTCAGTGTCCCTCGGCAGCCGCCCCGCCCCGCCAGCTGCGGTTAGCCCGCTGTGAGGGAAAATGGCTGCCGCCAGCGGCAGAGGGCGCGCTGCTGCCCTTCTCCAAGATGGCTGCTCCCCGCCCTTCACGCACGCCCGCGCGGCGTGACGCAGTTCCTCCGCCGGTGTCGCTGAGGCGGGAGTGGGCCCGGGGTCCTCCTTCTGTGAGGGGACCGCACGGGGAGCGAGGGGCAGCGGGGCCGAGGCGGGTCTCCCCGCGCCTCCCGCCGCCTGTCACTGCTCTTCGAGGCTGCAGGAAAGAAGGGGGCAGCCGGAGCTGTCGGTGAGTGCCTGGAGCGGGGTTGGGGCCGTCACAGACCCTCTAGGGCGCCTACAGGAGAGCCGGAGAGGGGCTTTTTGCAAGGGCGTGTATTGATAGGACGAGGGCTAGTGTCTTCAAGCTGGAAGAGGGGAGATTTAGATGAGAGATCAGGAATAAATTTTTCACTCTGAGGGGGGTGAGCCCCTGGCCCAGGTTGCCCAGAGAAGCTGTGGCTGCCCCATCCCTGGAGGGGTTCAAGGCCAGGTTGGACGGGGCTTGGAACAACCTGGGCTGGTGGGAGGTGTCCCTGCCCAGGGCAGGGGGTTTGAAACTGGATGATCTTTAATGTCCCTTCCACCCTAAACCGTTTTATGATTAAAGTCGGCCTGGGCAGCCCCGCCGGGCTCCCCCTCTCAGGTGGGGAGTTAGCCATCACCACTCGGTCTGTGAGTCCTGCCACAAGTACTTCCAGCCCAAGGCTCTGCTGTGCCTTGCAGGGCTGTGGATTTTGTGCACCTCAGTGCTTTATCTGTCAGGCTGCGGTCCTTTCCCTCATCTCTGCGAACTCGATTTTCAAGCAGGTCATGACAGGTCTGCCCCGGGGTTGCTTTTCCTGCCAGCTGTTTCCTGTGTGTTTCCAGCTCCTCTTTATGTGGTGGGAGTTTGTAATTGTATTTCCCTCAATCATCCTTTCCTCAAAAGACCTTTATATCTTTCAGCTTTTCTAAAGAGGTAGTCTGTTGAGATTTCTGGTAAACTGGAAGAAATTGTTTACTGTGAGAGGGGTGAGCCCCTGGCCCAGGTTGCCCAGAGAAGCTGTGGCTGCCCCATCCCTGGAGGGGTTCAAGGCCAGGTTGGACGGGGCTTGGAGCAGCCTGGGCTGGTGGGAGGTGTCCCTGCCCAGGGCAGGGGGTGGGAACTGGATGATCTTTAAGGTCCCTTCCAATTCTAACCATTCTGTGATTCCATGAAACTGTTGTGTTGTCGGGGTTGTTTCTGTAGCTTGCTGGGAAGTGCAGTGCTATGTGAGGGACGTTGCTGCAGCTGAGTTTCGGCTGCACGTTGGGACTGTAAGTGCTCCGGGCCCTGTGCTGGCTTCACAGTAAATGTTTGGGTTTCAGTTGTCAGGTCAGCTCATGCCATAACACCTGAAGAGGGTTTTCAGAGCAGAACTAGGCAATTTAAAGGATATTATCTTCCAGAGTTGTCTGACAGAAGTTACAATTGTGCAGATTGAAAACTGACACAGTTTAATTTGTTGTTGTGTATTTATTATTTAACAGGCTTTTTTATTCTTTCACAGCAAATACTTGTGTGTGTGTAGGTGTGTGAATTTTATGAGATGTTTTATTGGTGACATAATATTCTAGAGATTAATTTGCATGATTTTTCCTTTTTTTTTTTTTAGAACATTTAATCCATTCACAGTAATTTAATCGGCCAATACTTTGAATAAAAAGGAAAAAATGATGTCAAGGCAGGCCTTTCTCTGCAGTTTGGGATCTCTGTATTTGTCCCTTCTGTTTGTATTTCTTCTGATGGATGTTTATGCAAGGCCTGCAAATAATTCTGCCCTCAAAGAAAAGCCAGCTGACAGTAAAGATGAAAATGAGATCTTGCCCCCGGATCACTTGAACGGGGTCAAAATGGAGATGGATGGACATCTGAACAAAGAATTTCATCAAGAAGTTTTTCTAGGAAAAGAGATGGAAGAGTTTGAGGAAGATTCAGAACCCAGAAAAAATAGGAAGAAGCTCATGGTCATCTTTTCAAAGTAAGTTATTGCCACGAACAGTGCAACCTCTTTCTCTGATCTTCGGAGTAAAATTAGCAAATTTTTCTGTAATATTTAAAACGTGTAATGATGAGGGGGAAAGCGTCATACTATAAGAGCTGTGTTCATGTTATTAAGGGGCCTGTATAAACCATTCTCTGGAGTGTATTTCCCTTTTATAAAGCACTTCTTCTTCTAGATAGGATTTGTGTCAGCTAATAACCGGTCAAGATGTCAGTAAGCATAACAGAAATGGAAATCAAAATCAGTGCGTGCTTTTGGACAGTAGGTGGCAGAATTGGCTTTATTTGCATTTTTGCAGTGGAGGATTAATTTTATTAGAACACCTTAAATTACATTGGTGTTCTTAAGGCTGATGGTGTGATGGTGGACATATACTTGAGATAAAATGAGAAGGCTTAACAAAGCTTTTATTTTGTGACCTTGTCAGTAATAAGGAAAAAAATCAATAACAACATTGGATGGTTTTTTCTGGTGTTCTCCTGAGTAAAGGCAGCTAAAGCAAATAGGCAAACCAGGCTGCCTTTTTCATTAGAGTAGAATCCTTTATTACTATGTCTGCTATTCAGACCACTCACTTCTTTGGTAGGATATATACAAATATTAAGATGGTGCTTAGAAGGTTTCATTTTCTTTATTGCTGTGTGTTTGTTGGCAACATTCAACTGGTGGTTAGTAAATTGTCATTCACAAATTGCAACCTCCGTTCATTTCTGCCTGTTTGTTATGAAAGAAGTGGTCTTGGGAAGCTTAAAGCAATTGGATTCAAGATCAACTTCACTCAGATACTTAAAATTGCACTCTGTCAGATGATCGGATTAGAAATGTAGAAGAGCATTCTGAGGAATATGGTTGCTTTCTAGACATACTCTTAAAGGCTGATGACATATAAACTTATGTGAAAAGCTAGTAAGTCACAGGCTTCCAGATGCTGTGGAAATATTTTCTTTGAAGACATGAAGAAAACACAATGTGTTTTTAATTAATGATAGCTGAGATTCTGTGGCATACCAGAATGATGTAAAGTAGTCAATTCAAAGCATGCGTATTTGTCTAATAGGGTTACTGAAAATAAAGTTGAGACATGGAAGTAAAGCTCCCCAAACTATGTTTTTCTAGGCAAGCAAGCTATATGTGACTGAAAGAACAAGTGGTATTTCATAATTCTGTATTTCAGTTTCCGAAGTCACTCTTTACTGTGAAGACAAACCTAACTTGCCTCTAGAAGAGTTTTTTTACAAGTTATTGAGTACTTCCAATTTTTCTTGTGAAATTAGGTCAAGCTGCAGGAAATCCTGGGTGCATCTTTTTAGTCGTCTTTCCCTGCCGAGAGTAAGCGTTCAGGTATCTTTAGGTCAAAAAAATGTGTGTGAGGGGCTTACTTGACATCCTTTCTTCTTGTGCTTCTCGTGACAAAAAAAATTTGCTGTAGTCTCCATTTAAACAGTTAAAATTAGCCCAGAATCTATAGAAAATTCTTTCCTGTATGGTGTACTTCAGCTTCTGTAGGTGGGTGTTGATGGAAGGGAAGGAGGAAGGATGTTGAAAGCAATCAAGCGTATTTGTGGTAATGCAGATTTCACTAAATCAGTGACACTGGGTACTAGAATTCAGTCTGGGGAGCCTTGCTTCTAAGGGTCAGTTATCTTTTCAACTAAATGACGTGTACTGAGCAAAACTGATAAATGCAAGTACAGAAGAATGTAGTGTGTGTGGCTTTCTGTCAGGTGTTTGTGGTGTTGGAGTTAACTCTGTGAGTTTGAAAGTTGAGTATCCTTCTAGCATTTGCATTTTGCTGATGTTTTCAGCTGCTTAGCGGAAGCCCTAGTTGTGATTTAAAAATTAAAATCTTTGTGTTAGCTGAGTGCATTACCTTGATGGCCATTCATCAGGTCACAGGTTTAAATACACCTTCTGTTAACTACTGCCACGTACAGAAGCTTTTTGGTTTGTTTTCTTCCCCATGTTTAAAAGTTGTGAACTTACCTTTTGTAAATCAGAACTTATTCTGAATCCCGTACTGCTCTCTTAGACTTCAGAGCTGTGACTGTTTGTGTTCAGACTGCACATAGGGCAAGATCTGCGCTCCCTTTCTTAATTTCTTGTAGACTTGCAGACTAACACAGTATTCATTTCTACTGGTATGCATTCTGTCTATGGCAGGAAGATGCTAGTGATGACAGCTAGTGTTGGATAGTAGTAGGTAGAATAGAAAATGAGGAGAGGGGACATCTTAAGCTTTCCTGTTTTGATATCTTCAGTTTAGATTACAGATTCGTGTTATTCAGGTAAAAAATGGTTTATGCTGTATGCCATTGGAAGGTTTTTTCCTAACCTGTACCTTTAAATATGCATCTAATAAATTTTGCATACCTCCTGTTGTGTAAAGTAGAGTTTTGCTTTTGTTTCTGTTGTTAAAAATTATTTTCTGAATCGGCTTTTCATTATTTGGATGAAACAGAAACTAGCTCTGAAGTGATATGCATCAGGTGCTCAAGTGTATTGTTGTCTGTAGTCTTTTAGGTAAGAACACTGTCTTCCTGCGCCCCTCAGCACCTCGGGCAGCATTGCAAGGCTGTCATTTAGGAACCTGAAAAAGTGAATCTGAAAGGCTGAGTGGCCAGTGTTTATCGATAATGCTTTCAGACGTGGACCTTTTGACAGATGGCCACAAAAATCTGAATTTTAATGCCTTGTGGTTGAGAAACTGAGCTGAAGTGTTTAAAACCTGTTCTTCCAGGCTTGACATCTGTATTCAGTGCAACCCTTCCAGGGATTAAGGAAACCGTTATAGGCTTTTATTAAGGAAAAAATTACAGTTATCCTACAAAGTAGCATATTTGCTTGTTTCATACTCAAAAGTACTATTAACGTTTAGGCTGTGAATAGATAATGAAACATAGTTTGAATAGTCAGTGAAGTGTTAATCTTGAACTTAGACATTATAAAGAGCGGTTATGTCTGATGCTGCCTGTTACTGAAATGTATTAACACTAATGGTATTTGTCATGTTGCATCCACTACTGGCTGGGCTGTGGCTTATCTATAATTTTCTTTGGAATTAGACAGGTAAGCAACAAGGTAGTTGCTCTCTGTGGTCTGTTTTTTTAATTCAAATTTATGCTAGCGGTAGTGTCTGCTTTTACAAAAACTTTCTTTGCTGTCAGTTCAGGATATACATCATATACCTAAGTTATTCCAAATTTGTGATAGTGCACTTTTATCAGAAAACTATGCTTCTTGGCAGAAAAAGGCAAGAGAAATCCAGCTAATTTATTTATTTTGGAGCTGGTATAGCAGGAAGTTTGAGAAATAGTCACAAGATTTCTATACACAGATTGCCAAGGAAGGTTTGAGCAAAGTTGTAATCTGAGATGATATTCTTGCTTGAATTCTTATTGTTTTCTTGAACTTAAATTCTTTCTTGCCAGTACTTGTCCTTTGGCAATTTTTTTTTTAAGGACTGTATTAGAACATACCACTGTTTGCTAACATCTTTTAGTGTGTTCCTGCCTATCTGCCTCAGAAAACTGGTTGCCTATTGCTGTGTTATAAAATTAGTTTTCCATTATTTGTGAGTATTAGCTTGTTCAGCAACACATAATTATCCAAGCTTGTGGTATTTAGCGGAAATGTTTTCAGTAATGCATTCTGAATGAGATATTTATCTTACGAAGCACTGACAGTCTTTTGTTTTTATTGCCTTAGATGATAACCTTGTGGCAGGACTGTATCTTATATTTCATACACTAGTAAATACGCCTCCCAACAGCAGAAGCGCTGGGTATGGACACTGAAAGGATTTCGGCTCCCCTTGTACAGTGGGTGCCTGCTGGTTTGTGAAAATCTGAGCTGTTGGAGACATCTTGTGAACTCTGCTAGCAGCACAAAGGTGTACTTTCATGAGCTAGAAGAGCAATAAATGGGATGTTTGTTACCTTTCTCCCTAGTTACAATGTGATTTAGGTGGAAAGCACAGCTTGGAAGCAGTAAGTTTGATAGCTTTGATCTAAGGAAACTAGAATGTTGAATGTTGAGGTGGGAAGATGCTTTTTTTTCCTC
This sequence comes from Rhinoptilus africanus, assembly GCA_013400135.1. Taxonomy (NCBI): domain Eukaryota; kingdom Metazoa; phylum Chordata; class Aves; order Charadriiformes; family Glareolidae; genus Rhinoptilus; species Rhinoptilus africanus. Next base: position 590,154 of record VXBO01006815.1, read on the forward strand.
TTCTCATTTTTGATAGCAGTTATTCCTTCTCAAAACCCACATTTGTTCACCTGCAAGGTGGCACGACTGGAACACGACCATTTTACTGGTCTTGCCGTTGATACTGAGAAGTTGCTAATACTGAGCCTGTGCATATCTATGTGGAAAGATGCAATACGGTATTTAAACCCACCAATACTGCGCTTATTAATACAGCTAAATATTGTAGAAGATTAGGTGGTAGGGTTGTTATTTGACTTAAGGTTTTAACATTTAGTTGACATTTAAAGGCAAATCACATATTTAATAACTTGAGTTTCAGTGATAATACTTCAGTCTGTTAAGACAGCGATACAAACAGATAAAAAAGCCAGAGTCAAGCTGGGTTTTTTTGTTGTGTTTTTCTTTGTTGTTTTTTTCTTTTTTTAATTGAACAAGAGTGGTTTTGGTATGCTTTAAATAGAATCTTGCCTTCTAAGTGTTAGTGATGGCTTTTCAGTTTTAAATACTGGTATGTCTTTTTTCAATAAATACCTAATGATATGCTCAAAAAACCATGAAGTGACATGTTATTGGTTTTTGTATTTTTTTCTTCAACTGTATTTTATATTAACTTATTTTTAATGAAGTAAGCATTAATGGAATTGATGGTATGGCAGTGTATCTTAATATAATAAAGCCGTATTGGCAGTACAATAAGGAGAACAGTGGATTGTCAGATTGGAGATTTACTGATGATTTTAGGCAGGTAGAAAAAGCTTATTGCTGTAGCTCAGTAGTTCAATAGCACTGAGTACAAGCATATCCTTTCACAAAGCAAAGTGAGCCTGATAACTCAGAAACCTAATGGGGAACAAATGTATGCACAGAATTTTTAAATATGTTAAGAATTAAAAATGATCAGTTGTAATGTGTTAACAGATATCAAGGTGTCCCATATCCAGAGGTATCCCGTATCCAGAGATCAAGGTATCAAGGCACCCCCCCAATCCCCAAATGTAAATCTTGTTTGCTATTCGTCCGTAGAGTGGATATAAATAATGATAAAAAGATAAGCGCGAAAGAGATGCAGCGCTGGATCATGGAAAAGACAGATGAACATTTCCAGGAAGCTGTGGAAGAGAATAAAATGCACTTCCGAGCTGTGGACCCTGATGGCGATGGTAAGATGAATGATTCCTTCATCTCCTGATGTCATCTTAAGTCAGTTGCTAGTGGCCAAGCCTACGGGTTGCTCTTCAGAAAACCCAAGTTCCTTTGCACGGCATGTAATCACAACAGTTTTGATCCATACAGAAGACAATGGAGCAAATTATTGATGTGCTCCAGTCAGCATTGTAGTTCTGTATCGACTGCTATGCTATTGCACTTGCAGTCATAGGAAACTGTAACAAGTGGCTTTGCCAGGGATGGGGTGAGGACGGTGAAGTAAATAGGTTATTTTCACAAGGCCTATCTGGTCTAAAGAAACAGAAAAGTGAATCAGGTGATAGTTTTCATATTGCCATTCATAAAGCTTAGTGTGATGGTTATGGTGCTGAACCAAAAGATTTTAGCACATACTGTTTTAAGTAATGAGACCAAAAGTTATTTAAACATACTGTGTCATGTCTGAGATACGGCTCTTTCTTACAGGCCATGTGTCCTGGGATGAATATAAAATTAAATTTTTGGCAAGTAAGGGCTTTAATGAAAAAGAGATTGCAGAGAAGATAAAAAACAATGAAGAGTTGAAAATAGATGAAGAAAGTAAGTGCAGACCGTTGGTGTGAGTCAGTTTTTCTTTTACTTTCCTATAACCTCAATGTCAAAACTGCTCTAAATGTAAGATGAATGTTTTAGTTGTTCTTCTGGTTCTACACAAACGGAGAATGTGTAAGTCACAAGACAGGAATACTATATTTCTTTCCAACCCAAATCTGCCTTTGTGGCACTCTTGATGTAAATATTTAATGCTGAAAAATCTCAGTTGCTTATTTGTTACTGCCTGTTTGAATAGTTTTCAGTTATTTATGTTTTAACAGTCTGCTAAAATTTGTCAGACCTGGATTACCTGTGGACCATTGTATTGTTAATGCGGGAGCCAGGTCCCCTGTTGCTCCAAATGAAGGGGAACTGCTATACACGATTCCTGCTCTAAAATTGAGGAGGGCTGGATATGCTGCCAAACATTGCTGTGTTTAAATAGGTATGTGCTCAGGCACTGCAGAGCTCACCAGAAGTTAATAGCAGAAGGTTCCTGAACAATTGTTTCATCTAAGCTCTCTATAGAGATGGATTGACTCTTTAGGTTAGTGAGATTGATCATTTCTTCCTCATTACTTTTGAAACTTTCATTTGAATCTGGCTTGGTATAGGCATAGCAACTCTTAGCAGAGTAATCTCCCCACTCTCCCCCGTCTGAAAATGTTTAAATTTACTGTTAAGTAAAACACGAAGCCTTAGCCTTTCCTTGCAGGAATTAGTCATTTAAAAGTGGGTTATGTTATATTTTCCATTTATCAAAAAGCAACTAAAATGCAAATGGGCCTTTGAATTTTATGGCAGGGAAAACACCTGTGCAGTGTGTTCTATGGCAGTGTGGTTAACTACAGTTTACAGGAATGCTCATCAGATAAGATTTGCTGAATAAGGGAAGTGTGTACATACCATTTTTCTACCTAGGTAACAAGCCTTGTTTGGGAAAATCAGATTAGTTATCTACTGCTTCCTGAGTATGATAGGCAAAACTTATTTTTATACTCTAGTGCAGTGTCAAAGTACTCTTTTTTGGTCTGTATAATAAAAAATAACTGAATACGTGGATCTTAAGGCATGTTCTGAGTCTTGCGCAGAAGCGTACTACAGTTTGTATGCCAGGCCAGAACTAGGGACACAACTTTATTTAACTTATGTAGATAATAGCAGGTTAAACTGATGATTGACAGTTGAGTTTCATTTAAGACTGAGTAAGAAAGGTAGGAAAGGGAGATTTACTTGTGACTTTTAACATGTGGCGTTGGCTATAGTGGAAAACCGTAAGCAAGTGATTTGATTAGTCTGTGTTTACTTGTGTCCTTGATAAAACTAGAATTCGCCATTCACAAACTTGCCCTAGGATTCATATTAAGACTGTGAAAGACTTCTTTACTCCTTGCAAGAAACCATTACTTAACTCTTAATTGCAACAAGCAGTTCAAAAAATGTATGTGTAACTGTTGGAGTTTTGGGTTTGTCTCTTGTAACTTAATAACCAAAATCATGCAGGATCTATTTAAGTCAGTTTATTAAATTTAAAAAAAAAAAAAGGTTTATCTGAAGCCTGTAGTCTTTCAGAGTGTTTTTAAAACTTGTGAAAAGTAAATGCTTTAGATTTGTGTTTGTTAGTGTATTTTGCAGGTAGCAGGGTGTGCTACAGACAGTATTTTTTCCAGTGTGTCATTTAGAAAATGCCTACACCAGAAAGTGAATACTCTATACAGGTATTTTTTTCCTGTTTGGTTATGTTCAGGACCAGTAGGTGCACGTAATACTCACTTTGTGTGTTGCAGGGTGGTTTTTTCTTCAAATCAGAGGCATGGTTTTAGTGGAAACTCATGTACAAATTATGATTCTCAGTTGAGTTAAGGAAAAACTCACTTAAAAAGTGCTTGCCTGCATGCTGTAAGACGAAATGAAAGAAGAGGAAATGCAAAGTGATTTTGGTGTTGATGTATCTGCTCATACGTGTGTAATGCAACTTGTATTTGCAGCAAAAATATTTCCTTCTATTATCAAATTATAGTGATAACTAAAGCATATGCGGGGTTTAGGTTTGAAATCAGAATGCTTTCTGGTACAGAATAGACAAGGTTAGCTAAAATGCTACTGGTATTCAGGCAGGTGAAAGGTTTCTGATGGTAGTGGGCTTCAAAAACCTGAAAAGGATTTTTCCTTTTCATAAAGGAGAAAAACAAGTACCGAACAACGTTGAATTATTCATACGTCCTACCGGAACCAGCTGTCAATACTGATACGACAATACTTTTTGCTTGATACGTTGAAGTTTTGATACAAGTGTAGCAAAATCTTTATTTTCATCTCCTAATGTCACTTCGGTTGTTTGGTTAAAGGATCTCTCATGGTGTTTCAGCACAAACTAGATGACGCTAATTGCACTTGTTTCCCCTCAGGACCTGCTTTCTCTGGGAGTTGAGCTGTAAAATAACTGATTCGTAGGTCATCCTTGTTAAAACAATTGAGTTAGCAAGGGAAGGTATATTTTAAGAACTTTTAAGCTATCATGTTCATTCTATTTAATCTTTTTCTTAAATTTCCAGCACAGGAAGTTTTAGATAACCTGAAGGATCGGTGGTACCAAGCTGACAACCCACCTCCTGATCTGTTGTTGAATGAAGAAGAATTCTTGTCCTTTCTTCATCCAGAGCATAGTAGGGGAATGCTGAAGTTCATGGTGAAAGAAATCATCCGAGATTTGGGTATGCCATTTTAAAACATGTTTCTTGGGAGCTGTTTACTCGCAAACTGTTTTATTTGGTAGCTGTTGTTCGGTCACTGCACTGTCATGGGTCAGTCTGAAATTTTGGCATGTCTTGTTTGCTCTGTTCAACACATACTTCCAGTGTGATGAGTAAGAAAAACAAACTGTTAGTACACATGCTGGCATCTCTATGGAGTTGTCTGTGCATCTCAGGACTAAATGTAGTCTCTGGTTGTTAAAGAACAGCACAGTATTATAAGTTATAAAGATATTCTGAGTACTTCATACAAAAAAGATCAGCTGACACTACTTCACACTGAAGTGCCGCTGCATTGTAGGGTCATTGTAGCAATAGTAGAAAAGGTTGGATGAATAATAAAATATTATAAAATATATTGATGTGAATGTTCCGTGAGGAGGGCATTAATTGCTTTGTACTTCCCCAGCACAGCAACCGTGTAAGAATTGTGACGTACAGTCATGAAAGTGGAAATAAATGGTTGAGGTTTCTAAGAAAATAGTATTTTTTAAAAAAATNAAGACGGAGATAAGAAACTTACCCTCTCAGAGTTCATTTCGTTACCTGTTGGTACTGTAGAGAACCAGCAAGCTCAAGATATCGATGATGACTGGGTAAAAGACAGAAGGAAGGAATTTGAGGAGGTCATTGATGCTAACCATGATGGTATTGTCACAATGGAAGAGCTAGAGGTGAGTCTTCCTCAGATGGTTAGTTCTAGCATTATTAAAGCCAATAGTTGGGTTTTAAATACGGGATTGAAACTGCTTTAGGGAATATGAAGTCCAAAAAAATTTGAATAGTACAGTGTGTGTGTCTACAAAACTTGGGAATACAGTGTTNATTTACCTGAATGCTAATACAAGGGAGACTGGATACAGTTTCTGTTGCAGTAGATTGTTGGGGGGGGGAAGAAAAGCCCAGCTTGCCACCTGATGCGTCCTTCAGGTCCAGTAAAATTCTTTTTGTTTAGTGTTTTGATGAGTGTATGTTTTTTAGCCTTCTAAAACATTGTGTNGGAGGGGGAGTTTCCCTTGCGTAACTGTTGTTCATAGGTATGCTTTTGGGGTTTTTTTGCCACATAGACAGTTGTATGGATATGGAGTGCATGAAAGCAAGTCACAGACTTCATTAGGTGCGCTGGTTAACAGGACAATGAGTCATGCTTTCAGTTGCAAGAAGAGTAACTGGCAACCTATATATTCATTTAAAAAAAAAAGAACCAAAAATAAAACAAACCAAAAAAACCCAACAAATCGTGGGGCCCCAGTAGCCTAGAAAATAACAGAGATCTCTTGTCTTTCACAGTGTTTTTCTTTTTTAAAGAAGCAAATGATTAGTGTGGATTCTAGTTTGTCAAAGCCTTTTTGGACTTTGGTTTGCAGAAGTAAGGCTTTCTTCTAATAACCCTGTCTGCAGAAGTCTACCAAATGACAAGAAATATTTTGCACCCTACAGTTGTGGTGGTTTTGTGGCCAATAGAAGAGGCTCATGGTTCATTTTTGGCTTTTTTTCCTTTCTGGGTGTAAGAATGTACTTTGTCTAGCAGAATTCAAACTGCAACTTAGGCAGTGTGCAAGGAGAACCTCTAAAATATCGGCTTTCTCCCTGAGACGGGATGAATGTTGAAATTCCTACCTTTCTCAGTATGCAAATATGTGGCTATGAACGGTAGCGGTAGTGTGGATAAACAGTTATATTGTGACATAGACAATGTTAATAGCTTTTTTACTGACAATTTTCTTTTAAAAATAGCCATTTTATTTGTGAAGTCTTTGTATACGTATCCACACATAGCCACACACACACGTGTTGCGTCTTCTGGGAAGAAATTGAAGATAATCTTGAGTCTTCTTGAAATCTTTTCATCTATTTCAAGTTAGGTGAAAGAGCAAAATGATTTGCTTCTGAGACTTCTGACCTCCGTAATGTCTGCCTGATGGTTTAAAACAGAACAAGAAAGTTCTAAATTGAACCTGTTGTAAAAAGATTATTTCCAGAAACAAAAAAAATCAGGTTATACAGATTGATAGTGTGCCACTCTTTAATTTTGGATTGCTATTTCTTCACAAAACCCAGCAGATTTGATAGTCAGTTTCCAACCAAAATGTCAAAAATATTTTTATTGTAAACACTGGCATAAGCTGAGAAAGTCTGGATTTGTGTTGGAACAGCCAAGGAGGAAACAGTGACTGGAAAAATAGCTAGGAGATACATGTAAGCCTGTTAAAAAGATGTGCTAACACCTTTTTCCATTAATTATATTCACTTTGGGGGAAGGCTTACATTGGTCTTACAATTGCTGAAGGTTGCACGGAGCTAAGGTACGTAATTCTGATGTGTGGAGATGTGTACTTAGTGACTGAAAATTACTTTCTTACTTGTTTTAGGAATATATGGATCCTATGAATGAATACAATGCTCTAAATGAAGCAAAGCAAATGATAGCAGTAGCAGATGAAAATCAAAACCATCACTTGGAGCTGGAGGAGATCCTGAAATACAGTGAATACTTCACAGGCAGCAAGCTTATGGACTATGCACGTAACGTCCATGAGGAGTTCTGATCCTGATCACTTTTCCAGAGCTCTGAAGCACTTTCTTGCTTTCAAAAAAAAAAAAAAGAAAAGAAAAAAATACAACCCCCAAACAGACAGAAAGTTACTTTGCTGCTATCTGTGTTATATGCCCACAGTGTGTTGTCCTAGACTTAAAATAACTCCGTCCATACCTGAGATCTACAGTTCTGTTGCCTTCAGTATAAGGGGGGAAAAAAGAGGTCCATAAATAACGGGGCAGGTACTGGACTGTAGCAGTTTGCCCTCATTTGTACAGTTAACCCAGCTGAAATTTCAGCTGCTTTTGGCTAATCATATTTGGTGGAGGCTTCTTAAATATTTAACTCTTGTTGTTGCCCTCATAGCTGCTGATCCGTGGAAATCACAAATGACACAGAAAGGTTTTTTGCTTTTGTAAAGGGGATTGTGGTTCAAATGCGTGTATTCTGACCTCATGAGAATATCCGTACATGGACTGATTGGCTAATCTTCCAGCATCTCAACCTACTTATGTATTGTTGAGGATTTATTACAAGTTCTCCCTCCATCACTGAACTGTCTTTAGGAGCTGTGGGGAAGAACTTGTGCGTCTACTTTAAAAGGAGAACTGGTTATAGTGGGACAGGTTTTGTTTTTACTGGGAATGTGAGCGACTTGAGGTTGCTTATGCCGTAAAAAATCAAATTGCATACTAAAATGCAAGATTTCTTTGTGGACTTTAAGGTGTTGGAGGCAGCAGTGTGATTCACCTAGGAGTATGATTACTGCTTAACTAAAATTCATTGTTAAAACTAGTATAATTACTTGCCTCTGTGCAAATTAATGATGCTGATGAACTCGTGAATGATGAAGCTGGGGGAAATACAGGCTTTGCTTTTGTACTGCTTTTGCTGGAGCAATGTACAGTCAGCACTTGGGAAGCTTTTTAATCAGTCTGGTTTTGGGTAATCTCTAAAAAAAATCTTGCAACAGAAGGGTCATATCCACTACTGTCTAAAACAGAAAATTTATTTCTACTCTGGTTCCATCTTTACTGTAAACACCCCTCTTTCTGAAGGGTTGCCTGAAAATCCAAGTGAGATGTTATATTTGATTAAATTTATTCTCTTAATATAATGTAAATATAAGTATTGCTGTCTGTTTCTGTTCCAGTATTTCCTCTCTCCCTTTTTTTGTTGTTTTTTTGTTTTTGTTAAATGGCTTGTATCAGAGTCTTTTTATATACATCTCTTTTTTCATTAAATATTTTTCTCCGTGCTTGGGAAATGTTGCTGGTTTTAGGTTTGTCGGTGACTGGGGGGAAAATTGAAACTCTTCAGAGGACAGACAAATTAAAATATGATTTTGAAAGAACTGTAAGTTATCAATTCAGTTGATAATCTTGTGTTAAAGTAAGCTTAGAACGTCTGCCACATCAGTCAGCCCCCACTCTCCTCCGCCCCTACCGATCCCCAATATGTACTTGATTGCAGGGTGGTGAGATTTTAATATGGCTGGAATCTGGAGATGTTGAAAACAATCCTGTGTCTAAAAACGGGGTGCTTAGCAGAAGTCATAAGTATGGCTGGTTTAGATTGATTGGCAAAAGCTTTAGGTTTTGCTTTGCTGTTGTTTTAATGAGGGCTTCATAAATATGCAACAACCTGCACTTTGAACTGGCACAAAATTATACATGTAAACATACATTTTTGCAATGTGGTTGTTGCCAATCTGGTGAAGACAAACGTTTTAGCAGTATTAGTTGATAATTATATAAAGGTCCTGACTGCATTCTTGTATTATACTCTAGTTGTTTTTACAATTCAGTCATTTAGATATAATTTAAGTGGGCAAGTTCTGTCTTGTCATACCTGACACTCAGAAAGCAAGTGCTAGTTTGCAGAGGGATTCTTCAGCAGCTGAAATATGATGATGATGATGAAATTTGGGACTTTATCTGTCAATAGAGGCAAAGATTTGCATGCACACTCTTAGTTTGTCTGGTAATGTGAGCATGGAATCCCTTGAAAAATACAAGGCAACACAGTATTTAGCCAGCAACTGCAAAAATGTTGAAGTATGTACTGTTGTTGCACTATTTGCCTCATGACTGATAAATCTGAAACTTGAGGAACAACTGGGAAAAATTAATTTCTAATGTATGCATAGAGTTGTGCACCTTAATGTGTTTTGTTTTTCCCTGCCAGAAATCAGGATCACATGTTAACTAACAGCTGTAAGGATAAAGTGGACTGCGTGGTGAAATTTGGAGGTACACGAGATTATTCCTGGTTTGGATTTTTACAAGTTCAAAGTATTCTACTTTGTCCAGAGATGTATTTATTTTTAAAAATTCTTCAAGTATTTTATATGCACTCAATCTTTCTCAGATTCTTGTAGGCCCTTTCCTGTGGGGTAACTCTTCTCTGACTGTAATCCCTAAGGAATCTAGTGACTTTTTCTGTAAAGCCTTTTATTAAGCACTAGTTTCAAGTTCCGTGTTTGGTTGTTCGGGTTTTTTTGATGTACACATGCAGTCTGCCTACTGTTAATAGGACTTGGTATCTGAGTGCTATTATCTTACGGACGTGTTTCATCTTTCCAGAGTTCAGAAGCATAGAATATATAGGATAGGCATTTATAGGCAAAAATGATACATGTATATTAAATAAAAGCAGAACAAGGTCTATTTCTGACCCATAGCGTGGCTCAACTTGCCACTCTGGAGCTCCCCTCTCCTACTCCAACCAGAGTAGCTGCATCCAGGCTGATTTTTGGAAGCAGCCTATGATGCCCACAGCAATGCCAAGCAGCATTTCAGAGAGGGTAATCTGCAGTGATGAAAATCCAGCCAAGGAGAGTGCTAGATGTGGAACGCTATGGGATAATCACTGTTCTCTCCCTGTTTTATTTACTTGCGTAGTATAGCCATTTAAAGGAATCTGGCAATACAAAGCCTGGCAACACTTAAGGATGCCATACATAAAAGTTGAATTCTCAAGATGGTATATGAAGTTTGTGTTAACCGCTTTTATTAAAAGAGTATTCAATTTGTATTAAAGTATCCTTGACAAGAATATCAATGTTTCATCATCACCGCTGTAGTATCGAGTTCTCAGTTTATCTCTCTTGTTTGTGAACATCACAGGAGTTTGTATTTTCAGTAACTGAGTAACTGAGTAGATGAAGTTTTCTACTGTTTGTGAAAGAGAATTGGGGAGGAAAAAAAACCCTGCTTAAATATTGCTGAAGGAATGACTGAGTCATTAGGCATAAAGCTGCCTCAATGGCATTGAGTGTCATACTGCAATGGGAAGAGATTTGGCTGTTTCCTGCGTGCAGGTACCGAGTGTGAAGGTAGTTGAAATTCAGCCAGTATGGTTTACTTGCTCTGTCAGCTTTGATCCCTTTTGGAAAGAGTAGCTTTAAGGTATAACTTCTTTTCCATAGCGGTTGTTTTCCAAAACGCTTGGAAAATACAAGTAGAAAAATAGTTACTGTTTTGCCTCACTTCTGTCTCCTCTTCCACTCTTAAACAGTCTTACAGAAACTTAAAGAAATGAAAAGCAGCAGTTCTGGATAAAGTGTGGCAGGATATTTCAGTTTAGTCCTCCCAAATGCTGCAGGCTAATTGGGATTCCAAATGTACTTCTCTTCCAGTCACATCTCCTTTGCGTTTAGGTATATGTTGACTGTAGATCTGCTTTGTCTGTGAAGTCTGGCTGTGTTTTTTAACTAACATAAATAAAACATCTGTGATTACTGTAGGATGTCTTGTTTACTTGGGCCTGTGCATAAGAGTTGCTCGAGTCCCTTAGAACTGAAAGACTGAAAATTTGCATCCTAGATCACTAAGATCAAATTAGTAAAATTCTGATAGTGAGCGTGGAAACTTAAACCACTCTAATTCCTAGTGTGACCACTTTTTTTTTTTGTCTGCTCTACATGCTTGTGTTAGGTGAGGGCAGGACTGCTGTGCCAGTGTGCTATTCAGCCTCCTCCATTGCTGTCCAGTTGTTGCTGGTGTGCACAGCTGGATGGAGAAGCCTTCTGGGGCTTTGAATTCCAGAGTTAATGTGCTTCTGTGGAACAAAATAGGCATCAGAAGTAGCTGGTATGTGAATATTGCATCCCTTGATACAGAGCACACCTCTGCTGGAAGCTTTTATTTCCATGAGGGCAACTGGTAGGGGTAACACGAAGTCTCTGTTTTGGAGTCAGGAGCTTCCTTTTCTTCAATGGCAATGCAGGGAGTCTGATACTTAGAGTCGAAATGGAGACTGCAGACTCTTCTCATCTGTAGCTTGTGCTAGCTCCTGAGGGCAATGACGAGATGACTGATGATTTGTGATTCCGCACTTCCCCTGAGAAATGTATTAACAACGTTGGTTTTTATGCAGCAATAAAAGTCATGGGTCTGTTGTTACCTTGAGACCAAGGGGAGAGAATCTGTCTGTACTTCTCCTTTTAAGGAGCAAACCTGTGTGGGCTATTTTTCATTTTATTACAGCTCTCATCCGTAAAGGTTTTCAGGCGTTACCTCTCTATTGCTTTAATACTCCTCTTTACAGTAACAAGGATCATCTCTTCTAGTTCTCCTGGCTCTCAAAGCGCCTGTGCTTTAATACAATGTAGAGAGGTATGTACCTGGCTGGAGGCAGTCTGTTTTAAGGCTGTGAATAGAAACCTTTTCGTAACTCTATTCAACATACTGCCTTGCTGCCTATGAATATTTTAGCTGTGAACTGCAAAAAATAGGTTGGTGGGGTGTGGAAAAAGGGATGGGGGCGTGGAGGACATGCTGGGAGTTTCCCAGCAACTGACATATGAATTTGTTCTGGTCGCCGGCAGTTTAGAATCACTTCTCCAGAAGTTTGCCGCTGTCAGAATCTTGCTGGGACAACAGGGCTGCATTATGGTAGCCATAGGTTTTTACTCGCGTTTTTCTACTGTTTTGTTCTTGCTGCTGGCAGTCCCTATTAGCCGTTGCTTGGTATTGAAATGCAAAGAACGTCACTATCTTTTCCATGAAAAATGCTGCAAGGATTGTGCCCCTGGTAAGTAATTTTCACTGGATGTTGGTTACAGTTGCGCGGTGTAACATCTACCAGGTAATAACCCACAGGTGGTAGAAAACAGATTGATGGAATTATTGCTCAAATATAGGAAGCATAACATGGAGAAAAAAATGTTTAATGAGGAGACTTTCCTATCAGTCTGGACTGACAGGGATTATTTCTATAACATACTAAATTTAGGAATCCTCTTTGAAAGAGCTACATATTCTTTAAATTATTTTGTGTGGCTCGGCTTTCTTAATGTAATGGTCTGGTGCGTTTTCATTGTGGGAGTGTTAGCTGAGAAAAGATGGTGTCACTTAAGTTACTGTCCTTTGCCTAGCACATAAAGAAGCTCAGAAATCGTGCATAATACTGGAAAACTTCAGGTAATTAGTTCTATTTTTAAAGATGGCTTGTTAAACTTTTTTTTTGTAGCAAGGTTTTTACTACTTAAGACTTGGTAGATTTTTAAGGAAAAAGATACGCTTGATTCATAGATAGAGATCAGCAAGGTGTAGCTTGACAGGAAATGTATGTGTTTCCCCTTTTCTTATTATAGGAGCTGAACGAGTTGAATTCTTGAGTTTTGCACATGTGTGGTTTTTTTCCACACTCTGACTGTCTCTGAAGGCAATGCCGTGTCAAAAAGCACAAATGCAAAATATCAAACCTCAAATACTTTTTTAATAGTTGGGATTTCATTGCAGAAATGACTTAGCGACGAAGACTACCAACAATTAATAGGTAATAGTGCTGTTTAAGGGGCAATCCCCTTGACAGAAGGGAGTATTTTTAGTGCAGTCAGTAGACTGTACAAAAAGAAGGGTACATGTATGCCCCTAGAGGGAGCACAGATCATGTCTGTAAATGCAGTTGCAATGTGAAAATCTTGCGTACGGTTTTATGTACATCTTTCAGAGTAGTTACTTTCTCTTTTAATTAAGTCATCTACACAAAATGGATATGGTATGAACTGATGCAGTAGTATTATCTTCAGAGATCCTAATTGATTCCAGTTCAACCTTTAATTTGAGACTTGAGGCAGTTTATTGCATTATTCTCAAAACTATTTAAATCTGAGTGTTTCTGAGCTTAATTTAAAGAAAGGCATACTTGTATGCAGATAAAGATAGTCCTTTATCTCGAAAGTTTTTTGTTCCTCCTTAAGCTGAAAGAACTTTTATGAGGTTTTTTACTTTGTTAGCAAATCTGCTGCTGTTGGGGAAACATTTCTTCATAGTCCCTTCCTGACTGTGTAAATGGTAAAAAATCTGGGAGTGTACTGCATATATGGTCATCACTAAAAATCTCCTGTATTTTGCCACTGATAGCACTTAATAAAATGCAGAGGAAATTAGAGTGAGCAAGAGACTTGCTGCTCGTTGTTCACCTACAGGATGGGAAAATGGAGAACCAAAACGAAAGAAACAGTCTGTGAGAGTAAAGATGTGTTTAAACCCAGCTGTAAGAACCCTAGTCGTGAAAGCTGTCTGTATAGTTCCTGCAGCCTCTGCTGTACGGAGGGAAGCTGTGAGACGGCAGGAACATGTCTGACTCCTTTCTTTTCCAGAATCCACTGGTAACTTGCCGTTTCGGTTTGGGCAAGTTACTTTGCTCACAAACCTTGTCATCCTAGTGCATCAATCTGAACTTCTGTGGAAGCACTGCGTATCGTACCAGTTGGAGGACGTGGGTGCAAGTGTTCAGAGCTTCTTTCTAAACGCAATGTGTATTGCACACATGCTGTTTGGAATAGTATCGAATGCCTGCCTTACATCTTGCGTTGTGTCTCTCTCATCTTTATGAAATGGAGCTAGTAACAGCTTTGATGTTGCTGGGCGTCAATACAGATGCATATCAAAATACAACCGAGTTCTTTCATGCCTAATGGGCTTTCAGAATGCCAACAGAAAGCTACTACAAACATTTATTCTTGACTGCTTCACTAATGTGTTTTCTGCAAACCTGAGCAGTCCGTTGCCATCTTTTGTACCTGTTTGGGATTACTTTGGGTTGAATTGCATGATTTATCTCATAAGAGAAGGATGCGTCATAGAGCCATTGTATTACAGTGGAGATCAGACCTATTGCTGTGCTAAAAACCTGCTTTTTTTTTTTTTTTTCCTAACTGATGCTGGCTGCAACTGTGATGTCTAAAGCATATGAAAAGGTGGTCTGGAGAAGTGGTATTTGTAATCCACTGGGAGAATCATTTGGGGCATTGCCTCAACTCTCAGCAAGTTATAAGGCCCCTGCTAGCTCATTTTAGCTGCTTAATTTACAGTGATGCTATGGGTCAAAGCTTTTAAGATTCTGGCGTATCTAAATCTGCTGAATGTTTTCAGTCACAGTTGTAAGTGGAACTGTTGCTTTCTGGGCACTCTTTAATTCTAATGCAGCAAACGAAGAGGATTTTGTTCTGATAACAATCAGTTCCTTCTTCTATGTGGTCTTTGTTTTAGGTGAAAGAATGAGAAGCCGCTGCACAGCAACCACAGACACAGTCTGTGCCCCCTGTCAAGACGAATACTTTAATAGTGAGCACAACCACAGCTTCTGCAAGAGTTGTACAATCTGCGACACTAGTAAGTCAGCTGTATAGCGGTCACTTCTTGATACAAATTTGGGAGACAATCAGTCTTCATATCTTTGCGTGCTCCTCAAAGGCTGATGTCATAAAAGCTGTCACTTGAGATGACCCAAGTCCAAACACTGGGCTATCACTTCAATAGCTGAGACCTCCTGGTTGATCCTGATGGTAAAGCCTTCAAAGGGAAGCAGGCTTGTACTGCCTGAAAACTAGTGTCTTCAGAATTGTTGATAAACTCTGCTCTCCACAATTGTTTCTACACACAGCAGATAGGCACTGTGTAATTCATATTTTTTACCTTTCTTAACTTATTTCTTGGCTCTCACTTGCCCTATATTCTGTTGTTCCTAGCAAAGGGGAGCAAGGAAGTGAAGAAGTGTGAGAAGACCTCTGACAGAATTTGCATGTGTGATGCAGGTTACATGCCAGATGACAGCCATCCACTGCGAAGCGGTAAGTTAGTGATGTGTCAGACTCTCCAAACTCTTTCCTCCACTTCAGGTGAGATGGTTGTTATTTTTTGTGTAAAAGCTGTTGTCTTTTGTCTCGCTGATGTCTCCACACAAGTGTTCATAGTGGGGTAGTTGTGCAAACTGTTGCTTTGGTTCCTGAGCTGTCAGAAATCTGAATGCTCTCCTTGTTAATATCCATAATTAGCCAGTAGAGAAAACAGGAAACCTTGCCAGTTGCAGACTAAAATGAGCCTCTGAGCATGTTGTATTACTTCTGACCCAATGAGTATGGTTAGTAGAGGCTATGTGAGTTTTGTTGGGACTGTTCCATAAGCTAGACTACTAGAATAAGCTATTAGTGTAATTAATGTGTAGCTGTCATACAATTATGTTGCTAACTGAACTCAAATTCTCTCTCTTTTTTTCCAGCGTGCTTACCCTGTCCTGAAGGGTCTTATTCCACAGGGAGAAATGAAAACTGCAAACCTTGGACCAAGTAGGTATCACTGATCCAAACACGCTCACAGCAACACTTTAGGTTTATCTCGGTAGCAGTTGATGCCCAAATCATGGTGTGTAGAGTAAACCTGCAGAAGGTGTGACGAAACTGTTTTTCTCCTGGCTCTCAGGAGTCTTGAGCAGTCTGTGTCCTGATTTGAAGCATCTGTCCGCCTTCCACCCTTTTTCTCTTCGTCTATAGCAACAGCAGTATTCTCAGACATTTGGTTTTTTTAAAGGTCTGGATGTTTTGTTTCTGTAGCAAAAGGTTCCCTTGCCAAATGCAGATGTACTTCAAGGCTTTTAGGTGCACAGTTGCGAAGAAAAGCACAATGTCAGGTTTTTTCCAGTAATAACTTTGATTAGCTTAGTTTTCTTCACGTATCTGTAGAACCTAGGAAAGGTGAAACCTGAGTTTGTATTGATAAAAAAAGTATTGTAATATTCACTTGCTTTTTCCATGGAGATCACCTAAAGTCATACTGCAATGGTTTGAAATACTACACTAATCTATTGTACATCTCTAGCTGCAGCTTTTTTGGGAAAAATACTCTTCGACCAGGGACAAGAACAGCTGATGCTGTTTGCAGCAACCATGTCACACAGCCAGCTACCTCTCAGAGTGCAACACCTGCTTTGAATCTTTCCAGCGCTGACCACAAGAATAATATGTCGACTGCAACATTCTCACCATCCAGATCCAGTGTAATTCCTTTCATTTGCACGGATACGAACAGCCCCACAGAGACTAACTGGGGTAAGGAGAGGGAGTAACCAAGTCTAGTCTATTTACTAGAGCTGGTCAGTAATTTTCACCTGAAATTGATTTCACTGGAAATGAAGTCACACTCTTTCTCAGAAGCCATATCTGTATTTTACACAGTCTTTCAGTGAGACACGCACAGGGTTCCAGACTTCTTGCTAGTCTGCTTGGCAGCTGGGATTTCTAAACATTGTGGTTTGGGGGTGCTTCAGGAGTTCTGGGATCCTTCTTTTGAAGTTGGAAAACCATGGCAAATCCACCTAGAACCATGCACCTTTTTTAGTGTATTCTTCTATTTTTCCTTCCAGGGTCTTTATCACTTATCCTTATTTGTCTGATATTGCTCATGGTGAGTGGAATGTCCATCCTTCTGTTGATTATCCAAGCAGCCAAAAAAGAGACCAAGAGGAGGAAAAACCGTCAAGGTGAGTTTCTTTTTATGGGGAAAAATGTACAGAAAAGAATAATCAGGGCCCTGTGTTTGAACTTTGATAATTGTTTCAATCATGATGAAGGCTACCTGACTAAGTAGCACAGTGTCATCTGCAGTTAATGCCAGTGGTTCATCCTCTATGTGGTCCTGATGCACTGGAGTTCATAGTGTCTCGAGTTTTGCATTCTTACAGAGCAAAGCTTCCCCAACTTGTTGCCCTCCAGAGGGATTCTCTCTCTAACTCCTTCTAGCTTTTTTCCTCCCGTAGTCCCTGCAAAAATGATATACTGATTTTGTGCAGGGAATTCTATTCAGTATGGTCAGGATCCAGAATCAACGGTCTTTTAAATAGTATATGGTGACCTTTTTTTGCCTACGTAAAGTGAGTTGTCTTGAAGTGTCACCTGCAAACACAGGAAATGTTTGACTGAGAAGAGCTGAACTCTGTAGTGAGAATTAAGTGGCAGCCTGGCTCTTGAATCAGCCCACAGCTGCCTCACGTTCCATTGACAGAGCAATGAGAAAGTGTATTTTCACTGTTCCCTAAACTTAATGTTTCCTAGCACTGGCTGGAAAGGCCAGCACCATCCCAAATGTCATTCAGGTCCCTAGTCGTTTATGAAACTAGAAAAGTCCCTGGCTTCCCTTTTCCTGACCTTTCTACTCTGTATAGTATTTTTTTTTTATTTTTTGTTATTATTATCTGTCTTTCAGGAGGAGGGAGCTGTCGATTTCCTGTCCAGGAAGAACAAATTCACTCCAATTCTAGTCTCATCAAAAACTGACTCCACATCCCGTTTCTGTTTCTTGCATTTCTGAGCCGATCGATTGTAACAAGTAATGTGACAGAGCATTCTGTGGCTGTATGTGTGGACGTGTGTAACTGTTTAATTGCACTTCGGTTTCTTCGTGTCTCGTTGAATGGCCTCTTTGACATTAGGACCCATGGGAGTAGCTGTTCTTACTGGAATCATGTGATTCTTTCTCTTTGGTGGATCCTGTGCCCAGCATCCTTGTTGCCAGACTGAGTTGATAATAGTCCGCTCCGCATTTCTAGCCAATTCTGTATGTAGTGATGGGCAGTTGTCTTTGGACTGAAGAAAGTATTTGTGAAGCTACAAGAGCTGACCGTTGAGCAGACAGGGAAAAAAGGGAAATCAGAAGACTTGCTTTATGGCTGAGTTTGTCTTGTCTTACAATTCCGAGATGCTGAGCAGAGCATGTCTCACTCTTGTCAGTGCAGGTATCTCCATCATTTCAGTCTACTTCCCAAATGAACTCTCCTCGCTTTAGGTGGAGAATCTCCCCTGATGAACCTAGCCAGTGTCCTTTGTGCTTCCATTTTTTCACGTTATTTCTTCTTGGTCAAGTTGAGTGGAACATGTCAGCTGTGCCTCCAGAGACTGTTGTCACTGCTGGTAACTCTTGTGCTGGCTGTGTGCCAAAATAGCACAGGAATTCTGGTGCTGGCTGTTAAGTGACTGGTAAGAGATGGCTATTCAATACCACTTGTCTCTTTTCCGCATTTCTTCAAACATACCCATTGAGAAATTGTCACAGTGACATGTTGAGCAGTATATCCATCATCAGGCTGAAAAATGGAATCACTCATGATCGCCAGGTAGCTCCAGATCTCCAAGTGTTTGGAAATCTTCATGGAGGTCTTCGTGTGTGTGGAAAGTAGAAGATGTGGTTTGCCAGAAGGCAAAGGGAATGGTAATTTCTAATTAGAACGTTATTAGTGGAAACTCTACTTCAAAATAGGGTGAAAAATAGAGTGCCACTTGTCTGCACTGAAAACTTTAGTAGTTGCCATGTATAACTAATGTTTTATCTATAAGCCCTGTGCAACCAACATATGCTGTGTGCTTCCTCTTGGTGGACGTCCTGTTGTGTTTGTCATCAGCAAGGCTGCTTCACTCAAGCTTGGACATTTCCACAGTAAAATTGTTTAGCTTAAACCGCTTTTGTGAGACTTGATTGCTTGGGATGTAGGGAGAAACCCACAAGCAAGTTTGGTTCCAGACCGTGCTCTGGATTTGGGGAAAGTCTGTTTGTGTCTTAGGTTTAGGAGCATGTACGTGGACATTCAGAGTTTTTCTGCTGCTGAGTGACAATATTGTGATGGTTTAGTAAAGAGTAACTCCTTAGACGCTCTCTGTTGATAAGAGACGAGATCTGAAATCTGAACACAGTGCTGACTCTCTGGGCCTTCAATGGTCACGTTTTAGCAAAGGCATGTAAAGATCATGTAACAGTGGAGAGACGCCTAAAATGTGCTCTGACCATTCATTGGGATGATCGCCTTGTGCATGCTGTCAATGGAATCTGCATTCAAGAACTGTTCTTGATTTGGTCTCTGTGCAGTTAAAAATGCCTGGTTGTTTGCCTGTACGCTGTATGAAATGAATTTTACTTCTGTAACGTCTTACCACAAGTTAATCAGCCTGTAGTTTTGGAAAGCGTTCAAGTTTTAGATAGCAAGTGTGACATCGGAAGTGTCTGAGAGAAACCTGAAGTGTTATTGTCAATAGCTTTTGCTGTAATTGAAATGCCTCAATGTAAAAGTTCAAGAAATAATAAAACTTGGGAGTTATCTAACTCAGAAGTGTTTTTCACTTCAAATGTAACTCCTCAGTAGATTACTCATTAGAGAGAGGTATTTTATAAGCACAGTACCAAAGCATATGCCCAAATATGCAACAGAAATGTATTCAAGAATACAGCTGGTGTCTAGAAACATGTTTTTAAACATATGTTTTCTTATATGTTATACATATGATGTACTTAGCAGTGATTTCCTATTTCGAAGTGCATATACAATGTATATAAATATTTGTATTATATACGAAGTGTGATAGTGACTTTTTGAAATAAATTGTGGTAGCAGCTAGATGTGCGTGTGTGATGTGATGTGGGAGAGTACAAATGAGCAGAAAGTTATTCCGGTGTGTATAATTCTCACAGAAAGCAGGATCACCAAATGGTCAATCCTATGGCTTAGCTGGCTTTGAGTTCACATGCTGCCTTGCCCTTGGCTTCCTGTGTGACTTGAGATCAAGTCGTGTGTAGTGTTTTATCTCTGTGAATCTGGCCTGACAGCCCTTCTGACCTAAGAGTTGCTGGGATGGTCAAGACGATGAGGCTCAGCCCCTTCAAAATCACAGAGGCCCTGTTGTGAATGTAGAGGTCTTTGGAAGTGTGCTGTGGCCTAAATGCTGTCATCTTGCAGTGCATTGGGTGGCAAAGTGATGGATCTGAAAATGCATTCCAGGGAAACCCCAACAAATTCTCGGAAACTTATCAAGTTTGTAGGCTGTGCTTCCGAGGCAATAAAGCAAGTACCATGTTTCCATGTAACTGAGCAAGGTACAGATAACTAATGAGCTATCGTAGGTTGTGGGTTATACGGTGAAAACAGCCCACAGGAACAGATGAGCTGTTGGCTTGACAGAAGTGCTGAGGGGGCAGCAGAGCTCTGTGGTATGGGTCATCAGCTGTTTCCACGAATCTTAATTGTTTTCTGCCCTCTGGCTCAGCTACAGAGGAAGATGCCTGAGTGCACTCACTGTGTTCTCGTGCCTTCCTGCAGCCTCCCCACCAGGACATGTCCAGCAAACTAGAGCATGGCTTCCCTCTGCCTGGAGAATGAACTGATACTGGCCCCAGAAGTGCACAGCAGGGTAGCGGAGAACAAGTTGCATTTGCTCATGGTTTGGAAGACTCAAGAACAGACAATTCAGTGTGCCGTGTGGCTGAAGGTCTGTAATACTGAGCCCTCCCAGGCTATAGTTGCTGGTTTTTGTGCTAATCCATACTGGTGAGCCGGTCTGTGCTAGCTGCACTGCTGTAGGACTGTATCCAGTCTCTGTGCTGAGACGTATAATCCTATTGGAAGAGTTAAACCATAATAACATTTGATAGGATTGGAGGCATTTATGATTTTTTTTTTGAGGATTTATGTGTTGGTAGACCGCCAGTTTAAATAAACTAGTGTAGATATTTCACTCTAAATAAAGGAATAACAATTTTTTTTAATTGCCATCTTCAGTCTTGTCACTCTTTCTGTGAAAAACTTGCTTGGATTTTTTGTTCCAATCTTCCCTAAACCGGCAGAAAGTAGTTAAAAATAGGCAGAAAATCTTGAACAAATTGGCGCTGCCTTCTGCCCACGCTTGCCTTCCTACGTGCCAGAAATGAAACTTTCCCTTCTCAAAGATACGGGCCTGTGTCACAAAGCAAGTTCCTGTTATTCAACCATTCAGATTTCCCCATTTTTGGGCACTTGAGAGAGACACAGTCTGAATTGTGCAGCTTCAGCTAAGCTGATAAAGATAGGGCTGTACTGGAAACTTTTTCCGGTGTAATGCAGTAAGCTGAGGCGTCAGTTTGTCTTTTATTCTGCAAACCAGTGCTAACTCTGGTTTTAGTGTGAACTCTGCTGGCAGATAGAGTACTTGGTAAACCTATGTGGTTTGTAAATTAAATGCCTCTTGGTTGCCATAGAGCCCTGATTCAGGAAATCGTTTCTGCAGATGGAAAAATAACTGCATGAATGTTGTCACTAAAATTTGACCTATTGACTGTTTTAAGAACCATCTGTAAAACTGCCTAATTTCCACATGAAAACGAATAATTTAACTTCTTTCAACTGCACTATTTATGAGTTACAGGCCACGTGGCCAGTCCCTTACGCTGTTTGTAATTAGCTACAGGAGGAAAACCAAACAAAAACCCAACCCCTCTTGTCTTTGGGATTTCCATCTGCAGTATTTTTTCTCTCTCACATGTGAGGCTATTGCATATGGCTGCTTCAAGTTTTAACAAGGCAGTTTGTTTAAAAGGGAGGTTTGTTTTGCTAATTGCTTTGCTGTATTCAGTTTTGGAGAAGGATTAGGACAAGACCAGATGGTATTTGAGAGCCACATTGGAAAGAAATTATATAAATGAGCTGGGTTTTGCAGTTCTTGAACACTCCTTTCAGACTGCAGATTTGGCAGTTAACATATGTATTTCCTATTTCAGTAGTTGTTAGAATAAAAAAAACCCCAACCCACAGATCCGTAAGTTTATGCTTTTATGTTCACTTCCTCCTTTGTCTTTTTTGGTTTTCCCCTGAAATATACGACAAGTTTCTGCTACTGCGGCTACCCTACATCCTTTATCTCCTGCCTTTTCTCTTCTTTCACGTTCTCCTGTGACTTAGAAGTGCATTAAAGTGACTCAGGTTTGCCATGAGTGACTTAAGAAAGGTCACATCCGCTGATAGACGCCATGCCAGGTGCTAAACTGGGAAGGAAATACACGGCTTGGTAACATCAGGGACTTGAGGTTTTTGCCTCTGTCTGGTTTGATTTCCCTCTGTGAAATGTCAGTTGTGGCACTACCTGGCCTCTGCGCCATTGAGATTGTCTGCGAGGAGTTGCCACTCTCGGTGGCCGGGCTGTGCAAACAACCCCTGGAGGTGGCTGCGAGACTCGTTCCGTGGGCTAAGGCAGAGCTCCCGTGGGTGCATACTGCTGCGTCCTTAGTGCTGCTCGAAGGGAAGGATCCAGGGGTCTTCACAAGCCCTAATTGTTTCAGGGTGAGAATTTAACTGGTCTTGGGAACCTACGTGTGGCAGTACCCAAATCACACGTGCTTCTGCTCTATTATGTGACTCCTGTGCCCCCAGCCTTACCTGGGACAGGTTTGCAGGGCAGTCATTCTCCCCGTGGGCCAAAAGAGGGCAGGCACTAGACAGGTGCTGCAAATACCCGCAGATCTGGAAACCCCCAGGGGAGCCAGTCCTTGTCACTGCCAAACCTCAAGGCTGGCCTAAAGGTCAGCAGACCTCAAAGGAACACAACAATTCTGTCTCCTCCTTTCAGGCTGCAGATAAATTATTTGTCATAGACTCATAGAATGTGTTGGGTTGGAAGGGACCCCTAAAGGCCACCTAGTCCAACCCCCTGCAGGGAGCAGGGACATC
This sequence comes from Rhinoptilus africanus, assembly GCA_013400135.1. Classification (NCBI taxonomy): domain Eukaryota; kingdom Metazoa; phylum Chordata; class Aves; order Charadriiformes; family Glareolidae; genus Rhinoptilus; species Rhinoptilus africanus. The sequence continues at coordinate 612,915 of VXBO01006815.1, forward strand.
TCTAACTAGATCAGGTTGCTCAGAGCCTCATCCAGCCTGGCCTTGGATGTCTCCAGGGATGGGGCCTCCCCCCCTTCTCTGGGCAACCTGGGCCAGTGTCTCACCAAGGTCCTTAAGGTGTTGGTTTTTTACACCAGTCTTTGGGACAGTATTATGTGAGCTGTCACCATTCATATGGTGCCCTTGTGGGGAGTTGATGTCCCCGTGTCCCCCCAACGCCAGCCTCACCATCTGCTTGCTGCAGCACTGACCTTCACCCCATGCACTGGCTGTTCCTCCACGCTTTCTGCAGCCCGTTGGAACTGCTGTTCTACCACTGGTTCCCTGGTGTGAGAAACATTTCTTGTAGCTGTCACAACATAGTCAATGGCTCTTTAAGTAAAGACGGACTGACAGTTGTTCCCCAAGATCATAGACGAGTTCTGTACAACAGAATGTGAATCCTGTAGGTAGCAATGGGGGTTTTTTTTTACAGTGGGATGAAACCAATTTATGAGATGGAGCTTACAAGGCAATTTGTACATCAGTCTCACAAATAGCATTAGTCATTCAGAAATGATGTACATTTCATGTGAATAACCTCTTACTTGTAGGAGAGCTGCATGGCTTCTTTGGACACTCATTGTGTGGAACCAGTAAAATCTCAGTGTCAGGAAGGCAAATAACTCTCCCTGGCAGCGATAATGCATCATTAATGACGCTAAGTCCAAGGAGTGTCAGTAAAGCTACCGGACTTGCAAGAACTAACTGCATCTTTGAGAAATGGTGACGCTTTTTTTTTACTGTTTGCTTTTTTTGTTCTTTCCAACAGGTTAATAATTTGGACAGTTCAGCAAACTGGCAGCTCTGGTGGCCTCAAGCAAAAAGGAAGCTGTAAAATGAGGCTCCTGGCGATGTGCATAACGTTCAGCTCATGGCTGCATATCCTTAAGGTTGTCAAAAGCAGAATTCCCAGCCAGTTCTGTAAGTACTCTTAGGAATGCGGGCCCTGAAGACAGAGGTAAAAGTTGCCTCATCGGTGCACTTCGATGGGTGGAAGAATCCCCTGGTTCTTCCTTCACATCTCATCCTTGGGCATTCCGTCTGGTGTGATGTGTGCAGGTCATGGAGCACAGAGGACGGAGAAGGGATTAGGAGATCTGCAACATTTTTTCTTGGGTTCCATCACTGCATGTGCTTGTTTCAGCCTTGCCCTGTCCTGAACCGCTGCATTTGGTGTCTTTTGCCATGTGTGTTTCTGTACCTCCCTTCCTCTGCTGAAGGAAGGAGAAGAAACCCATCTTCCTCAGCTCTCCTGATAGAGCGAGGCACCACACCCAGAACTGAGCTCATTTATTGGAGACAATCATAAAAGATTAAGACCTCTTCATCCACGACTGAGGAACTAGAGCCTGGCACGCAAGAAACCCTTTGATTCAAACTCCCTCACACAAGCCCTTGCAGTCTGTCTCCAAAGGGACAGCAGCATCAGCGTTTGGATGCTCCTTTTTAGTGGCATCTGGGAACACTGAACCCTGAGGTGTTTCTGAACATCTCGGCCCCTCGCTTCTCCTCTTTGCCTCTTCATGTCTGTGCTATGTCTTCCTGTTTTGTGCAAAGGAGAAGGCACTGCGTGATATACGTGCTCAGACAACCCCAAAGACCACATTGCTTCCAATGGTTCATTGAGATTGACGTAGCTTGAAAGAAGCTCTGCCGGCCACAGAACCTCTGCTCGTGTGTGAAGGTAAAGACTCTAAGGATTCCTCATTTCTGAAAAGTCTCAGTCAAATTTTGTCTAGTTAATCCTGTAGCTGCTGCTGAATAAAACCACCAAGGTGATGAGGAGGTGAGAATTCCTGCTTATTGATGAGTGAAATAGGCATTTGTTCTATCAATAGGTGCAGAGAGAGCTGGAAGCCCTACCGGATCAGGCAGCAGCATTGACATACATCACATGCAGGACTGAGCAAGAAAGGGACTGACAGATGAAATGTCACTTTCTTATGTCAGAGACAGGTAAGGTTAGCTTTAGAAAAAACCCCTAAAGATTTTGCAGCCGGATAGTCAAGTTGTCTCTGAAAGGTCACTGCTGACTCTACAGATTTAGCCTTGGCATGTGCAGCTATTGTCTGTGATCTGACTGTAAATTTTCCATCACCTGGCAGTACTGTGTGTGACTGTGGTGCTTGAACAAGAATGAAAACACGTAGAGACCAATTCAGAAAACACCAACATTGAAAAAAGATAGAGGGTAATAAATTACTAGTTCCTGTTCTGATAAACACCAGGTGTGAGATATCACGTACGCTAATTGCCTGTCTGCAACCAGGCTTGGGGGTCCCTCATGTGCCAACTGCCAGTTGTCTGGGTAGGACCTTTGGAGATCCCTTCTCTACTGCTGTGTTTATGACACCAAGCAAATGTCTTATTAGCATTCATATTTGGTATTTAGGCAGTGCTAGTTGTTAATGTCCATCTCTGAGCTTCAGGGACGTGGCCAATTCCTCCATCTGGAATCTGCACTGTCCTTGTCCCTTCTGGTAGACACAGTCTAGTCTATTGCTACTGCTAGACTTCTGAAGGGGAAGAAAGTAAGGCATCAGGAGACTTAAGTGTGGTGCCTAACCAGAGAGCTGGTCTTTTACCATTCAAGTCTTTCTGTTGGTTATAAAATTACCCATCCCAGCTATTGCTGGTAGTAACAATTCTTCCAGTTTTGGGCACGTCAATACAAGAGAGACATTGAGGTGCTGGAGCGAGGGCAGAGGAAGGCNCAAGTTGTCCTTATTATTGGCCTATTCTTATAAGACCCGGGAATAATAAAAATATCCTCTGAGTTGGTCAGGGCTTGTGTGCAATTCAGAAATGGTCATAACTGATTGGTCTGCAGAGTGTGTTGCTGCAGTGTCCAAGTGCTTTGCCTAGTAACTTGTCTTCATCATAAGAGCGCTGAAGAAGGTGAGACAAAGTTCTGTATGCACCGTGTTTTCTGCACAGGGCCGGCACCCTGACCAGTACCCGTAAAGCTTCTCTCTGTTGCCCAGATGTTGTGGTTACACTGTTTGGAGGAGCTGGTGAAAGGAATCCTGACGTGGGGGACTGAACCCAAGAACTGTGGTGTCCAGGGCTCTCCGAGGCTGGCTGGGCAGCAGCAGGCGGTGTGCGTTTCCAGTATAGCGTGAGTGGTACGGGCTGTGACGAGTGTGAGGAGCTGTGCTGTGTGGGAAGGCGAGGGGATCTCCTGTGTGGCAGAAGTACGGAGTAGGAGGCTTTTAGTTTCCGAAACATAGCAGTTGGCCTTCTAGGCCATTATGTGGGAAAAAGTGACGGCAGAGATCTGTGTCTCTTGCCTGCTTGCAGCTCATTTGGATGTCATCTTTTGATAGAAGGGTTTCACCTAGCACATGTAAGAGTGCAAGCTGCTTTGCAGCATACATTTTTAAAACTAGAAGAGTCTGTCGCATACCAAACCTATCTGATTGTTTCCAACCCACGATAGGAACACAGTGAGATCCCTGAATAGACCAAAGACTAAGTGAAGGGTGTGTTGACTAACCTACTTTTTGTGATCCATAGATGAATCTTCAGGAAGAAAGTGCAGAACACACTGAAGGAAGAATGTTGGTGTCTGTGTGGGAAGTTAATTCAGACTTCATGGGCTGTGTATGAAACTAAGGAATTAACAGGGCAAGTGCCAAATGCTGGAGGCATGACATTTTCTAGAGGTGCTCATCTCTCTTCATAGGTCTGACTCTCCCTCGCCTTGACCTATTTGTCATCACATGCAGTGTGGAAAAGAATCCGTTAAAAGCTGCTTCTGCACCAGAATTCATCTGTTCAGTTGAGAATGAGGTTGGACTTTAAATACTACCCTCACTGTGCACACATAAAAGCAACCACAAGCTAGAGGAATAGAAGCAAACCCTGGGGTGCAGTGGAAACAGAAGGCCCGCGGGGGGGCGGGAAGGAAGAAAGCTGTCTACACGTAAAGCAGAGATGGAAGTTTGCATATGCGTTTGTATAAGGCAAGACATTTTGGAATTGAAACCCATCAGTTGGTGATGATTATAGACAACATCTCTGTGCCTATTTACAATTTTGCTGCGTCTTTTGTTACCTAAATCCCAGGGATCTGGGGCTCAGAGGAGCTGTATGTGCCCCTGAAGACCCCATTGCAGCCATTTTCAGTTTTGGTACCAGGGCTGATTTTGCAGCCTGTGGGGATGATGGTATTTTTTCTCTTGATTTCATGGTATCCATATGGAGTTACATCAACTCTGGAAAGTAATTCAAGAGTTCTCCTGATCCAGAGTGAAAGAAGTCGAAAACAATTGACAGAATGAGAGTCAGAAAATCTGAGCAGCTGGATGGATTTATTATACATTGCAATCTGATAGTTAAATCCTTGAAGGTTTCTTAATTCATTAGGAACTCTTAAGCCAGAATGAAATAGTCTGAGAGCGCTGAAGTTCACACACTAATTTAATATGCATTAATTTTCAATTGTATATCAACTTGAAAAATCCTTTGAAAATCAAATTACATGGTGCTACATCTTGCTCCTAACCTGTTGCACTCTTAGTAGAGTCACTGGTGCGTGGTTGCTTAGCTCTGCTTTTTTAACAATTTGATGACGTAAAATAAAATCTTTTCCCCGCCCCTTAAGAAACAGGAAGAGTGAGGCCACAAAAAGCACAGTGCCTTCCCACGGTGCCAGGGGAAGGAGCGCTTTTGCAGGAAAGTCCAAATAGAAGCCCACCCTCGTGTGCTTTGGGGTTGTATAGCTCAAGATATGGCTGAACTGGTGAGTGAAGTTGGTCACCTCAAGATTCGACCTTGCTTGCTGCTGCTGGTGTGCCTGTGGCAATGGACACAGCAAACTCTAGCAACACCGTGCCAGGATGGTGAACTGAGAATAATCGATAAAGATGTAAAGAAATGCTGCCCCAAATGCAGCTCAAGCGCAGGTAAAGGAATGATGTGTCTGTCTTCTTTCCGTTTGTCAGTATTGTTTTATGTCAACCAGGGTAGTCGAGTGTGGGGAGCAGACGTGTGTGTATGTAAATGGATCTTGAGTAACGGTGTATGCAAAACAAAATGGCAAGGACTTCCCTCCTGCCTCCAGAATTCATAATGAGCCTTAGCTATAAAACTTTCAGACTTGTTATGTGCTTATGCTTGTTATTCTGTAGTGGGAAAGGGAAAGTAGGTTTCTGTGGGTTGGTCTTGCTCACAAGGAAAGGAGGTGTTCACTTAACACTGATTCTGAGCCCGTGCTCCACTCTAACGTGGTTTCAGAGTTTGTCTGTGCTGTTCAGACCAGAGAGGGAGGACAGGGAGTGATGTTCCCTGTAAGGCTGTCCTTCGCAATTTGTGGTCCTGAAGAGTAGTAAATGTTCCACTTCAGTCCCTTCATTCCTCTGCCCTGAGCTTGTCCCAGAAGTGAGTGCACAGACGAGGTCTCAGGTGATCATTGGTTTCAACAGCCTGTTGTAAGCGTATCCTTGCCTGATCTTATGGTAAGGGATTCTTATTTGCCTGTAACTTTAAGTCAAATTAAGACACTAGAGGTGGAACAGGATTTACTGGGTGATGTTTCTGTCCCTGTTAGGCTGAACGACAAGAACAGGTGACTCTAATGGCCTCTTCCATGGTCCCAGGAATGATCGTACTATTCCTCCTAGTCTAGCACTGTCCATAACGGTAGCCAGAGCTGAACAGTAGGGAACATGCAGCTGTTTGATGACCTGTAGCAAGGAATGCACCTTCCTTTTCTGCTTGTCCTGAAACAGGGTTGCTGGGAGCCATGTCTAGCTAGCGTGGTCGTGCTGGTGTCCTGCAGGTTAGCCACAGGACTGGCTGAGAAGTTACATCTTTCACTGGTGCCTCCACAGGAGTCAGCCTCCACCTATTAGTAGCTTGAATATATCCGCTTCAATCAACAACAGGGACACTGAATTCCCTGTGGAAGGAGTGGACACATGAGATTTATGGGAACGTGCAATGAATAGGTGAAGAGCTATAGAGTCCTTGGGAGTGTCGGAGACCCCAGGGTATAAGCCTTCCCACTGAGATAAAGGCATTCAGCATGAGGTCAGAGAGTCATCGCTTGGTGGGGTCACCTACAGAGTCACCCACTAGTAATGCACAGAAAGAAGCACCCCCAGACTGTTTCCTTTTTGCTAAACCTCACTATGTTTTGCCAGACTTCACTAAGCTTTGGAGGAGGGCAGTGGGCTGGGGAGGATGTGGGCAGTTTCCTAGTGGCCCTGGAGGTTTCATCAGCAACCTCAGAAAATAATCTTTTCTTGATCTTTGCTATTCACTTTAAGTTTTAAGCACGCTATTGAACTAGCCAGAGTTTCCCTCTATTTTTTTTCCTTTAAGATTGTACAGCTTCCTGGTTGAACAGCACTTTTCTTCTAACTGGTCTCCAGCTGCCGGAAGGACTGCTTGATACTGTTGACTGATGGGATGGGTATATCTGATAAATCGTTTGCTTTTATGAACTCAGGAGTGTCTCAGAATTAGAGATGAGATATTTTGAGTGAAAGCAAAGTTCACAACAGAACTCCTCTAGAAACATGCAGACCGAGGGTGGGAAGGGTGCTGGTTTTATGGCTTGGATTTAGACTCAATTCTGCCAACAGAGCGTAGGAAGCAGCTGCTGTTGTTGGGAAAGGCACGAAAAAGGACCTCTAGCTTGACTGGCCAAGGGTCTTTTGGGCATCCCTCCTCTAACATGTGCCTAACTGAGAAGAGCTCTGACAGTGTAAGAGAGCTGACTGGAGGGCTAGTTAATGCCTAGTGCTTCTTTGGGGCACTGGCAGTGCCCTCCTCACCCCACAGTGTTTAAACCTGCACAAAGCCACTAATCTAAACCGGCAAATCTGCTGCCTTACTTCTGTCTGCCACAACCTAACGCTGGTTTTCCACATAAGAGGGAAGGGTTACAGTGGGAAGTCATGCAGCGCTCAGATCACCATGGGGTAAAAATCCGCGTGGTGTGAGTTTGAGTACTCTAGACTTTATCCAGTATGTGTGGGAGAGACATCTCTCTGGTATCCATTTTTTCCGCCACAGCACAGTAAGGAACTGTTTCACCTGTGTCACCCGCTAAGACTAATAGTTAAATTAATTTCTGGCCTCTATGACAAAAGCAAATCTAACTTGTTTTCTTCTTGACAGGAGACAACAGCACGTGTCAAAATGCTGAGGACCATGATTGCAAATGCCGTCAGGGATACAGGTGTATCGATAGTGAATGTCACTACTGCACAAAGCTGCCCGAGTGTGGAGAAGGCGAGGAGCTGGTTAAGCTTGGTAACTAAAGAAACTCAAATGACTCTAAAAGGCTGAGTTCCATATAAGCGGGTAGTGGAGCAGCAGTTTCCTTCACTTATTGCAACCTGCTTTGGGGAAGGCTCGTGATGCAGACAGAAATGTCATTTGTCCTGTGACCTCCGCGACTAAAACCTTTGCTTCCCTGTTTTATGAGTCTTCCCTTCCTAAGTTTGCGGCTTTCACTTCCATGCTCAGACTTTCAGTATTACTGTTCTTCCAAGCTGCTAGAACTGTCAGTAGAAGAGTGTTTTATTCTGTCTTGCCTCGTAACTTTACACCCTCTGCTGTCAGATCAGACTGTTCAGAACCTCTTCTGTAAGGAGTCCACCCATACATTTCCCAAAATGCAAAGGTGGCAAGAATTGCTTACGTGTTTCTCCAGGGTGGTGATTCATAATGATGAAAGCATAGAGAGAATGTGTTGTGCTCTATTCTGTTATATTCCCATCTTTCAGTAAATCACTGACCGCTAATAATTCATGTCTTTTTTCTTGTAGGCTTTGAGGACTACATATTCAAATGTAAACCGTGTGAGATTGGAACCTATTCTAATGTTAAGAATGGCTGGTGCCGTAATTGGACCGAGTATGTATTTATTGATACTTTCCTTCTTTGGAAAAATGCATGATAAAATTCTCAAATGATTAATATTTAAATTAGAAAATGAAATTGAATCAAAGATGAGATCACCAATAAGATTAAATGATGAATTTTTAAAATTCAGCAATAGGGTATTTCACTCTCCTTTGGCTTTTTAAATAGTCAGTCTCAAAGCAGAACTTAAGACAAACTGCTGTGTATTCAGCTTGCTTCCACGTCAAGTTTAAACTGATGCAAAATTATCCCAAACTTGGTCGTTTCTTGAAACAGAGACTAAAAAAACTGTGCACATAAATAATTGTGATGTAGTGTTAACTTGTTGGGGAACAGACATAATTTTACCTGCGCTGCTATAAAAAGGAAAAAAAGGAAACAAGTTGTGGAAAGAGTGGAGGGAAGGATGAAAGGGAGCCAAGAGAAAGGCTGGAGAGGAATGAATGGAAGGGCAGGGATGTTCTAAATGTGATTCTTATTCTTCTTTTAGTTGTGAAAGTGCTGGGTTTCTAACAATCAAGCAAGGCAACAGTACACATAATGCAGTATGTGGTTTCCCTTCTAAAGATGTGGAGCAAGGTACCTTCTCACAATGATTTGTTTCTTTCAGCCTGTAACTTCTCTGTGCTTCCTTAGTTGGTGACTTGCTGCATAGTTATCATCCTCCAGAGTTCGCTGTTGTGAAAATTTGCTTTGAAAATTACTGTTGCGTTTCTTGTAATGTTAGTATAAGTAGAATTGTTGACCTGGGCAAAGGTTACACCATTGGAAAGATGGAAAGGAAACAAAAGGTTTCCATCATGACCAAGCCCTGTCGGTAATAAAAGTAGAGAAAATCCCAACAATTATCCTTAAATAGAGTACACTTATTTGGCAAATTGTCAGTTTTCTGTTGAACTGCTATTGCTGTTTTGCTGATGTTTTTAGGAAGACAATAGCATAGTTAGTTATCCAGTTCCTTTACAAGTATTCATTGAGTCCACAACACTCAGGATTGAAATCTCATGTCTTATCGTGGATCAAGTTAGATATGAATAAGTGGATACAGGCTTTGCAAATTTTGAGTATCTTAACAATAGTCTGGACACATGATGTTGTAATCTTTATTAGAATATTTTTAATTGCAGTTCCTATTACGAATGACTCTCTGTATACCACCATCCTGGCCATCCTTACTGCAGTGGCTGTATTTGTTCTCATCTTGCTGACCTTCTTCCTGCATTTTTGCATATGGTCTCTGAAGAAGGAAAAATACCACACAGCTGATGGTAAGTGCACCTTTGTGGACTTCTATAGAATCCTAGAATCGTCGAGGTTAGAAGGGACCTTTCATATCATCAAGCCCAACCATCAACCCAACGCTGCCCAAACCACCACTAAACCATGTCCCTCAGCACCACGTTTGCCCACCTTTTAAACAACTCCAGGGATGGCGACTCAACCACTGCCCTGGGCAGGCTGTTCCAATGCTTGACAGCCCTTTCAGTGAAGAAAGGTAGAGAGCAATAAGGTCTCCCCTCAGCCTCCTTTTCTCCAGGCTGAACAACCCCAGCTCCCTCAGCCGCTCCTCGCAAGACTTGTCCTCTAGACTCTTCATCAGCTTTGTTGCCCTTCTCTGGACACGCTCCAGAATCTTTCAGTGGAGAACAATGTCTCCATTGATCCAGTCAGAATGGAATAAATTAAGTTGAATAAATACAGTAAATACGGATTTACTCTGTGATTTTGAGCGCGTTACTTAGCTTGATTGAGATGCAGTGCGTCACCTGTCTCTTTGCCCTTTCCTGAGTGAGAGGCTGTGTTGGTAAATGTCCTGGGCAGCTGACTGACATGTGTGAAGACCTCTTGTATGTGCAGTGCTTTTTGCTTGTTCTCACTGCAGATCTGGAACATAACTTCCCTAGGCTGCCGGGGGCTCCGCAACTGTCACACCATAGAGAAGAGACTTACAGCTGCCAGTTTCCAGAAGAAGAACATGGAGACAAAACACCAGAAGAAAAGCCTTGCTTTTTCCACCCTCAGAGTCCATAATGAAAACGGATCAATTGCAATATGCTGTGAGAACGGGGAGCTGAGCTCAGCTTCTCAAGGAAAAAAGAAGAGAGGGGCTGGGTGTGTAAAGCATCGTTATATAGATAGCAGCAAGGAATGGCTTTGGAGGGAGTTTCGCTTTGTTTCTTCTCAACAAACCTAGCATTTAGAAACAGAAAAACTGCGGAGCCAGGCTGACATTCCGTTCAGCTGCATTGCATTAATGCAAGTTTCCTGGGCTGTTGGGGTGGGTTGGTTTTTTTCATTGACACTCTCTTCAACTCTGTTTGGGACCAAGGACCCTTCTTGTCATTAGTCTGCTTTGCATCTTCTGCACATATCTCTGTGTTGCTCCCACAGATTGATATGCACACAGAAGGCTGGTGTCCCACTACAGGAAATATAGTGGTTCCTACAGGGCACTCTCACAGCTTTCGCAGGCTCTCTGTATTTCCAAGACGTGTCCCGATGCTCATATTAAGGTAATAAGGCATTGTGCCTAGCAACCGTATCTGCTACCCCTCTCTAAGCAGACAGTGCTTTACACTCATGTCAAATGGCCCTCTTTGTTGTGCAGTAAAAGGCCATCACTCTTCATCCATAAAATCCTCTCCTCTCCAATCCCGACAGGAGGTGTTGGTTTGGCCAGTCTCAGGGAGACTGCCATGGCCACATCACTTGTGCTTGCAGAGATTTTTCTGTCCAAGTTCTTTGATCCCGTCATCCCCTGCAGGGAAACTAAGGGGAGAAGGGAGTAACATTTATCCTCCTCCTCTTCTATAACTCAGCAGTCCTGGGTGCTTGAAATACTGAATTACAAAAGGGAGACTTCTAAAACACTCAAATGAGAATCATGCTGTTTAGACAATGACATTTGGTTTAATGCTCTCATCTAACCTGGTTTATAGAGGAAGAAAAGACAGTGGAAAACAGAGAAAAGCCCAGCATTTGTTCTTGATGCTTTTTTTCCTCACCCAAGAAGAAGAAGAACCAGAGCTGGCATGTACCAGCATAGCTCCAGTGACTTCATCATCACTGAAAGATGCTCCCCTTACTGAAAATTCTACCATGGAGGATTTTCTTTAATGTTAGTTTAGTGCTCCTCCAGTTTCAGAGCTCTAACGTGGCTAGAATGAATTCTTTTGCCCCAGTTTAAAGGGGCAGGGTTTCAGCTGGAGTTGGTTGCTTTCCGTGAATTGATGCCGATTTCAAGAATCTCGCCTGTGGCTTCAACTACTTAAAACTCAGCGTCTCTTTTTTATATAATGATTTTTGTGTTATGTGACTGCAATAATAGCTTCAAAGCTCTTGATGCTTTCTGATTTGTCCTTCTGGTGAAAGCTGCTTGGAGTAGACTCTTTTATGACTGAATCCGCTCTGGCCAAAAATGGGGTTTGCCTCGGCCTTCACATGAAAGGTTATAAATATCTGACAGTACAGCCATTACATCAGCTTCCTCATGATTTCTCAGAGATAACCTAAACTGTACAGGGCCTTTAAATTAAATCCTAACAGAATAATGAAATTTCTGTTAATCACCTTACTAAATGCTCAGAGGGGATTATTCCAAGTCTGAATGACATGCTGGTTTAAGTAGGGCTCTGTGAAATTACAGTAGCTGCAGAGCAGAAGTTACTGCCTCCACAGATGTGTGTTGCGAAAGCACTTTATGAATAGAGAATCCTAGGAAGTGGGACAGGTTCACATAGCCTCTCTGCTCCCAGGCAGGCTTGGTGAGACTGGACAACGACCTACCCGTTAGACTTCCGTTGAGGTGACTCCATGACCTCCCTAGGGAATGCAGTCCTGTGACTGATTTCAAGTCAGAGAAGGAGGGATAATTTCATAGAATTGCAGAATGTGTTGGATTGGAAGAGACATCCAAAGGCCATCTCGTCCAACCCCCTGCAGGGAGCAGGGACATCTCTAACTAGATCAGGTCGCTCAGAGCCTCATCCAGCCTGGCCTTGGATGTCTCCAGGGATGGGGCCTCCACTCCCTCTCTGGGCAACCTGGGCCAGTGTCAAATTTGTTAGTTGAAAGTTATGTTATCCATTATGATGGATCTATCCTTGGTTTCTCTAGACTCTTATCCTGCTTCCCAGGCTGTGGTTTCTAGTACTCTTGGTCTCTCTAAGCTCTCTCCAGTTGGTCTTTCTCAAAGCCTTCTCTGGAGGAGGTCTTGGCAAGCTTGAATAAAGCTGAAGAATCAATTTTATGATTCATGCACGTGGTTTTATTGCTGAACATTTCTTCGGTGATTATGTCAAGAGGAGTTATCCTGTCTTTTTTGCTTTTTGCCTTTTTTTTTAAATTTTTGTACTTTGTAGAATCTTGTAACTGGGTGAAGTAAGGGAAAATGAAGTGCAAAGGGTTATCCTTATTCACTGTAATGCATTCCTCCATAGTTTTAATCTTCAAGCTTCTCTGTCATTGTGTTTCCTGCAACAAACATCCGTATACCTTCTTTGATCCTCTTATTGTTAATTCTTGTGTTACTGATAATTTTTCGCATAGGTTTCCCTATGTGAAATTCACGTACAGAGTGAGTTTTCCTCCATTGCTTGGAGAAATGTGCAGATTTTTAATGGAGGTGAACTGGAGATTCAGCCAAGGAAAGGTGAAAGCATCGGATTGGATTAAAAAAGGATCACTTTAAAAAAGTGTAATACAGTCTCTGTCTTGAAAGGAGTTTCTCTGTGGGATTTAATGTACTTAGAAGTCTAAACACTGGCTAGTAAAGACACTGCTCCTTCTATGCTGGCCATATTTAGTCTCAGCTCTGTGTTGACCCTTCTTGGTTTTTTAAATTTCAACAAGATTTCTGACTGTAACCTTTTGTAAAGGTAAAATAAAGTTGAAAATTGATTTAAGTGCCTATGTGAATATAATTAAGCAAATTGGAAAGGAAGGGGCTTATTTTTTAGGTTGTCCCAATGTTCTTAGTTTTATTTTCCCAGTTCACTTCCCCTCTCTTCCACAACTCTGGCTATTTCAGCCATGTACCCCTAACCAGATTCTTCTGTCACTGAATTTTAGTTTGGTGCACTTTCACTTTTTTCTTTTTTTTTAAAGCAAGTTGCTTAATGTTTCCTGGCTAAATCAGCTTTTAAGCAACCCACTACCAAAATAGCAGGAAACTGTGGCTGACAATTTTTTCCGTTCCTGATGATGGCAGAGAAGCAGCAACATGTTGTGGGGGAAAAAAAGAAAAAGTCTTCAACAGAGTTTATTATTTGAGGAATGAAAGATTCAAGTGTCTAGTGAGAGTGTCTTGTGCCTCTGGCAACATGTGGCAAATCTTGGTGTGGCGTACAAGGTTTTCTGGGCCGTGGGTGTTGGATAGCCGACGCTACTGCCAGTTCATACTGAAACACGATGAGCAGAGCCGTATTATTCATTGGAAATTTGCACAGTGGCCTTTGGGTTTCTATATGCCTACCTTGAAGAACAGTTCCACTTCCTGCTTACCTAACCACCTGACTTTACGGCTGCTTATTGATGGGAAAAGCAACCAATTTCCTGACTTCTTAAAGCTCCAATTCAGAGGGAAAAACCCAACGTGTGAATCATTTAAGCCCTGGAGAATTTCAGTAAAAGAGCTGTTCTTTGCATCAAAGGAAATGAAAGCCATTGGCTCAGAACAGTGAGCTTGTAAGAAAACACTGTATATAAGTTTCCAGTCAGAAAGAACGACAGCTTTATTTTATCAGTGTGCAATTACTGCAATATTTGAATCAGATCATGGCTGAATTTTCAGCTCAAATCCCCTACTTTATGGTGGCTTTCAAGTTCTGATTTGAACTTCAGGTCGATCTCTGTGTATAGACTGTAGGTGAGAAAAGGCTTCTCTTTCGAATCACTTACATCCAATTAAATGACTCGAACAAGATTTGGTTTTTGAATCTTTTTTCAAAAGAGAAAATGAAATACCCCTGAAAAATGTCGCAAAGTTTCTAGAGGCTAAGTGAACAAACAAATTTAGAAATGCGGCGTTTCATTAATGTTATTGTTGTAAGTAAATAGTTAAAATATGATACAGGGTGATATCTAAAAAAAAAAAAACCAAACAAAAAAAAGTTCCTTGGCAGTGCTAACAAAAAGCAAATATGCAGGCTCCAAAATGACAATATCAAATTACAGCTTAACTGAGGACATAATAAGTCTTACACTTTGTGTAGGTGAAGCTTAAAAGATGCATTACATGTTTATGGAAAAAAAACTGCAATTTTTTTGTAGGACAGATGGTAGCACTTAGTCCTTGTTTTATTGGAGTTGTCCAGCACTTATCTTAAACTTGCCTTTGAGATATCCTGTGAGCTGAGGAATCTAAAAAAAGTTCTTGAGCTGACAGTGATGAGTAAAGGCTTTTGCTGTTTAGGGGGAGTCTTTCTTAGAGATGTATTTTGTCATATCAGTCTGGGACGTGTTTGCCCTCACCAGGAATCCTGATGCTGTCCCGGACTTGACAGGACTTGACAAAGTCATGTCCCTGGCTTGAAGCCATCCAGGAGGTGAGGATGTGGATCACTCGGTTGAGTGAGAGCTGGGGATGGGAGCTGGGTTTGTGCTGCCACCGCTGCTGCGGCCACCAAAGTGCCAAGGTCCAAGGGAGCTGCTGCTCTGCGGGCTGTGTCTCTGCCCCATGGGAGGTGTGGGCCGGGTGTCCCACTGGGTCCTGCAGGTCAGCCCTGGTGCTGAGGTGACACGGACCTCTGCTGGCGGTGGCCATCTGTGGCTGCAAGAGAAGGAACTCTCGGGTAGCGTCTTGGGATTTGGTTTGGTGGTGGTGTCCGTCTGTCTGGGAGGTTGGGTGATGTCTCTGCACCCCTTCTGCTCCACAGAGGAGGGCTATCTGCTCCTGGGCTCGAAAGGCTCTGCCTCCAGCTGGGACAGCATCTCCCAGGGTTTCCCTGGCTGCGTTGTGTGCCCAGCGCTGCTGCCGTTGCTGGTTGAGGAAATGGTAGATAAAAAGTGTTGGGCACAGGTGTGTCCTGCTGCAGCTTACGTGGGAGTGAGGACTCTGAAAAGCTTTAACTAAGAAATTTCTGGAACAATTCTGTTTATAGAACAGAGGTAGGGGAAGTCTCTCATGTCCTGAAAAGTGGGCCTTTTCATTCTGCTTTCCATTCTGCTTTAGGCAAAATTTCAGGGCAGGGAAAAGGGCACGTAGCAGAGGAGAAGAGTTATCTTTGTTTATATGCACCTTCTCTGAAAGTTTAATAAAAAAAAATTATTATGGATCTACAATTCTTCAAGGTTTGATTCAGCCTGGATTTTTTTGGGTTGCTCTTCTTGGAGGGTAGCAGGCAGCAATGAGTATTTGGGGAAACAAGTTTTGGTTTGTGAAAACTTCCAGGGTTAACATTTCTTCTTGATTTGGGCAGGGAAGAAAAGCAATAGAAAAGGGGCTGTTCACCATCAAGAACTGCGCTGTGCCTGTCATTTCAGAGGAAGGCAATGGATCTCCAAGACAACAGTTACCTGAATGCTGCTTTCTATGCATGGTTTAAGCTCAGGTAAATGGGTTTTGTTTGTACTATTTGCACAGTATTTGACAATGTTTCTTTTTCTGATAAGAATCAGGCAATAAATAGAGTGAGAAAATGGAGAAGGATTTTTCCTTACGGCATATGTACAGCTGAGATCAGAATTACAAGATCCAACACTGATTGCAGTGGCCCATTCAGGAGAGCGGCCAGCGGGCGATAGTCCATGTGTAGACCTTTATTGACCCCTCAGTCTGAAAGAAGCTTGGTTTCCAATTTCCAGTTCATTCTTATTCTTGCAGCTTCTTCACTTTCTGTCGGGATCATATTCAGCATCCCTTCTTCTTGTCACTGCAGGCTGATGTCCTACCGATGTTGCCGGGATTTCTTAGGGATGACTGGTGGTGGCTGGAGAGTCAGAGGATCAAGGGTTTTCTGTGACTGGAACATATTTTCAGCACATGAATATCCTAACTCTGCCAAGAATTTACACACTAGGTAAACATAGCCATGCTTAACTATAGGGTAACTATATTGATTAATAAACACTCACAGCCCAACATCTCTTCTGGTTTTAAAACATCCACTCCTGATTCACCTTTCTCTCCTTTGAGCTCATATAGGCTTATCCACTGTGTAGGGTGTGCTGTGTGTGCTGGCCAACGAAAAATGATTGACTCTGAAAAGTTTTTGAAGGACCTACTTGGAAATAACTCCTGTTTAGATGGGTAGAACTTGCAGGGAACCAGGCCATAAGCTGGTAGTACGGTCATGGGTATTTTAGGAGTTAGTGTGACGTAATGTGTCTCTCTAGCTTCATAAAATAGAGCCCAGTGGCCTGCCTCCTCCCCTCAGTAGTTCTGCTGATTTCAGTATGTAATTTCCCTTGAAATCAGTGCAATTTGAGTGCTTAGGTATCAGTCTTTCACTCATAGAGTAGGCAGGTGTTTTGTCTAAGAGGACCCAAATGCAGTCCCTGCTGACTGTTTTTCTTTTTGGTAAATACTCACTAATATTTTACTGTCCAAATGGATGAGTCTTATCAGAAGAATGATAGGCTTGAAGACAACTCCCTACTCAAGTGAATCTTTTGTGCAAACGGAGAAGAAAAGTTGGGAGGTTGATACATCTTAGATCAATCTGTGGCTGGGACAATCTCAGGCTTGAAAAGATATATTGCCGCAGTAAATTTTGCAGTATTGCTGCTGATTCTAAAGTTCTCTGAAAAATACCTTCTGTAGGTAGAAGAGGCATTTTTCATAGTCCTCTGCTGTGGAACAGGTGACAAGGATTGGTTCTGTCAGGCTTCCTGCAAGACATCAGCAGGGAACAGTTTGGTGATGGAAAAGTGTGCAAAGTTTGCCGTGACACACGATTTATTATCCCATTGCAAGGAAAGTCACAGGGACTGTCCCTTGTGGGAAGACAACTTCACAAGATAACCCATCGACCAGGCAAGCCTGAGCAGCGAGCTGTATTGCTCAGTTTCTCCTAAGAATCCCAAAATGCCTGAGGTTGGAAAGGACCTCTGGATGTTACCTGGTCCAGCCCCGTGCTCAACAGGGCCACCCAGGGCCGGATGCCCAGGACCATTTCCAGGCAGCTTCTGAGTATCTCCGAGATTGGAGACTCCTCAGCCTCTTTGAGCAACCTGTCCCAGTGCTCAGTCACCCTCACGGTAAAAAACTGTTTCCCAGTGTTCAGCCAGGAACTCCGGTGTTTCATCGCTCTCATCTCGTGTTTTCAGTCACATACCTGCAATTTCAAACTGTAACCGCCCCAGCACAGCGGGTTTCTCCTTGGCCTGGATTCCAGTTAGGGGGAGTTTTCCCTTCAAAGAAGAAAAGAAAAAATGCGCTTTTCCTTTGTCTCCTCCCTTTTCTCCTTGCTATTGAGACGTTTTCATCACCCAGTGCTGCTCACTCTCTCCAGCTCCTTTTAGTTCGTTGCTTATTTGACCATTTCCAGTATTTCCTGTTACCTTGTATGTGATTGCAGTTCTGTCCTTATCCACAGAGAGGAAAAGCAGGTCTTCTGGAAACAGGATCAGCAGTCTTTCCTCAGAGGCCTGTGGAAAAGAGGCATCTTGGACACAGCAGAAACTTTCAATAATGTCCACTCAGTGCGTCTGTCTCAGTCAAAGGTAGAATATAGAGTTTAATGACAATACACCAAAACTTGGAACTCTATACAGCACCCACTTGCTCCGGTGCCAGCCACACATACGTTCTTTGTATTTCTGATTCAGGTCAGCTATTCGTTGCTTCGAAAGCTGATAGGGTGTCACAAAGCGTTGAGGTTCTTGTTAGAATAGGTCAGTTACACATCTGCAAGGAGGTGTTTAGAAAATGGTGACCTTTCTGTGTGATGGGAAAGCAGGGGACTGTCCCTCCCAGCTCTACCGCCTTGGGAGTTGAGTGCAGCTCTTTGGACACATTGTCAGAAGCAGCTTGCAGACAAAAGCATTTCCTTTTGTCTCTTTAATACTATGAGCCTTCGACATAATTTTTTTTTTCCTTTTCTTTAAGCAACAGCATCATGTGAGCTTAAACTTTCACTGGTTCCAGCCTTCTTAAAGCCACCCACACGTCAAAGTGGTATTGGTGTACGTTACCCCCACGCAGCCACCAGCCACTTGCACCATGGTCAAATACTGGATCCTTCCCAGATGCTGAATAGGTTTTCCTTCCCACTTCAGGATGGTGTTACACCACAGATGTCTCATCAGCTCCCTTTTCTTCCACGGTTCATCACACGGCACCTTTTTTTTTTTTGAGACAGAATGAAATAAGATAAAACTACAAGTCTGATGTTTTTCAGCATTATAGGGTCATAAAAGAAAGGTATTTAGGATATACACTTGGAAATTGAGAAACTCATGATGAAGTTCCTAGTTTGCTCTAAGTTTCCTACCTACTTGAACAAAATCATGGGTACTGTGGTTTCATGAACAGCAACTGAGACAACCAAACAGCTTTAGCTATTAAAAGGGAAAGCTCTCTTTTTCCTTCTGCCCCTCAGAGAACGTTGTTTGAGACACCGCTTTGATTTCAGTTAGCATTTCATCTTAGTTCAAAGCACTTTGGGCTTGGTATTCAAGTCCCTTTATTCCAGGATAGTTTTCTTTTTCCTTCGAAGCAGTGCTGTCCAGCTAACAGGGGAGTGGGGTTCGGTGTGGGCGCACAGTATCCATGGCTATACTCAGTCCTGGATGGATTTCTGCAATCTATATTGAATCCTTAGAGCAGGACCACCTGGGCTGACTACTGTAAAATTAGCTTGTGTCCACTACTACAAACAATTACACAAACTGTTGGGAACATCAGAACTCAGCAGCGCTTAAGGATGGCTGGTCTGGGTTGTGGTTTCTCCCCCTACCCTGAAGACAAGCGTTGGACACAACTGAGATGCAGTGTTGCCCTAGAGCCTGTGCCACGCTAGAGAAGGACAGCGGTGTGGATGTTTATAAAAGGGGAAACCTTAGCAGAACTGTTAGTAAATAACACTAGGGAGGGGGGAAAGGCAAGCTGGCTTTCCAGTTGGCTCTTATCCTTTAGGAATCTGAGCGTACCCCGACATGGGCAGGGGCTTTGGAGGACTCGTTCGGTTGCTGTCTGTGAATTCCCTGGGGCACAGCAGTGCGGGTGTCCTCAGTGGCAGGGTAACCCTGCCATCTGGTGACCCTGGTGGATGCTGCAGCATGTCGCTTGTGTGACAGCAGGTATTGAAGGGGAAAGTCTTTATTCGGTGACTGTAACTAAGAGGAAATTTTTTTTTTTTTTTAATCAGCGTAGTAGTGACATCCCTACATCTACTACATTTGTAGTAGAACAAAAACCATCAGTAATTTTTCTAAAATCTCTCATGAGCGTAGAGTAGCAGTTGCAGATTTGCATGCAGCAAGTTTACTTGCCTAGAACAGCATCCTCAAGTAACCCCACTGTTCGTTTCCACCCTGCGTTCTAAAAATTGCTGAAAAACCCTGTCCACTTTCAAAGATGCCAGTTTCCTGTTTTCATCCCGTTCTCTTTACATCTCTTCTGCAGTGACTCACCAGAAAAGAGATATCATTGCTGGGACTGACTGGGCAGTGAGCATTTGCCATCTTGATTTGGTGCTGCAGATGTTGAACCCACATGTCCAAGTCAGCTGAATTCTGGCAGCAAACGAGCCTGGATTCTGTCATGGGCCCTGTGCAAAGAAACAAGAGATCCCCTGGTCTGAGGAAGGGCGGTTGGGAATCTGCCTTTGAGCCTAGCGGGTGAATTCTGCGTGCTGCCCCTCCGCTCTGTCATTCGCTATCTCCAGGGACATATTCCACCTGTGCTTTGATACCTCATGATGAAATGTGTCTTGCATTGTTCTTGATGGCAGACAGGGTTTGTGCTGGGCAGTTTCTTGCTCTACATGTAGACATCAACATTTGCCTCCTGTTTAAGTAGAAAATTAGAGTTAAGGGGAACTTATAATTTATATTGCCTTGCATGTAAGGAATTCTAGTTAACCCAAAGGCATTCTTGATTTAAGGCTGTGCAGCAGTTGTGTCTACCTGTAAAGACTAAGATTCTGAATTCTTTCCATCTAGATATGTCTCATCCCTCTGTGCAACTGTAGCGTATGCTGTATGTGAGAGTCCGGTCCAGAAAGGCACGGCATATTCTCCAGCATGGCTGAATGTTGGAGAGGAGGCACGGCCCTTCTTCAGTAGTCCTCCGCGTGGCTGCGTAACCCCTCTCATCTTCTAGCCAGTCCTTGAAGGCTAGAGCATGGGTATCACTGCTGTCTGACTCTCACGGGCCCTTCAGGAACTGGCTTACCAGAAATTTCGAATGTGTGGCTGATTGCACTCGCAATCTCTCTCAGATGCATCCCAGCAAGAGGAAGGAGACCCTGGTACGGAAGGGAATTATGTTAGAAATGGATTGGTAACAACAACTTCTCTGTGTCCCACTGTAGTCCCTCTGATGCACAGCGAAATGCTTTTCTGCAAGCCAGGCTAAAGTATTTCCCATCCTTTGAACCTTTGACTTTAGGAAGGCTGTGTGGGATGGCACTTGGCTCATTGGCTCAAAACATTGGAAATGAGGGGTTTATTCATGTTTCCCTGCACGTAAAATGACTGTCCTCCTTCATAAAGTGCTCGGAGAGATAGGAGTTAGCGGCACCAAGAGACCAAGGCTGGTGTTGAAAAATACTTTGTATGAAGTAGATGGAATTTCATCTGCCTTTGCTATGAGCAAATAGATATTTAGGAAATCTCAAATATGAACATGAATGCAACAGACACAAAAGGATTCTTGTGGTTTACCTCATAAACAAATGCCTTATTTCTGTGATCCACCGAAAGAACCAGCAAGTGGAAGGAGGACAGCACAAGGTAGCATTCACACACCTCCTGGTGAAATAAGATCAATTATATCTTTCCTCCAAAATGTTTTTTTTTTAAAAAAGGAAATTATATTTCCTCAAAGTTCTTCTTGTTCCGAGGCTTTTTCCATGATGGTTGAAGAGTTGCCTGTGCGGTACAGTTGGGACTGTTTGTTGACTTTCTGTGCAAGAAGGCAACTTTTTTTCTAGAGCAGCCAAGCTTCTTGGAAGAGTTCTCGAGCCTTTTGGCAGGGCTCTGACCGAAGTGGCTGATTGTGCTGGTTTGTGGCTTCAGAAATCGACCTGTGCACGGACCCCTTCTGAACTTCAAGGGTTGTTTCTGGCCCAGGTCTGCAGCATCCTCATGATAGATAAACACAAAACGGCAGAGCGTCTCTGAAGGCAAAACTTTCTGGCCTTTGAGGCACTTTTTGAAAATCTCGAGAACCAAATCTGGAAAAGAAGATGTGGTTGTGAGATGGTCTAAATGCTGTGACGCTAAAATACACCCAAGCTGTCTCGTGGGAAGGGCTGGGGAGGGGAAGTGATGGACATGCAGGTGCAGTTTATAGGGTCATGTGTTAAAATTTAGCCTTTTGTATGCAAATATGTAAGAAAATATTCTTTAAAATAATTATAACAAAAAAAAAAAATTTAACCGCTTATTTCTTTCTAATAGGAGCGGGCCTAAAAAGACTGTAAGCTT
Organism: Rhinoptilus africanus; assembly: GCA_013400135.1. NCBI lineage: Eukaryota > Metazoa > Chordata > Aves > Charadriiformes > Glareolidae > Rhinoptilus > Rhinoptilus africanus. The sequence continues at coordinate 634,428 of VXBO01006815.1, forward strand.
TTTCAGGTCTGCATGGATTAGAATTTTCAGTGCCTTCTGAATTGCTTACAAACTCAGCAGCGAGTTATCTTTATTCAAAAATGGGTTTTGAGCTACAACTACTATAAACAGGAGTCTTTCCTCTGGCACGCAGTGGAGTGATAGGGTTTTCTGCTGCTGGCCACCCCGTGACTTGTTCACTTACCAGGACTCTCGCAGGCTGCGGTTGGGATGACATCTCCCAAGGCTTGGCAGTTGGTATGCAGCACTGGGTTTGCCTTCATCTCCAGAAGCCAAACCTAGACAAGATGAATGCCAATGAGGAAACTAGGCTGGATCTGGATCTCCTCGGAGTCAGAGCAATGTCCTTTTACTGACTTAGTGAGCACCTTGAGAGGTAGGAGTACTAATAAATCCCAACAAAATCCCATAACACAAAGTGCGGGCAGGGCAGAATTTTCATGAGGACTGGGTGAATTCAACAAAATCCCTTTTTGCATAGGTTTACCTACTTGCGAACAACTCTACACGTTACTTTGTGTCTGCAGCTGATTCTCTTTAACTCTTGTTCTGTAGGTGTGTAAAGGCACTGCCATTCTTAACATACGAGTTTCCATAACATTTTCTAGTTGAGTTTTTTGAATATCTTGAAATAAAGTTACAAGGAATCTAGGAATCGTTTTGATTCGAGATGGGCATGGGATCAACCCTAAGCAAATGTGGCACTGAGTTTTCAAGGAACCCTTGCCCTTGATTTCCTGGATAAGCTTTAGTTTCAGGTAGAAGCCGTGTAAGATCCTGATTTTCCATATCTGTACTCGTCTCATCTCCGTTTCCCTTTGGAATGCCAAGGTCTGAAGCAACAAGCGCAGAATGTGATGGTCCAGTTGCAATCTGTGTGAAACCAAACAACTGACTTGCACGTAATTCTGTTTACTGTTTCTTTTCCCTATAGCAAGAGAAACTCATTTGTTCATTTCCTGCCTCCACCGTATGGTGCTGCGTCGTGTACATAACACATGTAGGAACTGTTCGGTGTTTTATAAGGAAGGATATTTAATGATATAACAGCTCCCCAGAGAATTTTACTCCCTTTTAATTGTTTTTTAAAAAGTAATTTTAAAAAAATCCTTTTTTTTTTTTTTTTTCTCTAAAGCAGCAGTGACTTTTCTTGCAAGTACCTGTGACGTGAAGTCAAAGTGTTTGGTATACTTTGGCAATGTGATATATATAACAATAATTTTCACTTCTTTGAAATACTTTATTAAACAAATGAAAAGACTGGTAAGGGAGGGCAGTAAATTGTCTTTTTTTTTTTTTCCAGAGAACTGGAACAGCGGATCAAAAAAACCTGCTTTGCAGATGCCAACAGAGGGCACCTAAGTTACATACATTTTTCTTGGCAAACTCATTCATCTTCTGAGTACGTGTTCTTTTTCCTGTTAAAAGTTCATAAGATTTTGTGCTGACAGACAAACTCAGTGAACCTTCATAATTGTCTTGATTAGGTTTTGGTTTCTTCTCCTTTGAAACAACTAAAGCTGACAAAGAGGAGGAAGAAAATTCTCTGTTCTCATGCTCTTCATCCTCTACATTCCCCATTATTGTACTGTCTGAGTGTCTCACAGTTTTTAAATGCTCTTAACCTCTCAACAACCAGGGCAAGTTAATAAATCCCCTTGGCTCTATTTCAGGAAGAGCAGAGAATAAGCATAATAAAATATAAGAGAATAAGAGAGAATAAGGCCAAGACTCACCATATCTGTGTGAATATCAGTCATTTCTTGGGAATTTCACTTAGAATGAAAATTCCTGTGCTTCTCCCTGTGCATCTGGCAGGCAGGCGTCTTGCTCAAAATTTCCTAGCAAAAGAAAGGAAATGAAAACCCAGAATATCTGTCCTCGACTTCCTAACCATGGATTGTCCTTTTCCTTTAGGCATCTCAGGTGATGAGAACAATAAGGAGTGCCGTTTGGCTTTGGTCAGAAGTGCCGCTCTGGGTGTTTCCTGGGGATGAAGAGGTTACTGCTCCCTCCCCGCCGCCTGCCAGTACAACTCCATCTTCTGTCGCATCTTAAACTCGCTCTGTCAAGAAACCACAGGTAGGTTTAAAATATTTAAATATTAGGATTTTTCCATAGGTTCTTGAACAGCATGCCAACTGCAACCGGATTGTGCGTTACACCAGGGTCTGAGGTCTCGTTTCTTCTTCTTTGTACAGCGTTGGATGCAATATTAACTTCTGCTACATACTTTTTATTTCCATCTAGTTTAATTACTGCTGTAGTCTCATTGCTCCTTACAGCCGCAGTTCAATGTCTTTCAAAGGAGTGTTGGATGACAAGACTGGGCTCTGTCAAGTGTTGACGTGGTGGCTAACAAACAGCATACGACTTGTCTCAAGGGTCCCTGCCAACATGGGCAGAGGTAGGACTTTTTTGGTGTGCAGGAAATGCATGACTGAGCCAGAGTTTTGTTCTATTTAAAGCTTTTAGTTTATTTAACTGTGTGGGTCTTTGCTGGAGCTCACCATGTGGACAATGAACATTCTGCTGGAGTCTCAGAGAGGGAGAGGGCATCGGTACCTGCTCCTGGAGGCTCCAGAAAATGTGATAGCCAAGACTGAATGGGAATGCCTAGATCTCTCTCCATCAGAACCTAGGATGGCTGTACCATGCTTCAAAGCCCAAAGCTATCCACAGCAAGGCTGTCTTGCTCTGCATTTGTGTGGCAGCAGGTGTCCAGGGAGCCTGACCTCTGGCTGGAGTTTTAAGCAGCACTGAAATACCAGTCAGAAATAGGAATAAAATAACTTCATCTGTGTGGATGTAGCTGAAGCCACGTGCATAGTCACAAACCGAGCCCTGGAAGGGCTGCTCAGATGTTGCTGACACAGAAAAAGACCAGCTTAGTGACAGTAGAGACCACAACCTGAGGCAGCGGCGTTCCGTTCTTCAGTCTTAACAAGCTTTTATCAGACTTTTTTATAGTCATGACCTGGAGTTGGCACAACCAAATCTTACAGTATCCGTGTAGTACCTCATACTCCCAGGGTGAATGAAAAGCTATGTCATTCAAATCAAAGGAACCGTCCCTGCTTTAACTGGGGATTTGAGTGTTATCTTCATTTATGTACATCCACCACAAATTGGCAACTGGCTTATCTATGTTCAGTCTGTTCTCTGATGGTAGATAGCTGAATCCCTTTATGACTGATAAAAAATGTACACATCTGTCTTCCCAGCGTACCTCTGGAGAGAAGGCCTTTTGCTCGGCTGATGCAACGCTTTCTGAAAACAGGTTCCTTGAGCATTTAAATGACACTGTCCTAAGCTGTGTGGTGACTTCAGCATTTACAATGCAGTACAAGGAAGCTCCAGAAAACAGTAGGAAAAAAGCCAACAACAGCAAAACCACATCCGTCACTTTTGCTCCCTGTCCTCTTCAAGTACTTCATTCTTTTCTCAGTTTACATATGAATATGCAAAGCTCTACAGAGAGCTGTGGTTTCTCAGCAGGCCCTGCTTTCACTGTCTGTGCTTCTAAGAACTCTGAGGCAGGAAAAACACCTTCCAAAGACTGAATTGGGATGCCGCAGCACCTTCAGGAATTATTAGGAATGATGCTGGGGGCATTTATATCTCAGACAACTAAGGAAGAGGGAGGGGCATGAGCTATAGGACTGAAAGTATAAGACCGTGTTAAATCAGTATAAAGCAGATTGTACACATGTTGTGAAATAGGATGACAGGGAGAATAGGCTGTTGTGTGTTACAGGTGGAGAAAACAGGACGTCAGACCAGAAATTGCAATTTCTGGTTTAATTTCCCAGAGAAAACAGGGAGTTTGCTGCTCCAGCCAGTGTTAACTGTGGGTTGAAGCTGCCAGTCCTGCTGCTGCGGGGAGTGTGCAGGTGTCTCTTGATGCAGACCAAGAAAAAAGTAGGTTTGTTGCTCCCCAGCAGGGGCAGGAAAACATAGAAAAACTTTAATGCCTAAATTTCCACGTTAGTCTCATCATTCTTATAGGTAATACCTGTCAAGAAACAGATACTGTTTATCTCTCCATACATAAAATACATGGGGATGTAATGGTCTTTAAACGCTGAAGTTTTTAACTAGCCAAGTAGGATTGCCACAATAGAGTGATACTGGATCTTCTATTCTACTTAAAGTTTACACAGCCAGGGCTTTGCATGCCGACATTGCAAAAGACAATTCCCACTGAAATCTGAGAAGCCCCAGTTTCTGTGTCTTTGCCATTTACTCTCCCTTGCCATTGACTTCCTGTACAAAGGAGCCCATTGTCCGGGTGCCTTACCCACTGCTGCATACATTAATTCCATTCTTTCAGAGGGCTTGCTGTTCCCACTCTGCCCTTGGCTGGAATATGTTTGAGTTCCTTTCTGCTTTAGCAACAGCAGAATCTGCCAGATGGCTTTCTGTTATGTTCAGGCCAGGTGGTTTTGAAGGACTCTGCTGCATTGAAACCACCTCAATCACTGTGTTTAACATTTCCCTTTCTTCTGGCTTTTCTTGCCTGTGTTTCATTCACTCTTTACAAGTTTGAGTTGTAATTCTAGCAGATTTTATAGATTTGTTGGGCTGACCTATTGCTAAATGGTGAACCTGCAGCGAACGTGGAGATGCTGACGCCTGAATTGATAACGGCTGATCTTCAGCATGGTGAGGGCCAGTTCTTCCCTGCCTTTGGTGGCTACTCAGCCAGTGTAAATCACTATATTTCATGTGATGTTGAAGGCATTACATACTGATTTATGCTGGCTGATCATAAAAATAAAAATTCCCATACTTTTGACTACGTACTCCACTGTCCTGTGAAAAATTGTGCACAGACCAGTTTCAACTGCAGTAAGTACTTTTCTTCCCATCCTGAGCTGTTAATGGCAGGGTTTCTCTGTGCAGTAGATGCTCAGGCAGTGCAGGAGCCAGGTCTTGATGCCGGAATATGGAACTGGAGAAAAAATTCAATCCTGCACTTCATCCCCGAGTGACTGAATACTTAATTCCTAGCACCAGAGCCTGTGGCAACCATGCTATACTGCTGGCCTCAGACAGCTGGCCAATATCACACTTAGCATTTGACGGTATTGCATTCGTACCTTAAAGTTTTCATCAATTAAAAAGTCAGAGCCGATGAGATCGAAGTAGCCCAGTTTGCGATCCAGTTTGTGCTTGGCTGCCAGGAAGCACTGCACCATGATCTGCTGCATCCTTTCCTGAAAGGGAAGATGGAACGGTGGTAACTGGCCGTTGTGAATGCCAAGGGCATGGGAGTGACTGGAAGTCATAGGTGCCGTCTCGGTTTAGGGATGGTTTTTTTCTTCCCCTGCCTCTCTAGACTTGGAAGGATGTTGCATTTTGCAGACCGAGTGTCTGTCCACTTTGAGTTGATTGAAACCCCCTCTTGAACTTGGTGTGGTGGGGTGTGAAGGAAACTTAGCCCTTGGTCCTTACTCAGAACGAGCTGTCTAAAGAATTTTTAGTGGTGTTCTTTCATTTACGCCTATGGGGGTACCTAGATGTGAGCTGAACACAGCCATTTCTGACAGTGGTGACTTAAACCCTTTCACAGCTGTGCTGGCCGTAGTGTTTTAAAGAAGGCTGGTGAGCTACAGCAACTTGCAGTTGGTGATGCTAAGTTTCCTTCAATGTGGAGTTGAAATGCACAGTGAGGAATTTCTGCATGAAGAGTGATACCGTAAAGCTGGCTGAAAAGTTTCTGATCACCTGAGAAGCTTGGCAAACCCAACTAGATTTGCTTCTGAGCTGTTTTTCTAAACAAAAATAGATATTAACAAAGTTTTTAGCTTTTTATTTTTCTTTGTATTTGGCTTTAAACTACAGCATTTCCAAAATTAACCTGAGAAAGCTGTGCGCTCTGCCTTTTTCATTTTCACACCAGCTAGTCATGTAGAGAGGTGATGCATTTTAAGACTCAGGCTGATGAAATGAAGTCTCAGGGACTCAGGTAATTTCTTCTCTGTTTCTTCAGTGAGACAAGAAGATGGTAAGAAATCAGGCCAGTTGAGTCTTCTTATCTCTCTGCCAGCATAAGAGAAGATCTAAGGCCCTGACATTAGGACAAGAGGAAGTGGGTTCAAGTTATGCCAGGGCAGGTTTAGATTGGATATCAGGAAACATTTTTACACTGAAAGGGTTATTAACCATTGGCAGAGGCTGCCCAGGGAGGGGGTGGATTCCCCATCCCTGGAGGTGTTTAAGAAAAGGGTAGATGTGGTACTGAGGGACAGGGTTTAGAAGGGGTTTTTGTCAGGGGGGGTTAATGGTTGGACTTGATGATCTTAAAGGTCCCTTCCAACCTCAGCGATTCTATGACTCTATGACATGGTTTTCATGTGGCAAAATCAGATGGAAAGTGGAGGGTGAGACCAAGTCAGACAGGAATGAGACCACTGAAAGTGTAATCCCTTTTCAGGCTAAGACCTGTCAGGCGGGAGAGGCTCTCTAATATCTACTTTATTTTTTGATGCAGGACCACAACGTTAGGCAAGGTACGTGAAGACCATAATTGCATTTTTGTAGCTAGCGCTTACATTCGCACTCTCTTTGTCAGCAGTTTACTCATTTTATTAAAGTTAATCTCTTTGTGTCTTCACTTCTGTGTTTAGCATCTGCAGAGAAATGGTTACCATGGGACCATCAACACTTTCTCACTCAGTGTATGTGTTTCCTTGGGGGCTCTGGTGACCTGACGGGTTTTCTCCCTATTTCTGTCACCCTAATTAGGCAGAGTAGCACACCATGCGCTTGCTTGCACTTACGGTAAACACAGTGAAAACCCAGTCTTTGGGGAGGCCGTTGGTTTTTCTGAACTTCTCATTACTGTAGCTGTTGAAGTGCTCCATCCGCCAAACTCTCTCGTCTTTCAGCTGGCTGTACAGGGAGCTCTTCTTCTGCATGGACTGAGAGGTGGGGAACAGAGCAAAGGGAGCATTAGATTTCTGGCAGTGAAGGGTAACTGGGAACCAGCTTGCATGGCAGACATCCAGCCACCCTCAGTTGTTCCAGGCATCTGGAGCTGGGAAGAACCCCAGGATGAAGTTATAGAGGTGGAGGGAATAGAGCCCCTCACTAGCAGAGCTAAACCCGAGGAAATGTGCTGACTCCCACCGCACAACAGTGCCATAGGTAGAAGTGTGCCTGACCCACGTCCCCCTTGGAGATACAATTCCCCAAGGTCACCGTCAAAGCGGAGTTTTCTCTGTGCGTGTGTGTGTATGACACACCTGGACCAGTGGCCGGCAGACAGGGAGAGGTGCTTTCAAGTCATAGCCATGATATTTGAACTAAATCCAGTTCCAGTGTCTGGTCCTCTCCTAGAGGAGACCACATCTGGGAGAGGTGTATGGATGTATCCCCAGAGGAAAGCAAGGTGAGGGCTTCTCTCTTCCACCGTCTCATTAATCTCTATGTCAGTTGGAGTTTATCAATAATGGGCTATTAATATTGGTCAGTCAAAGGCAAGTCCCCTTTCCCTGCGAAACAGGTCCATCTGTGGGATGTTCACTGCAAGGTTAGTGATGCTGCCTCTGCTGCCTCTTGTCTTTTGGAAATACAGTCGGAAAATGGCTGATTCCAGGTGGGATGAAAGGGTAGGAAGGGAACAAGAGCAGAATCAGCTGTAATTTGAGGGAGCCTGGTAATAACCAGCCACTCCTGTAAATTTTGTTTCCCTCCTCCCAGCAGGAACCCACGTAATTTATGTTCTGCTAATAAACACCTGTCCTTTGTTTAATATCACTTGTGCCATGGGATCCTACCCGAGCACCTGAATTCCCGCGTGGCTAGCTCTCTAGCTGAGCAAACAAACTATTCCAGGAAAACAAGTGGTGTAGTGATAATAGCATATATTGTGATAACAGCATGTATTGTGATAATAGCATATATTGCAGGAAGCAGCTGTAATCTGCTGTCCTGAACTGCACTTCCAGAGGAACCGTAAAACTCCAACTGAAGTGGGCTTTTCTGAGACCACTTGAATGTGTATTTCGCTTGTTCTCAGAGCATGGCGTGACACTGGGAGGAGGGAAGGGCTTCAAAAGCAAACTCTTTTCTTCCTTCTGATTCTTTTCATTCTCTCGCATCAGGGCCAGTTCTAATACAGAAGGGCCTCATTTGAAGCAAAACCGCAGGGAGATCTGAGCAAGGCAGGCTTCTATTTTGTATGATAAAAGATGTACGGGGGTACAAGCCAGAGCAGTCTTGTTCTGCTATAGCTCTCATTTGAGAAGCAAGATAAGCAAAGATGGAGATTTAAGAATGATGGCTCTTGAAGAACACATCTGCATCTTATATCATTATGATGATTGTGTTTAAGCGCAAAATCCTTAGCCAAGATTAAGGTTCCTTTGTGCTAGGTGGCTGCAATCAAAGGCTTCTTGCCCTAAGAAGCTTATGGTCTGCAGATACATGAGAGAATAACGACAGGAAAAAGAGATCCAGGGAAAAAAACTGTCAGGTTAAGCAGAGAACTGCTCTGTGGCAGAGGATGGAACCTGATCCGGTACTGCTTCTGTTCACTCCTGTTGCCATGCCTGACCGGGAGCCCCTGTCCCTTTCCTAGGGGCATCAATTTTGCCTGCACGAGGCGTTTATTTTTAGCCTTTCTCAAGTCTTTTTTTGCTTCCCACCTCTGTTAACCACAGGCTCCCTACCTTCTGAACTAATTTGCCTGATTGGTCAGATGAACAGTCAGATCATCAGAAGCGGCATCATAATTGACACAGGTCAACTGGACATAACCCTGGGCAAAAAATAACACGTAGGGCACAGTGCAGGCAATGTGGAGGTAAGACCGGACATCAAACTTCTTCCCTTCCAGGAGCAGAGGCTGCTGAATATACCTGTCAGAGCAGTATTTCAACACACGTCACCAAGGAGTAGCCATAAGATGTGGCAATTCCAAGCTCGCACAAAAGCCAGTTCGTTTCTCACCCCAGAATTCATCTGTTTGTCCCATTCTCAGCACTGGTTTTAAGGTGAATGGCAGCAGAGGGCGCTCGTAGGAGAGGTTAGAAATGCCAAGAATTGCTCCTTTCAAGAGGAAAAGAAGCTATGAGTCTCCGGAGCGGGAGGTAATTAAAGATTTACCAGTATTTACGGGAGAATATACGAAGTTTATGTCTGAACACAAAGAGCCCTTCATACAGCACCATCGCTTTTATTGCCAGAGTGATGTAATCTGGGAATTGTTTCCCTTTATCATCAAAGGTTGCTGGATGTCTACATAAATAACGAGGATATGGTGTTAAAACAATCAGTGCTAACAACGATTTTCAAAGAAATATGGAGCCTCATCCTGCAGAGCATAAGCCATTCCTCACTAATAGAAATCAAGGTGAGATCTAAGATAGGGTCCAACCACTTCTTCCCCTGGCACTGCTGCTTGTCCATGTCATAAGAGAGATATTGGTCTAATGAAGGCCCTTGGTCTAATATTGTCAGGCTTTTTCTCCGTATACTGGCTTCTGCATAAACACAGTCCGGCCTATTCCTGAAAGCATGTAAGATCATCATTCCCATTTACCATTTTACAAATCTCTGTTACCCTCCTCAACGAGGCCAACCATCCCTTTGTGATGAAAAGAAATGTTTGGATGAACATGGGAAGGGAACATTGCTTGCTTTGGCTAGGGCAGCTCTTGGGAGGAGTTCTGTGTTCTCTTGCAAAGCGAAGATGCCAAGTCACGACAGCAGAGTCTCAGGGAATTGGCACCGGATCAGAGTGAGGAATNCAGTGATGACTACATGGCAAAATACGCGTAAGCGTCAGGCAAATGGAAAGACGCGCAGAAAAGCTCGACACAGCTCAACTGTTTCCGAGAGCCGGTGCGTTTTCTGAAAAGGTTGTGCCGCAAAGCGGTGCCACCTCTCCGGCTACTGTTGTCTCCCATGAGGGAGGCTGATCTCTCTCCTCTGCCTTAGCACGGGGTGTTATACTGCTGCTCTTGTTACTCTTTGATATGGGAATGTAAATATTTATTTATCTATTTTTAACATTTAATTGCTCATTCATGCCTCCTGCCAGAGCTTTTGCCTCTTTTATCACCTCCCTCCGTGCCTGGATTGCTAAGAAATTAACTAATTTTAAACAGTCCCATTTATCCCAAGACACGGACACATGAAATATCCTGCAATGATTGAAGTGCTGGTAAGATATTCTTCCATTAGTCTGAAGACATACTTGTCTCTCCCTCTCTAATCTTCATACAGAGACCCAGGAGGTGGGAGCCTTTTATCTTCTTTTCTGTCTAATTATGGAATCTCCCAATGTTAAAGATGAACCGTCATTTCATTGCATCTTTCAACATGCATTATTTAAGCGTGAGTCCCCTCAGCCTTCATTTGTTTGTGTGGTTTGCATCCTTAGACGGCTAATTATTAAAAAGGCAAGGAGAAACAGGGAGGGGGGGCGGGGGGGTGTGCGGGTTATCCCGTTGCCTGATTGCATAAATTTCAGGCCTTTTCATTTGTTTATCAGAGGTGGGATTAGATGCTTGTTGGGACTTGAGCTCTTGGGAAAGAACAGGCAGGGTGGCTTGGCTCGCAGAGCAGATCAGCAGCCAGGAGGGGATATTTCAGAGGCTGAGTTTGTGCATCTGAACTCAGTTCTACGTTGTCCTGTGAAAAACAAGTGCCCAAAAGTCATTTTGGGAGGGGAGGTGGGGAGAGCCCCTGGGGAAACAGGCTTCTAACTCCTCGCATAAACTAGCAGTATGAAATTAAACAGTATGATTCCCTTCCAGAGAGCCCACACAGAGATCGTCTTCGCACCGGGAGCAGCCAGCAAATTGCATTGCTTGAGACAATTTTGAATTCGGCTCATTAATTTCTTTGGGACTGGTGTGTTGGCGGTGTCTGTGTAAGAAGCTCCTATCTAATCTCAGCTCGGCTTTCAGCACACACGGGGATAAACACCCTGGCAGGGAGATGCAGCCTGCTTTGTGTCATTTCCTACCAAAAATAATAAAAGAAACCACCCAGAGCTTAGAACACGGAACTTCTTTTATTCCCTTTTCCATGTACAGAAAGGCTTACCAGAACGGTAACTGAACTCTCTAGAATCCAGAGTTTAAATCTAGCTGAAATTTTCATTTAAGAAAGCAAAATGATCTAATCATCTTTCTAAAGACAAGCGTTGCCCTAAAGGTTACCCCTGTATTAAAAAGGTTTTCATTTGAAACAAATGAATGTATTTTTTACTAAGTTCAACAACAAATACATCAGAAAAATGATACTGTTCATTTTGACAGAGAGAAGTTTGTGGCATTTCACCCCACCCCACCCAAAAGGGATGAGAAAAGTCGATGGAAGGTGGAATTTGGCTTCGGTTCAGTCTCTCTCTGGGCTGGCCCTTGCGTCCTCCCGAGGTGGACGTGCCAAGGCCGTGTGAATACCCTGGCACTCCTCCCCGGCGGTCACGGCGACCTTCAGGAACGTTCTCCGTATTTTCCTGTCGCTGCACAATGGCTCTGATTAGCTCCAGTGCTCACGCAGCGCCGGTCGGGATCCTGTCCTTGCCTTACCTTCAACCTTCCTGGATTACCTCTCCCGGCCAACCTGCCCGACCCACTCTCTCTGGTCATACTGGGAACAGCCCGGAGTGGGAGGACACGGCGGTGTCGCAACCTCCTGGCACTGCAAACACCTTCAGCAAACGTTACACCCTCTAGGAAATATTGCCTAACTGTTGGAGAAGGGGAGAGGCTGACAGTTGCAGAGCTAAAAGAGGCGTTTCATTCACCGGAGACAACGATATGTGCGGCTTTTCAGTTTTCCTCCGCATATAGGAAAGCGAGACATTCCTTAGAGAATTCCCAGAGAAGACTGAACTATGTATTCGCCCTGTGTTTTGAGCAATATTTTATTTGGACACCTATTTTCCTGACCTTTTCTGTTTCAATCCCCAGTGCTGAGCATGTTGTTCCAAGAGCGCTGGAGGTTTTCCCTTGGCTGGGAGGAGGAAGGAGCGTTCGTCACCTCCCCGTCTTCCACCCAGTCTCACGGAACCGGCACGGACGCAGGAGGCCTCTAAAAACTGAGTCTTGTAGAACTTGACCAGGAGGTTTAAAAGTCCTTAGAGTAAGAAACGACAAAGACATTTGTGTGTAATCCTTATTCTCTTGGAAAACCAGGCTCAAAAAATAACACGCAATAGAAAAGAACATGTGCTGCGAACACAGGTGCAGGTAGAGACGGCGCGTGTTTAATTCGAGGTAGTTCTTCTGTCAAAGAGTTTCTGTGACTTAATTGTCTCTACAAGCAATATTCGAGTCATCTGTTTTGGGAATCAGACAGTGCTGCACGTGGTCTCTTGTTTAAGTGTACAAAGTGGGAATGATGTGCCCATTTGCGTTCCCTACTTCTGAAAGTCTCAAGGGATCCGTACGAAAGACAAGTCTAACAAACTATAAAATATGTCAAGATTTCTATATGGAATATTATTTCCACTATAGAAGGTGCAATAATGGGGTCATAATTCTTTTTTCAAGATTCACAAGAAATCGAAGCTAGAAAAGCAAGGAGCCCTATAGAAAACAAAAACTAGTAAAAGCTCAAATGTTATTCTGCAGAAAAATCCTTTAAAAAAAAAATGTTCTACATTGTTACTTATGCAGAACCTCGGAGCAAAGAACTGAGCCTTGCTATTCCACAGCCAGAAAAACAATGGAATTGAGAGCTCCTGTCACACACCTGGAGAAGAGAAGGCTCCAGGGAGACCTTGGAGCCCCTTCCAGTCCCTAAAGGGGGCCTAAAGGAAGGATGGGGAGGGATCTGGATCAGGGAGTGTAATGACAGGATGAGGGGGAACAGTTTCAAACTGAAGGAGGGGAGATTTAGATTGGATATTGGGAAGAAATCCTTGGCTGTGAGGGGGGTGAGCCCCTGGCCCAGGTTGCCCAGAGAAGCTGTGGCTGCCCCATCCCTGGAGGGGTTCAAGGCCAGGTTGGATGGGGCTTGGAGGAGCCTGGGCTGGTGGGAGGTGTCCCTGCCCAGGGCAGGGGGGGCACTGGGGGGGATTTAAGGTCCCTTCCCACCCAAACCCCTCTGTGATTCTCTGATTCTGTGACAATGCCGCAGGTAGACGAGACAGCAGGTCTCCGGGTCTGAATTTTTCTCCGGTTTTGTAACCGCCTGATGGCTCGATGTCACAAACGTACTGTGGAAGGAAACAAGCTACGTAAGCACCTGCTCACATTTTCTTGATGAAGAAAACAATCTTCGCTTTTCTGCAGGTATATTATGCTTTTTGATGCTTCTCTCTATAAATAGATGCGATTTAAGGACAGAAACCACAGAGATGCCTTAGCGGGTCTTGATGCTGCTCATCCCGGCATTGGAGTGTTATTCCAGCCAAAACTAGCGCTCGGGGCTGGGATGGACGCGGCCGGGGCTGGGTACCAGCTGCAGCTGTGAGGTTTCACCCCGTGCTGGCGGTGGGAGTGCGGCCCTGTCTACACAATTGCCTTGATTCAAGGATTTTTTAGGAGTGACTCATGTGCCGCTGGTGCGTGCGCTCCCAGTGCCCAACGGGAGGGTGAGAACAGCACGTCTCTCAGGGAGCAATGTTTTAATCGCCTTTGGAGGCTGCTTTCCCACCCTGAACACACAAATGGGGTCATTCCCAAACCGCCTCTGGAGCTGGGACAACGTCAGTTCCAATGCCTTTTCCAGGGTTTGTAATTCCAGGGGATTTTTCCTAGCTTGGCACTGGCGTTTTCCAACAGTAGCAGTGTTTTTTGCAGAGAGTGCTTCTACAGGGAGGGAGGGAGAAACCCCGCCGTGTGGAGGCAGGTGGGAAGGACCATGCACCGACACGTACATGCATTTTTTGCTGCTGTAGGGGCCAGAAAGCACCGTCTCCCCTCGGCTCTGCAAGAGAGCCACAGAGAGAGACGGGGAAACTCAGCTGTGCGATGGAAAAAAACCCCAGTATTTAGGTGTTGTGGACTTTAACAATAATGGATAATTATAAATTGCTTTGCCAAGTGTATTAAACAATGCATACTTGGGCTCCCCGGTAGTGAGTTGTGGTTCCTCACCCAGATGATGGGTGGGGTGTAGTTTCTCTTTCAGTACCAGAGGGAATGTGGTAGGAACGTGGGGACAGGCATCAGCTTTCCCAAGACGCTGATCAGCCCAGCCCTCTCTCTGGCTGCGGGCATGCGGGCTGCAGACACGTGGAAATAAATGATTAAGCCCCAAATTCTGAAAGAAAGCCGCAGCGTTAGGAGAAGAGGAGCCCAATGCGCACCTACGGCAGCAGGTGAATTCTCCAGGCGGTGATTTCCTCAAGCCAATTTCACCTAAAACAGGCCCATTTGTCGATGTCGTTGAGCACCTACAGTCCGGCTTGAAATCAGGGGAAGGAGAGGAGCACATCGCTCTGTGAGAGGAAACACTCTGTCAATCATGGAAAAAGGAATTTGGCCTGAAGTCCCGGGAAGCCTGTGGAAAACTTCCAAGGGTTTCATCTGGCTTTGTATCAGTATTTTGAGGGAACTGGGAGTGTCTCCTAGAAAATGCACTCCCTTTCTCTCCCTTTTCACCTGCCTCTGTAGCTTTGGTGTCCTGCTTTGGTGCCCAGACCGCGACATTTGGGTTTGCTGCTTTGTTTTTTGTACTGAGCCCTTTCTGCTGTTTGGTTCTTCTGCCTTGTTTGGATTTGGAGCTGCAGCTGCAGGAGGGGGCGAGTCCCTGGAGTAAGGTTACATCCCAGTTTAAGCAAAATCCAACCCACCGGCTGAGGTGTGGGGATGGGAAACAGAAAGGTGAGCGAGACGTAAAGCAAACAGCCATTGTACGCGGCCCGTCCCGCTGCTGGGGTCTCCCAGTGCTCAGCTCCAGACCCACTTTGGGTGGGAGGCAGCCGCCCGGCCGGAGGGTCTCCTGGTGGATCCCTGTGCATGGCCTCCTGGCCCACTGTCTTTAATATATAAAATAACATATATAAAACATACATTATACTATATTAATATATAAAAAATAAGCAGTGCAAGGCACAAGGCCCAAGTTCTGATTTTACAGGAGAACTAATCGCCTGTGACTTCCTTGGCTCCGGTTTCGTGCCTGCAGAGCCGACTTCCAGAACTTGTAGGACATTCGAGATGGAGATGAACGGGAGCAGTAGTTGTGAGTGAAAAAGTTTTGTTTTGGTTGGTTTTTTTAAAGATAAACTACTGCCAGGGAGTTGCTCTTGCCTGTTGCTGCAGCAAGAGGTGACCGTACTATTCAAAGCGCCCCCCCCTTTGCCTTTTCTTGCTCCGGTCACCCGATGTGTATGGTCAGGCTCCGGGGGGAGGGTGAGGGTGCAATTCCATTTCATTAAGGCATGAATGAGGCCATGATAAAATAGCCACCTGGGCTGATTCACAAGCAGAGTGATGCAGGTTTCCACATCATTTGTGGCATTTTCAAAGGTCATGGGGTGTTGAGCACCCAAATCCCATCGAATCCCAGTTTGATTTGGGCACTTTGCTGCCTTGGCTCTTTCAGAAACTCCAGCTGTAAATTCCTGGGTCCTGTCTGCACCCTTGACATCCCTGCCGAGCTGGAATAACCGCGGTGACCTTCCTGAGCTGCCCAAACCCAGGAGAGCCAGCCGGGAGGCAGCCCGCAGGGGATGGGGCTGTTGCAGACCCAAAGCCACCCCCGTCTGTGCTGAGCTCTACACCTTTGCCTCCCTGGGTGAGTATCAGTCGTCTTTTATTTACTGTGTGTCCTACTTTGATTTCCTTCAGGCACTTTATTTCATATACAACTTTGGGAGACTCTCGAAAACTTTCTTGCTTGGCAGGACTTTTCCTGGGACTTAAAACAGATTCCCCGTGGCCGTACCAGTCAGGCTAACGCGGCGTGTGTGTCCTCTTTCAGAAATGCCTTTGGCTCATTTCCGAACCCACAGCTGCTCAAGCCTGGACCTGTCGGTGGGATGCCTGCGGGACTCTGAAGTGATGCCAGCGAACCGAGAAGTCGGGATGCTCCACCCGGGGCCCCGCGGTCTCGCTCCTTGGGAAGGTGAGAAGGATGCCCAGATGCCCTCAGAAATTAATTTCTGATGAAATTCCAGTAGTCTAAGGGCAAACTATGGCCGCCGTTTCAGTATTTTGGCGATCGGATTGCTATGGGATACGCGTCCCTCCGGTTATTTCTCTCCGTTCAAACCCTGTTGGGGCCCCATCTGTTGCCGTGAGTTTCTGGCCAAGTGCTGCCGTTCAAACACGCGGTTGCTTCACAGTATTGGATGGGGCCAAATTTTCATGCGTGTTGTCAATCATGTTTTGCATAAACCACAAAGACCATCCCACGGAGCCATGCTGCTGTCTATTTTTATTTTATTTTATCCCTACGGAGAGCAACCCGGCAAACTTAACCATTTGGTTGGCATGGCCAAGTGTTTACATGCCTCCCCTGTAGCTTCAGATGAGGAAAGATTCCCTCGTAGTGCTCCAGAACTTGGCTTCTCTTTTGAGATGCTCAAGTAGCATCTACCAGTTCCACTCCTTGTAACAGAAATGGAGCCGCGCACTTCACCCCGGTCACTAAATACCAATCCAAGGTCATTTTGGCAGCATCAGCCTGGAGTAGGTTGGAAAAGGAGGACTGCTCACTTAAGAAATGGCTGCACTTTTCTGAGCTACACGCAGATGCAGCCTGTAAATTCCAGTTTAAAAAAAAAATCAGTATTCTGGTGGCTTTTTACAACCAGTTCCATCAGCACCAAATACTTCCTTACTGGAAAGGCCCAGCCTGCTCTGAATAACCTCATAGCTCGGTGACAGGTGAGCTTGTCTTTGATTTATCAAGTTTATGAAAACGCCCTGAAGGGCTGGTGAGGTGTCACCGAGCGGCTGACGGTTCAGCTCCGGCCTTGAATGGCCTCACCAAGATCTTCCAGTACCGAAAGAATGATTAATTCCATCTTTCATTTCCCCAGCAAGAGGATCTCGCTGCTGCTTGAGCAGTGTTTCCGCAGGGCGTGAAACAGAAAAATGGGTAGAAATCTTCACATACGTGCAGTTAGGATCACAGCCGGGCACTCAATTGGAACCTGGGGCATTTATTGGCAAAAAAAAAAAGGAAATTTTTCTGGAATGAGCAGTGGTTTGATCAGAGCACCCGTGAGTAGATGTCACTGAGTTTAGTAACAGAGAGAGGAACAGGAAAAAGATTGGGACGTTCTCAGAAAAAATGGGGACACGGCAGGCTCACACTCCCATTTCTCTGAAACCCCCTAAATATATAATGCTGTGTCGGCACGTCCCGAGCCTGTGCAGATGGGGAACTTCCAACCGGGATTTAATTCTGACAGAAAGCATAAAAAGGTGCTCCAAAGTGCTCAAAAACCCGGTTGCTGGGATTTGAGAGCTTGAGCGAAGCTGCTTGAATTTTTGTAACCCTGAGCAAATGTAAAACCTCTTTGTTACAGACACCGCTGGCATCTGGGGCCAGTTCCAGGGCAGGAACCCATCGGGAGCGCTGGGAGTCCAGAGCGCAGGTGGGTTTGGAGGCTGGGAGGCGTGGGAGAGGCTGGGCAGGGGCTGCAGGGCAGCGGAGGGGGTGTGAGGGCCCCGGCGGTGGGTGGGGGCGGCAGGAGCCCTGGGGAGCGCAGCTGGAGGAACTTTGCTTTCCCACTGATTTGTAGTGGGAATCAGCTGGCTCAGAACCTGACCTGCTACTCCGGCAGGGCACTGAGGGGCTTCCAGGTAAGAAACGCGTCTGTCCTTAACCAGTCTGATCCGTCAGCGGGTCAACGGAGCTGCTGGGGGGNATGGGACTGGGGGATCTCCAGAGGGCCCTGCCAACCCCACCGTTCTGTGATCCTGTGAGGGGAGCCACAGGACAAGGGGGAACGGTTTTAAACTGAGAGAGGGCAGATTTAGGTGTGATATCAGGAAGAGAAAGAGTTAAATGTAGGCTGTGTCTGATTCAGTTTGTTCACTATCCAACCACAGTTAGCTCAGACTTTTCCCGGGCTTGCTATTTTTTTGAAGTATATTTATAGGCAGTTTCTTTGTTCCCAAACGGTTCTAAAATGGCCCTGATTTTGGGACCTGTTCTGTGGGAGATGAGGGCCGAAGCCAAGTGAGCGAGGTGAAAAGAGTAGCACGTTATTAACTCATCCCAGTTTGTGTTCAGGTTTCCCTTTATTCATGGCTGCACAAGGCTTTTCCTCTCGCTTTGCGTGCAATCACGGACGGGGCAGGCTCAGGAACAGCCATCAAATAGCAGGCAGGGAATAACGAGTTAAGCTCGCACACAGCAATGGGTTTGTTTAAAGTGGTTTTTGCTATGCAAATAAAATTAGCAACCCAAATGAGGTTGTCTGTCCTGGGTGTTGGCTGAGCCGGTCCCTGGCTGTGGCTCCCGCTTGAGGGAATGGTTTAATGTAGTCTATTAAGCCTTCGGACACCAAAATTACAGTGGAATCTTTACCAAATATCAGATCCACTTGGTTCTTCCAACCCCTCTTCCCCTTAAGACCTGTGTTTATGAGTGTTTCAAAGTGCTGTGGCTCTCGGGAGGGGCCAGGGAAGTCGCACGAGATACGCCAACCTGACCGTGGTCGTTTGGATCCCAAGTACTTTTAAAGCAAATTCACACTATCTGGAAAAAAAAATAATATATATATATATATAATGCTGTTGCCTTGCAGAAGGTACATAGTTTGATAGAATTGTATATTACTCATTAAACAGCTCCTTTAATACTTAAATCTGCGTTCTAGCAAATGATGTGTTCATAGTTTCTGCAGTTTAAATGGCTTGAACTTTGTTCTTGAATGGGTTTAGGTTGTGCCAGCAGGTGCCTGTTACATTTACTGCCCTGGGAGCTGCCTCCACTTTGCCTGGCCTGAAATAAACCCACAAAGGAACACAAAAGGAGCTTCTCCCAGGCTGTTTTTAAAGGGGGGGTGGTATTATGTTTTTCTTCCCTACCATCTAAGTGTCTAAATCGCCTTCTACCCAACATCTAGGGCTGATATTCTGGAGCTGAGAACGCTCCTTACTATTGACTGTGCCTCCGTCGTACTTACCGGGGGTATGAAGTGGGTTTAACGCACTGGAGTTTGTTGCTTCGTGATGACTAATAAAGTATTTAGAAGGGTTCAAGCTGGTTTTCCCCCTAAATCTTTTGATTTCTACCAAATACTAGGAAAGCTAAGTGTCCCGTCTTTGTCTTTGCTCAGCTCCCTGTTAGAAATCCCTGTTTTATTTTCACTTGTTGTTAAAATTGTTAATTGTAGGAGAGGAAAGGAGGTGATCCGTTTGTTTTTTTAAAATCCATATGTTGCCATGCCAGTATGTTAAACGTTAATGTTAGTAAGTCAAAGACAAATAAGGCTGAATACTTGGAGTCTACAACCAAGTCTCTTGGTTGTTTTCTTCTGCGGCTGCCTGGACAAGTTATTCCTTCTGCGTGTGCCTGAGTTTTCCCAATTTTAAGCTGAAGGAGATACACGGCGATGTGATTGCAATGCCGTCGGTGGTTGGGAAGTGGTGGGGGGGAGACAGGAGACGCATTAACATCCCGGTGGCATCGCTCTATTCCGATGGCAAACAAAGCCAATTCTTAAACCCCTCCTAGTAGGAAGCGTCAATAATAATTACGGGGTTGTGGGAGGCGAGGAAACGGGAGATAGTTGAGGGCTGTTTGGTAAAACGCGATCCCCGCCGACGCTGTGCTTCGTCACGCAAAGGCGCTTCTGCAGGGTCGCGTATTTTACCTGGGGGTATGTGAAGTCCTCAGCCGTTTTTTTTAGGCCGTGGCACAAGCCGTAGGCTGGTAAAGGGCTGTTTAACCTGGGATCCCCTTAGAATGTTACCCATGTGGCTGCAGGGTTGTGGAGGAAATAAGTAAGGCTGGAAAAATTTCCTTTTCACAACGCTAAAGCCAACATTTGTCACTGCTTTTCCAAATTTTCAGTACCAGAGTCTAAGATTAATAAAAAGGGAAGCAGACTAAAATGAAAGTTTGCCCAATTTTTTTTTTTTTTTTTGCCCCCCCAATATAATAATTTGCTTACAAAGGTTCGTTACCAAAAAAAAAAAAAAAATCAAAAAAGTCTACTAGGTACTAAGACCAAAAGCAGGAATTCAGGGATTAAGAAGTTGTGGCTGTACCTGGAAACCAGAGCCGGTACTCGGTACTCTGAGTACCAACGGACGGTGCTACAAGCAGTTGGAAGGTTCCTACTTGCCTTGCTCGTATGGTAAGTCCTCAATCAACAGCGCGAGCTGTAATTAACACAGGGCAGAAATGAGTTGCTTCAGGTTCCCCCCGGCTGAGCCCGGGCTGTCCCGGTTGTGGTGCATCTTCCTGCTCGCTGCTCCTCGGTTCGGAAAACCTGCCCGGGTGTCCCCGTGTCAGTCAAAGGAAGGGATATAGTGGTTTTGCTGAAATAGATGTTGCTTATTTCCTTCCTGCTGCTCTCCTGGGAGGGGGGTGTGGGTCTCTCCCCCTTTGTGAAGGTGGGATCTGCTTTGCTACACCCTTGGAAAAGCCTCCTTGGCCTGTTCCATACTACAGATCTGCAGGACAAGTGACATGAAATGTACGTATATATATGTTGAAGAGTTATAAGGGAGTTCAGTGCTTGTATTGCGTGAGAGACACTACCTCCTGGCT